>JAQIUQ010000413.1:450000-545000 GCA_030378365.1 Hybognathus amarus
TCCAGAGGTTATCCAGGAAACATGCTGACAGACCTGTACTGATAGGACTGGCCTGGTTCGGCGCGGCAAACCTGAACCTCGCTAAGAGCTGATTTGACAGACACATTAATGATGAAGCAGGGTCTAGACAATAAGTAAAGCTGGTAGCAGATAAAACATGCAAATTAGCATTGAGTACATACACAGTAAGTACATATCCATGTAGGTTTTTGTGAGGTCAACTGTAGTTCAATGTAAACATGCTGGATGAAGCTGAGCTACAGTCACACTATTTAGGCCTGTCAGTCCAATTGACCACTGACAATTCCAAATCCAGTCAGACTGAAGCATTTGCATGATTTTTGTAAAGGACAAATGATTGATTTTGTCCAACTGACATCTCTCTCTTTTCATACAGATTACATAAACTGAGAATATTTGATTTTTATATAATTACTTCATTTAAAAGAAGAGAATCCAAGCTTTATGCCTGTGTGCCTGTATGCCCATGTGACTGAGTATTTCACTGAGTTACAGTTCCTTTCAGGAAGCCCTTCATACTTTCGTAGTCCACATACTACTACATCATGTTTAGTTTTCTTTATTTGGCAAAAAGCACAACACTTTTTTATATTGTGAGCATACACAAAAAAATTAGACACTTAAAGGACAACTCCGACGCAAATGAACCTTTGGTCTAATTACACATTGTTACCTAGTCAACCGTTATCTGAGATTTGTTTTAATGATTCCCGAATGTAAATAGTTTTATCTATAAAAACAGTTTAGCCTATAATGCTAGTATAACGCTAGGATATTGGGCATAGAGTAATGAAAAATAAAAATCGCTTGTTATTACCACTAACAAGGCTCAAAATAGCCCCACAGTAACGCGGTAGCATAATAAGGGTCCCTACATTCAAACCGAAGCATTGAGAACTTTGTCAGTGTCCATACAGTTTAATAAGAAGATATTTTATAAACACAGTCAACTTCGCGAAATACAGGAAGAAGCCATCTTTGAAATATAGTCTCTACCAGTCAGATCTACGAATGCCGATCCAAGTGCGCTGGTGAGATGTGAATAAGGTGATAAGGTGAGCGCGAACAGTAGGCTACATGTACATATTGAAGAGAAAAAAAATGGTTTGTGTTAGTGTTTCTTCCGGAAACAACGGACCATATGAGATTACTGCACAGTTCAGCGCACTTGGATCGGCATTCGTAGATCGACTGGTAGAGACTATATTTCAAAGATGGCTTCTTCCTGTATTCGCGAAGTTGACTGTGTGTATAAAATATCTTCTTATTAAACTGTATGGACACTGACAAAGTTCTCAATGCCTCAGTTTGAATGTAGGGACCCTTATTATGCTACCGTGTTACTGTGGGGCTATTTTGTGCCTTGTTAATGGTAATAACAAGCGATTTTTATTTTCATTACTCTATGCCCAATATACTAGCATTATAGGCTAAACTGTTTTTATAAGATAAAACTATTTACATTTGGCAATCATGAAAACAAATCTCAGATAACGGTTGAATAGGTAACAACATGTAATTAGACCAAAGGTTCATTTTGCGGCCGGAGTTGTTCTTTAACGGGATCGAATGATTTATAACACTTATATGCAAAATCAAAATCCACAGAGAATTTTGAGTCTCTTTTGCACTGATAAGAAAAAAGCGAGCTGGTCAAGCCGGCCTGACTGCTGACCCCAGGGGTTAATGCCCATTTAAATAAAAACTAGGCTAACTTACACAGAGCTGGTGGAACAAACACAGGAAAGCAGAGGACTTCCATGGTGGAACAAAAGGCCACCACAGTAGAGCAGACGAGACTGAAGATCCTTACGGCAGAACCAATGGTGGGAGGAGCTAGGGAGGAGTTAGTCATCTGATACTCATACGTGGACCCAAGAGAACTGGAGACCCAGGCACAGCCAAGGAGATGATGAGACCAAATGACACCATAGGATCAGTAGGCTGGAAAGAAACTGCAGATACAAGCAGCTAAGGTGGAGTCAGGAGTGCCGTTGGACTGAGGCAGAGCCGGTGCGACCAAGGACAAAGGCGGAGCCGGAGGAAAGGCAAAGCCCGACAGAATTGAAGGGTTGGAGGGATGAAGCACAGCTGATGTTCCGGATGTCTGTGGTACAAGACAGAGCAATGTCTGACAAAGGTGAAGCCAGAGGGAAGAGGGAGCCCCGTAGACAGCAAGGACAGCAGTCCCTGGTGAAGCCAAGGGGCGAGGAATAAAGGTGGAGCTGACTGAGGTGGAGTTAAGGGCTCGGCGGCCTAAGGCACAGCCAGGGATTCCACTCACCATGGCAAAACTGGTGACCAGAAGATCCTAGGTGGATCTGCCTCGGGGTAAAATGGACCTGGGATTGCCTGGGGTTCCAGTGTGTATCTTTGTGTATTAATAAAGAAGTATTTGTTTGGATTCTCCTGCATTGTGCGATCACTGTTAATGGTGCACCAGGCGGCTACATTAGTGTGCATTTTGCCTGAATACTGTAGAGAAGTGTGCTAAAGGTCAGGCCAACTCGCTGCCTCTGTTTACATTGCTTTCACAGTGCTTTTTTTGGTAAGAAATAAGGTGTTCAAGGCCTGCTGTGGGTCATCTGGGGTACATTAATGGGTAGCTAAACCTAGTGCTGTAAAAAAAAGGGCCATAGGCCAAAGGTTCAAGCAGGACATAGTCTAAGCACACACACTAAACAAACTACACACTAGATTATGACATATCAAAACATGCAGTATTTGCTCTAAAAACAAAATGCTCTCGGTAAAAACAATATTGAAAACAGTTCCATAAGAGTAAACCGGTGTTTAGATCACCATAAAAATGCTCAATGCTCAACAAGGCTGGAATTATTTGATAAAATATGCAGTAAAACAGTAATATTGTGGAATAGTAAACACTTTGAATAGCTGTGTTTTAAAATGTAATGTATTCCTCTAATGACAAAGCTGAATTTTCAGCAGCCATTACTCCAGTCTTCAGTGTCACATGATCCTTGAAAAATCATTCTAATATGCTGATTTGGTGCTCAAGAAACATGTATTATCATAAATGTTGAAAACAACTGTGCTGCTTAATATTTTGAATGCTGAATGGTCAGGATTCTTTCATTAATAGAAATTTCATACAGTAGTAGCATTTAATTAAAATAGAAATCTTGTGGAACATGATAAACCTTAACTGCCACTCATGATAAATTTAATGTGTTCTTGCAGAATAACTATTTTTACTTTTTTAAACAAAGGAGACATTACTTTGGGTATTATTGATAAACTAAAGTTCAATGGAAATTACCCAGCAGTCATGTAACTCTGCAGAAAGAGTACTGCACGCATCCAATTTGCCTTGTTCTCCACGGACCCACGTACAGACCTCAGTCCAGTTTGAGCCAGACTTTCTGAAAGAGGTGCACTGTTGATCTGAATAAGCGTGTGCTTCCTTGTCATCCGAGTAAATTAACAGACATGGGCACAATTTAATTAGAGAGGGAGATCTCTGGCCTCTCAAACAACCCCTTTTGCCATCTTTTGTAATCAGGATTGCATCAATGGGACCATCAAACTGTTTAGATTCACTAAGAAGTGCAGAGTGTTTGTTTATAATTCGGTGTGTATTTCAGTGCTACACACATACACACACACATACCTAAAACACTACAGGAAGAGGGCAAAGAGGAGGTTTGAGAGGCCAGAGATTTGCTTCCTTTTGCTCAACTTTCTCACAGGCATTGTTGCGCTCTCCCAGACTTTTTGACGTCAGACAAACCATGACTATCACTTTCCCGTTTACACTGAATGGACCTTCCCTGTCTCAAATTTAGCTCCCACAACCAGCTGAAAGAAAACTCTTGAGGTCTTACAACATTAATCACAGTTACATTAACAATACTCTCATTGTATTCATTAAGAGGCTTATAATAATTTGCATCCAGTATCCATTACTAGCCCCATGACAATTATAAACAACAGATACTGTCTAACAGATACAGGAATGGTAATCAAAGCTTGCAGGTCATACACTACAGTTCAAAAGATTGGGGTAAAAAAAAACCAAAAAAAACATCCATTTAACTATGACAGAAAAGTGACAGTAAATACATTTATAATGTTACAAAAGATCTTGGATTCCTATTAAGCAAAAGATTCCTATTAATCAAAGAATCTTTAAAAAAATCATCACAGTTTCCACAAAAAATTATGAAGTGCAACTGTTTCAAATATTGATAATAACTGGAGTAATGATGCCTAAAATGTATCTTTGCCTACACAGAAATAAATATGAATATATTTTAAATTGTGGTAATATCTCACAATGTTTTTGATCAAATAAATGCAGTCTTGGTAAGCGTAAAATAATAATAATAAAGAATAAACCTTTGGACAATATTGTGTGGTTTGCAGCAGAAACAGAACGAGTTCGTAGTCAACGTCAACGCATGCGTGATTACATGCTCCGCCCACAGCACGGGCATGGGACGTTTTTTTCAGCTTCTACGAACCAGGCTCAGGCCCAGAATACTACAGACGTACTAGAAGTAAGGCAGTGAGGTGAAGGACAGGGACCCGGCTTGGAAGGCCCGGAGGTGGCCTGAAGTGGGGTCTGAGTGTGCGGTTAAACACTTACCTATATCCACGAGGGGCAACAGGGGATTCGTAAGAAGGTTGATGACAGGGTCCTCGAACACACCCATTCCCCAACCTGGGAAATTAGGGTGTCCAGGAAATAAACCTTATCCGCCATCTCAACCAGGCTGAGCCAATGATAACACTCCTGGTAGAGTTGGGGTAGAGTCCCACCTTAGTTAGAATCCGGAGTCGAGAGTGCAAGTCCTTAACAATCGAGTCCGAGTCCAAGTCCGAGTCCAAAGAGGGCCGAGTCGGACTTGAGTCCAAGTGCCTTAACATCCGAGTCCGAGTCGAGTCCGGCCGAGTCCACAAAGATTTAAATGATTTGAAATTGACTTTTTACAAAGACCCGTCCCTCTTAGTTACTGTTGCTACGTCCCACAAGCCATTCCGCTCTCACTCCACATGTTCTCACACAGTGAAAAATATATTGAGGAGCAAAGAGAAGGAAGAAGGTATGGTAATGCAAGGTAATGCTCAAGAATGCAACACGACGCATTAAGTGCCAGGGGTATAATTTTGAGCAAGATGATGGTGATGTTTACATTTTTATTATTTTGTTTTACATGCTAATATCTTTTTTAGCCTCTGAAGGGCAGGACTAAATTAATTAATTATTTTTTTAACAATTTACACCAATTTACATCCAGTTCCATCCTTAACGGATGCTTCCTTCTTGAACATCACTAAATATTTGCAGGGTTTGTAATGTTTGTGTATGAGTCCCTCACTTGTCACCAGTGCGAAAAGATGGATCTTACTGTCACTGCTAGTAAGGAGTCAAATATGCAGAAGATGCTGGAAAAGCAAAGAATGTGCAGGAGCTGGAGGATCCTCATGAACAACCATTACAAAAAAAACAAACAAAAAAAACAGTTGTGGGTCATTCAGGTAATGACACACAATATTAAAATCAAGTAATTTGTCTTGTATTTTGTCTTGTGGACTAGGCCATTAAACATCTGTTATGTGAAAAAAGCTTTTTCAGTGCAGTAGGCTACTGAATAGAAACAATGTTTTTATGATCCTTCCTATTAATAAAAAAGAAAAGAAAAAAAATACATTTTGAGAGATTCTGAAAGGTGTATGTAAACTTATGACTAAAGTGTAAATGTAACAAAAATCATACAATTATTAGTCGCCAAACTGTTGCTATGTTTATCACGTTCTCATGTTGCTATGGCTACTGTCAATCGTCGCAATTTCATGACTCACAGGACTAAAATTTAGCGGATTCACTCCCACATTTAAATGCATTTATGACTGTTTTTGATTTACATTGTGAACGTAACCACTGGTGCTCTAGAAGCACGAAAAACAAAATTATTATTTAGATTGTCAATAGCGCTCCCATTAAGCCATCACTTACCGCGTTCTGCACTCTCCCTAAAACTCTTGTCATAAACACTGAAGTTATCCGCACTGCACAGTGAATCTGTCATTTATATCGCGTCTAGACTTTGTTTGAGGGGATTTGCAAAAGGATAAAGCTCGTGCTGATTCTGAACATACATTTTGAGCGAATTCTCTGCAAGTTGACTCTAAAATGCCTCTGATTTGCTCACTGCGTTCATGCGCTTATACATGTCTGTGATTGGCTACAATGCTTAACGCAGCGGACACAACACAAGTAGTTTCTTTTCGTTTTTGAATAATGTGTCCTCCAGTGCCCGGACTCGACTGGACTGGACATTTTTCCGAGTCTAAAATGTCCGAGTCCGTGCCAAGTGCAGAGTACAAATTCATCCGAGTGCGTGACAAGTCCGAGTTCATTCAAAATTGGACTCAGAGTTCTGGACTCGGAGTCCGAAGTTGAAGTACCCCAACTCTAACTCCTGGACCACTAGGGTGGACATCGCTAGATCGACTGAGCATGCTGTGACACTTGTGCCCGTGATGGCGAGGTCATCAGCAGTGCGGAGCTCACTCATGAGCGCAAGGTCTGACTATTCTCGTCCATGTCCATGAGTGTCTTGGCCTGATAGACCTGTAACAAAGCCATGCCATGCAAAGAGGAGGTGGCTTGCCTTCACAGCTTTGTAAGCCCTGACAGTTAAACCTGACAGGAGCTCAGATGCCTGTGAAGGGAGACAAGGATGCCCAAGAATAAGCGGCCGTTGGACACAGATGCTGTCGCAACAGATTGCTCCACATGAGGAATAGCCTCTTAAAGGTGAATGACACTGATAGGTGTCACAAGCAACAAGTACCTAACCCTGGTTGTAAGCCTAAACTTGATATAAACTGTAAACTTCAAACCTTGAAAAGATTAGTTAATTGCAATGTTGTTCCAGGATCAACAAAGATATTGATCCAGGAACATGTTGCACTTGGTGAAATCAAGTTCCCTTTCAGTTGAGAACAAAAGACGAAGTTTGATTTACAGCACGCTAAAGCAGCTTTTGTGGACAGTTAATTATCCCATTGCGGGGATATGACTGTTGCGGTGTTGAGGTCAAGATTCACCTTTGTCCACGAAAGTGCGAGCCCCCATTACAACGCCCCACCTTCGGGTGCCACGTGGGGTGGTTGACAGGAGTATAGTGTTGGATGTCTCACCCGGTAACCATTCCCTGTGGAATCACCGATTCTCCCTCAGTGCCCTGTGGAGCATGCTGTTCCATCTGTAATGGGTAGACCGGCCATTGGAGGGTGAGCTGGCCTCTGGAGATGATGACTCGACTGCGTTATCTCTGGGAGCATAGCATTGCCCGAGCCGGATTCAGAACTATCAACTATGCTTTGGGCCGCAGAGGCTGTCAGACTCAAGTGGAACCCTCCACCATGTCCCGCTCATCTCGTTGGATGATTGCTATCTCAGGGTAGGCTGTACTGGTTCTCAGCCTGCCACCCCAGTGCCCTTCTTTCCCGAAGTGCATGGAGAGCTTACTAGGTTGTGGACGGCACCTTTTACTGCCGAAAAATGCCTAAGTGTTTTTCCCTTGCTAGCATTAAGGGAGGAGTGGTAAAGGGTTCATTTCCCTCTGAATTTAGAGATTGACTTATGGGAAGGATTGAGTTTAGGGATAGGTTAGGATTTAATTTAACAGAATAATTGACCCAGGAATGTTTGGAATGTTCTAGAGTGTTTGTCTGTTAGTTTTTAAAACTTAATTGTTATCACAACACAAGGAGAACCTAAAAGCATTCATACCACATTTTCTAATTGCCCAATTCAACAGATAAGGTGGATACTGTGGATTGTCCTACAAGTCAGTCATCAATAAAATACTATACATCAGGGTCAATAACATAGTACTACTCAAAAAACTTTTTGTCCTATTGGATTTACATACGTAACCAACAAAATTACTTGTGCATCCTGATGCTATCTAGCCTGACTTCGTCATACTCATATTCTAATGACAATATGAGTCTGAGACTAGCTCCATTAAGCTTTGATTATGAGGCGTGTCGTAACCGAACCAGGAAAAAACAACAACTCTGCACTCAATTGGATAGTCGGTAGACCTACAACCAATCAGAGCAACGCAGTAAGTCAACTCCTTTGCATAGCGCAGTTTTCAACTACAGAACTTACTTATTTTAGAAGTTAAATAACGAGTGTTGCTTCTTTTACTTACTTCTCCATGAGTGCGACCAAAGCAGAAACCACAACGACCACACGCTTTTCATTACGTCCCATCTTCTTAGTGACCATCGGAGCCAGCTGATAAGTTACACTTTTCCCGAATCATGTGGGAAGGACGGCAAAATATCTTTCCGATCGACAAATGCCTTGATTGCAGTTCTCTGTTTGTCTATTAAAATGAATGCGCTGTCGATTTATTTCACAACAGACGCGACAGCTGCAGTCCTCTCTGAGGGAAACGATAATGTGATGATTACTTGCAGATCAATCTGTCCATCATTGTATAAAGCCCGCCCTGGCAATTTGATTGGCCTGAACGTTTCTTGCCAGATCATAATTTCTCCTCAATGGATCGAAGTCCAGACCGAACTTCCCGTCCAAAAAATGTTGTGCGGCGGAGTTCGGGCTGGCATCCAGGCTAGATGCTATCACTTCCACTGGTAAAATGCACACATGTTCTTGACCATCCACATGATGTAAAGGACAACTTTCTTACACTGCTCCAATAATTCTCATGTTTGCATTCCCATTGTAGAAGCTTTCGATAGTGGACAGGGGTCATCATGGGCACTCTGACAGGTCTGCGGCTACAGGATAGCCTTTGTTGCCCTTGTGTATCAAATAGCCTTAGATGCCCATTCCTGTCACAAATTTGAGGTTTGTCCCTTCATGGACAACTGTTGGAAGGTTCTAACCACTGCTGAGCAACCAACAAGGATTGCCCTTTCAGAGATGCTCTGACCCAGTCGTCAGGCCATAACAATTTGGCCCTTGCCAAATTGATTGTTATAACAATCTGTACTGCAAAACTAGATGACTTGACACACTGTGTTGGTGAGGAAGGGCCTTAGAAAGTCACTGCATGCTGCACATGACATGGGTTAAGTGAACCTAATACTCAGACATTCGGATAAAAAAAGATAATGGTGGATCTCAATTCTCGGAGCTAAAAACGAAATTTGTAGACATCCTGACCTATCACTTCATTCTGCGACATTCGATTCAACCATATTTGCAACAGTTAATTTGATGAACTGGTGGCCATATGTGTTGGCACCTCCATATGTGTTTGTGTACATCTCACACATTAACTGCATGCATGTGAATCTAAAGTTTGCCTTCCTGAAAAGCTTTTATTGCCACAGCTCGCTAGCTGATTACCCACACTAATGTGTGTTATTGCAGCTCATAAGAACAGCCCTATCTGTACTGACATATTGGGCCAGGTGAGCTAGTCTAGGTAAATTTCCACTAACTACAGTTTTGAGTTGTCGTCCTGTCTTACTTACATGCTGTCACATATTCAGGTAGTCAAGAAGAGGCAGGCTATTTGAAGAGAAATATTGTTTGTTGTCTATGGCTGAAGGTGTGAAATGTTTTAAGATGGGATGACAATACATTTTCTTATTCTGTATTTTTTGCATCGTAGAATAAAACTTCTTTACAGTACGTGAATTCTGAAGTCAGATCAGTGATAACAAATAAAAAGTTAAAACTATAGAAAAGAGTGTCGACTGAAATGTCTTTTCATTTCACAAATTACATTCGAACTTTGACATTAAATTAAGCTACAATTCAACTTTTTACTCAAATTGTTATGCTGGCAATATGATGAATGCAATGAATAAAAATTGTATTAAATTAGAAGCATACAAAACAGAAGCATTGAGTGGTCCCATATTTTTGGACCCCATGTTTTGTGTCCAAAATGTCTATTTAAAGGTACACTCCACCCTGCAACACTCTAATTTTCCCCTGAGACGAGAGCAATCCGCTATTTACCTTTTCACTTCCTCCTACAATGACGCAAAAATGGGGGGGGGGGAGTTCTTTCTATAAAGACTACAAACACTAGATCCCAACCTTCCAAACACACCCATAGGGGTTGGACCTACAGTAATGCGCTAACAGACCAATCACAGATCAGTGCCAGTGTGTTTGACTTCACCGGCAGAAACTTTTTTAAAATATGGACGAAGGTACTGAATACGCAGACGGATGCATTATGGATAGGGTTGGGTACCGAAACGTAGGGCCAATAGGGAACCAGTTCCGACGTAAACTGTAATAACCAGAATGACAAACACACAAAGTCTCTCGCTGATCTCCATCTCCCTTGTGCGAAACATTTCATTGTGAAAAAATGATTTCCAGGTAGTAGCGTAGATTGGAGCTCAACTCTAGTCTACATTGATGGGTAGTGGGAGTGGCCTGCGGAGCTGAGCATTGCAATGCACTATGGGGATTGTTGTCTACAATCCACCAGCACTGAAAATACATTTTCTGCCTTTTATCGGCCAAGAAGGACCCAAATTAGAAATTTATGATACTATTCAACTACATATATGACTCTTTCAATACATATTCATGTCTCCACTGGTGGAATTACCCAAAGGAATAGTCCATTTAAAAATCTAAATTTTGTCATCCACATGTTGTTCCAAAACTGTATAAACAAAATATATATATATGTTGGAAGAACACTGAATATATGTTGGAAGGACACTGGGAACCAAACAGCATTGGAACCATTTACTTTTAAAAAGAACACAGAGACATTTTCATGTCTTCTTTAAAAATCATAAAAGTTTTAGAATGATGGCAAGTGACAATGTTTCAAGTCATGTTTAAAGTGTTCAAAATGTTTAAATGACATATGGATGTTTTTGAGACATTTCAGATTTAGAAGGTGTGTGGATACAGTCTTTAAAAGATGTTTATCAAATGTTTGTACACAAATGTCACTTTAAAAAAGATCACATTGGTTTCCAGATGATGCACTCTTTCACAGACATCTCAGTGACACACATTACTGGGAAGACTAAGTCTCAGAGGGTATTCATCATTTAACCTTTTAACATCCTTCGACAAAACATGAGTCCAGCGGTTGTCGGTACCGAACCTGCATGACGCATGACTTCTGGGATGGCCAGATTGGAATTTTCCATTCAATGCGGTTGAGGTAAAGAAAAGCAAAACAATTAACGGATGACAGAATGTGACCGGGTTTATCCAAGCCCTGTTAAGTAGAGCCATGTTTGTTTTCTACTTTTTCTATAAGTGAGCAGGACCAGTGGAAAATTCCCACTCCGATCCACAGGTATCAGACCACTGACTAAATGACCCCCCTCTTCTTTGTAGAGGGATGGGTGCACAAGGATAGTTCGGTTGTCAGGGCTAGCACACAATCCCATTCAGATGTGTTCGCCCATGCTGCAATGACGCATTTCTTAGAAAATGTTATCTGTACCCCCCACCAAATCTAGATGGGTACAAGCTGTGTGCACTTGAATCTAAAGGCTTGCTAAAGTGCTTGGGTTTCCCAACGTGCTTGATCTGAAAGAGATACGTGCATAAGGACATCTTCAACACCTGTTCATTCACACAAAACTAACTTGAACCCAACTTATCTACTTTAAATCACTGTTTTCAATAGACATGTGCAGTACTCTTTGTGTACCATCTTTGTGTACTCAGGTTGCAATACAATGTCCCTGACGCACAGAACAGAGGAAAGTAATTTAAAATACTCATGCTTTTGCACGCACACCTCAACACTTTATTCAAAGCATGCAAACAACATCCACTTTGAGCTTTTACTAAGTTTAAAACAACTCCATGGTCTCAGCAACATTATACTGTACCTTAATCTGGCTCAAAGACAACCAAAGATACTCACTGTAAACTAGGCCACATTAAGCAGCAAAAAGCGTCATGTTGACGCCATAGCTGTATCACATTTCTTTGGAGCAGCGTCCTAGATCCTGATTCTGATTCCCAAGCACAAATTATGTGTAAGTGGAGTTCAGCCCCACCATTACATTATTAGTTGCTGCACTGTATTGACGCAACATACACTAGACCAGTTTATGTTTATATTATAGGAACAATGTGGAGTTACAGTGAACAATTAAACCATCTTAAACCAGCATGCATTTACATTCAGGTTTTGTGTTGTTCGGCTGATTGACTAGAAAGCTGTTTACCATTGAAACCGGTAACATCTGGCAGACCAAATTACTGTAAAAGTTAGGTCTTACCTGAGTCCCTAAGCAGGCCATCATCATGTGTGTGAGGAGTTTGGCAGCAAACATGAGGAATCTAGAGCACAGCATGTGAGACACAATTGCCAAAGCAAACCCTGCAGGTGAAAGACAGGTATATGTACTGCACAAAGTCTTGAGGACACAAGCAATGCATGATTTTTTGGCACATTACGGTGGGTTTTGTATCCACTCAAGCAAGTAGATAGGATTTTACCTGAGATGCAAATAAAGCCAGCAGCATAGAAGGCCTCGTTGAATGAAGCAAAACTTCCTGTCTCTGCATATGCTGTGTAGACGGAGAGATGTGTACAGGCACACTCAACAAAATTCTCACTGTCGTCCACCACACGACAGAACTGACCATCAGACAGCCAACTGGAGAAGACAAATACCAAAATTATTATGACAAGCCACATATAATGCCATATTTAAACCTGTATCAAAACAAGACTTTTGTTTTGTTGTTGTTGTTGTTGTTGTTTTTTTGCTTGAGTTTACTTTTGTTTAAAGGTGAAGTATATTATTTCTATTCCACTAGAGGCACTAAATTCAATAGTTAAAAAAAAGTAAAAAAAACTGTTAATCCATTATTTCTGGTGCAAAGGGAAATGCTCAGTTTGCTGTTGGTTCAGGCTGTGAAATGAGAATTTCAGGATGTTTTAATATCAAGTTCAGTCGCGACAGATTTTTTTTGTAAGGAAACACAGAAATCTGTTATATTGGACTTGACAGTCAGTTCATCTAAATTAAACTTACAGAACACACTCAATTATCATTCCAAACAAACTCTCAGTGAACTCTCAGCTATTAAGCTGTCACTAAGATAAGTTAGCTGAAGGAATCATTTAGTCCCTCTAGGGTGTCATTTACATTACAAGATATCACAAAATGGTCCCAAAAGTTTCCAAAAAAGGTCCCAAAGTTATCAGAATACATATGCTTAAGGATAACAGATATTCTAAATATTGATTCTGAGAGCAGTCTGTTTTACATCAATCCAAACCAGGAGCAAATTCAGGGACGTAGTCTTGCCTAAAAGCAATGAAATGTCCTCTAGAATGGCTTCCTGGCCAAGAACTTTCTCAGTCCCAAAGAATGTTTGAGACAGGCCTTAAAAGACTCACAAACCCTGACCCTTAAACTCCACACTGTACACACTGTCTGTCTCACTGATGAGTGTGAAATACATGGACAAGGTTAGAGCTTTAATGCCAGATGGTCTGCCAGGTTCATTTGGATGAGGAATTGAAGAAATGCTCATTACCATAACTGCATTTCAGATCCATCCAGAGGCTTCCTAAACGCTCAGCGATTACACACAAACTGCTAAGACAGTAAGAATGGTGTTGAATTTACCATGTCTAGATTTACCACAAGTCTAATGATGAAACATTGGAAGAACGCAAGGACGACTTGAGCAGGAAGTTTCTCAGTGATACACTAATCAGTTTGATGTTCATCATGAGATGTTGCAACTGTAATTCCTCACCATTAGTATTCGTAAGTGTATGTCCATCAACTGATGTGTATATTTCAAATTTATTACGGTGCACATGTGGCATCTACACGATTACCGTAAAACCAGAGCAGACTACGTATGTCGCGTGAAAAAGACAGATGTAACATTAAAGTTGGTAAAACAAATCTTGTCTCCATCCTTTATCATTACTCGAAGTAGTAAGAACAACAGGCAATCTGCATCAACGGACACAATTTTAGGTAAAAGTGGGCATTAAAGGGTTAATTGACCCTGAAAATGAAAATTTTGTGTCAGCATTACTCACCCTCATGTTGCTCTTCAACCCTGTAAGACCTCCGTTCATTTTCGGAACAAAAATTAAGATATTTTTGATGAAATCTGAGAGCTGGATCACTCCTGCATGGCTTCGAAAAGTTATTAAGACATATGGTGAAAATAATCTTGAGTGACTACAGGTGGCTCAATCTTAAGATTTATCAAATGATTGAGAAACTTTTGTGTGCAAACAACAAAATAAATCACACTTCTATTTCAACTATTCATTTACTTTCTCTCTTGCCTCGAGTCAGGTTACTAGTTTAATAGCGTAAGCTTCTGTTATTGCACGCTCTACGCTATCACACTACATTAACTGACTTAAGGCTTCGAAGGAAGTGAATAGTTGAAATAAAGTCGTTGTTTTGTTTGTTTGCGTACAAAAAAGTATTCTCGTTGCTTTATAAAGTTAAGATTGAGCCACTGAAGTCACTTGGACTATTTTAACGATGTATTTAATAACTTTTCGAGGACGGCAAGTGTCAAATCCTCAAGAAGCCTATGGACTAGTATGCAGGAGTGATCCAGCTCTCAGATTTCATCAAAAATATCTTAATTTGTGTTCCGAAGATGAATGAAGGTCTTACAGGGTTGGAACAACATGAGGATGAGTAAATACTGACAGAATTGTCATTTTTGGGTGAACTAACCCTTTAAGCTGATTTGCTAATATTTCAGTAAGCCGGAAATAAACCATGGTTTTATTATAGTAAAAGTGTAGTAACTACATATTTTGAACACAGATAGTAATAATTATTCATACACACAAGTTGTGATAGGAGCAATGGTTGGTCCAAATAAAGTGGGCACTGTCCCATCTAATGGTTAACAGTTTTGTAAATCCCATTTAGGCCTCTAGGAGATTTGAGAAGCAATTGCCAAAAGGTTATACTGCTTTTGTATCGCTGTCGTAACTTTGACCACTGAATCTTCACATCATCTTTGCACATTCGCATCAAGACACAGACCAGCTACAGCGTTTGTGGATGGGTCAAAGTAGACGCTGTTCGCGTGCATACATTAGGGAAATGTGTTACCCAGTGAAGTGTAGCCATCACGGAAGTGGGATTCAGAGTTCAGAGTCAATTCTTTATTTTAAGAGACAATCCCTTTTTATTCGTGCTCTTTCGGCTTCAGAACTTTCCAGATCATTTACATTCACAGACAAATGCATTACACATTGCATGAAAGGGAAAACTATGAAAACACTTTAATAACAACAATACACATGTATTGATGCTTCATAATTACCTTTCAGCAGCCTGATTCCAAAGCAGGCACAGAGATTGGCGAGGTTTTCCATGTCGATCTGGAGTATGTATGCGGTAAACAACCTCTTGACCGTCAGCGAGAGGTTTAGAGCCTCTGCCATGAAGACTGACTGAGAAAACCTGCAACAAACATACATATAGATTATTCAAAATGGACTCAGCTATAAAACAGAGTGTCCAAATTCCAAGTGCAAATAAAATCTCTATAATCACTATAAAAATGTCATATCCATGGGGAAACCACACAGATGATTTGTAAAGGCACACAAACCATCTAAAATCATGATTACACACTAAAGAGAGACAACTTTAAATTTCCAACTCAACAGTGTCATCTGGTGGACACTTGCTTGAGCCTACTTGACTAAAGCTACATTCACATTTGGTTAAGCAAACCAAATGTAAGTCAATATAAATATAACAAAGTGTTAATATATTCAGGTGTGCAGTGAAACACTCTTTCACCTTGTCATTTAATGCGCTGGCTTTTGTGTTGGTGAGGAACCAGTGCTCAGTACTGTATTCTGTGAAGTGAATTTTACGGCAAGCAGACGGGCCCATGCTGTCGGCAGGAAGGGCTGGCACCTCCAGCAGGGTCTCAGGCAGAGTGAACGTGTCTGTGTTTTTGCCTGTAAATGTGTGGCCGTTGATCTGAGTGGGGTACCAGTGGTGAGCAGCTATGGTGAAATACGGGCAAGTATCCAGTATGGTTGTGCCTCTGAGTGAAGTATAGAGAAAATAAATGCATACAAGAATGAGCTCAGGTAAAAACAAACAAAAAAAAAATCCTATTAATGGCAATAAAAAGATCTCACCTTTTCCCTTCAGCCTCACACTCAATGTCCGTGAGCAGACTGAAGGCAAAAACGCTCCGCCACTTCAGCAAGCTGGCTCAGTCCTCGAGTGTCCGCACGGCTGGGGTTTGCCATGGCGCACAGGAGGTCATAGCTCAATCTGCGGCTGCTGTCTTTTAGCGGAGTCTGCTCAGCGTCATTCAGAATCTGTGAAGTGAAGTTAAGAGAATTAGGAAGTTTGAAAACTTTAACAATATATACACTTTGCATACAATAAACTATTAAATTAATGTAAGAAAACCAGTGATAAAATAGATTAATTAATACTTAGTTGCCAAGAGATTATTTTACACAGTGGAGCCTTGTGGCTGCACATACACACATTGTACTCCTAGATAAGACATTTCTTTGAACTTAAGGAACAAAAGAAGCATTGTAAAGAAAACGATCTTAATTGATCTCTGGGGGCCAATATGTGGCCCCTCATTGTTCTTTAGACCGAACGTAGATCAGCTGGATTTCCTGAACTACCCTATTATAAAATTCTCAAGACCCGGCTAACCTCTCTAAATCCAGATAAACATGTTTATAATTCATTGTAAAAATATATACAGGACACTACTTTTCAAAAGTTTGGCATCTTTAAGATTTTAATATTTTTGTGAGAAGTATTTTATGCTCACCAATGGTGCATTTATTTGATCAAAAATACAGTTAAAACTGTAAACTTGTGAACTATTATTACAACTTAGAATAAATGTTTTCTATTTTAATATATTTTCAAATGTAATGTATTAATTTGATGATAAAGCTGAATTTTCAGCACCCATTACTCCAGTTTTCAATGTCACATGCAGTGTTGAGGAAGCTACTCTGAAACAGTAGTTTGACAAGCTACAAGCTACTCGTAAGTTAAAATAGTTTAACTACAGTCAAGCTACCCGTTTAGAAAAGTAGTTTGCTACACTACAAGTTACAATCAAAAAGTAGCTAGCTACATTGAAACTACTTTTGCTTTTTTTGAACAACGTATTATAAATAACTGAATAAGTGTCTGAGGAATGTTTTAAGTAAAATATTTAGTGTGTTAAAACAAGGCAATGCAATTATCGATATCAAAGAGTATTGTTTTATTACACACAACACTAAAATATCTCTGACTGTTTGTCAAAATTGCAACAAATAGCCTACAACATTGCAAGAACGAAATATACATCCAATTTAAACTGCATGTAGAACATTTTCTCAAAAATACTGATTGAACTTGGACAAATGCGGCCATGGGTAATTAACGTTAGTTGTTTCTCCATCCTCCAAATCTGCCGTCACGTCTTGCTATACAATCATAATATGGGTGTGTCAACCCACTTCTCTATGTCAGTGAACCGTTAGCCGCAAGATGCGTGATTAAACAACAGGTGGCGGTAATGGCAAAAAATTAGTTTGTAATCTAACAAGAAGAAGAATATCCTTGCATTGCGCTGATTCGCGCAGGCTCGGCAATGTAGCAATGTAGCTTTTGCTCGCGCTACACCGCTACTTGCTGCAAAAAGTAGTTAGCTACTGCAAAAGCTACACTGTTTAAAAAGCAACTGAGCTACTGCCAAGCTACTGAAAAATTTTGTTAAGTTAGTAGCTATGCTACTTGTAGTTAACTACTCCCCAACACTGGTCACATGATTCTTTAGAAATCATTTTATGCTAAAAGGATATTTGGTGCTCAAGAAACATTTTTTGTATTATTATTATTATTATTATTATTATCAATGATGAAAACAGCTGTGCAGCTCAATATTTTTAGGAAACGATGATACATTTTCAGGATTATTTAATGAATGTCTTTACTGTCACTTTTGATTAATAAAAAAAAAATCTTATTGACCTCAAACTTTTAAAGAGTAGTATGCTCGACATATCATGGTTTGGAGCCAAAGGGTTGTTAGTGTAATGAAAAAAGTGATTTTTCACTCCTTGGGCCTAAAACCTTGACATGCTTGCTATTTAGATAAGGATTTCCCATTTACTACTATTGTTTTCAAATTAAACTATTGAACTTGATTAAAACCCTAAACCAAAGTACCAAATCCTAATTCTAAAATAAAAGGAAAGTTGACTAAATTATATTTTGATTCTAATGACAACCTCAAAATGATTTTGTTTTTCTTTCTCAGATTGAGCTAACTTTTGGAGACATTTTTCAGAAATGTTGACCCTTAACGTTTAGGTCAAACACCAAACCACTCTCCTCATTTGCTCACCTTGCTTAGTGCATCTAACATTGCTGTTAGCTGCTCTGGAGTGATGTCCTTACTAACTTTATTGATAAGGCCCTGCAGGACCCGGTTGATGATGGTCTCATCCAGAGGCTGATGTAACTGGTCCAGCAAGGCCCATATTGCCTGAGCCTCCGAGTCTGAAACCAGGGTTACATTAGCCAGCCCGTATTCTGGGTGAACCCGTGCGCCACCGGTGGCATCAGACAGAATCAGCGCGGAACCGTTTGGGTGTTGGGTTGGAGGAACCAATGTTTGGCGTGAGGGCCACGTCCAGACCGGCACTTCTTTGTCCTATCTCAAAAGTCAGGGTACCCTCCGCCATCACAAAGTCCTGTCCTGCCACAGCAGGCCAGATCAGATTGGGTCCTAAAGATTCTGCTTTCTGAAGCTCCTGTGAGAGTAGATGACACACAATACAAAATTAACATTCAGACATTTACTCCAAAAGTCACTTTCCTAAGAACTTTTAAAGTAGCTGGTTGACAGAGGTGAAGATTTAAAAACTTTAAATTCAGATATTTTAAATCTGCAGAGAGATGATGACATGCTCTGTTTTTTGTTTTTTTCATTTGAGGTGTGTAACATACTTAAAATTAAAGGCATTTCCTTATTTCTAAAAGTGAAACAGTAGGAAATAAAAACTGAAAAATGGAGGAAAGGAAAGGGTGTGGGACAAAAAAGGCAAAATACCTGGCATGAGAAAGCATTCCCACAGACTGATGTATTTTTGGCGTAAAACCATATTTGACATGTCAATCCTACTTTTCCAGATCCACTATACACCATATATATTGCCTTTGAAGTATCTTCTGGGAACTCAGTGGTCTAATTGCTCAGAGCTCTTATCTTCTCAACATTCATCATCTTAGCTCATGAATTTGACATCATCTCAGGCCTCTCATCACTAATGAGGTCACATTATGTAATGGGGTCAGAGAGGGGTGTATGCTGGGTAGTAGCTGATCTTTGATTACAGTCAATGAACAATTACTAAGAGTAATGGAATTATCAGCACATACGTTTGCAAATGTGATATTTTGGTAGAACACACATAATCAGGAAAGTACTGTATATGTATTATACAGTATATGCCTCCTTGCCTGTAGATGCTGCATATTATTGTGCTTAATGCATTTATTGGTATTTTGGGAGAAGCTTCCCTCTTAAAGGAGTCATAACCTGTCATTTTCACTTTTCCACGAGAATCAATGTATGTTATGATTGCCTAAAGATTAAACATTGGCCGGGAAGCCGATATTCAAAAGTGAAGCGTTTGTTTACCCCAGGGTTCATAAACCAGCCCACGTGCACTCAAATATGAGATTTTAATTTCTCCCCGACTTGATGGGGCAGGATATACCATATATGGACACCGCAGACATATGCTGCCGGAAGCTCGCGCTGTCCCTCTCCCCCTCATATTCAGTCAAGAAAGATGCAGAAATGTAGTGCACATATGAGTTGCTCTGTGGTTGACTGCCAGAATCACATTCAAATGTGTTTTCTCTACCAAAAACGGACCAAACTACCAGGGACCAGTGGATGAAAATCATTTTTAATGACGCTGTTCCAACAACTCTATCAACTGGCTCATCTGCGCTAAACATTTAACACAGGAATCCTTTACAACGTTCATTTCGAGTTCGGACAATAATTTCTACAGAGTCAGAGTGTTGCATAGAGATGGAACAGGTATAGTTTAGTAGTTTAATTACGGTTATTATAACGTAATTTGCCATCTGCTTGTATGTATCCATTATTTATTAATAGCCTACAAGTCTGCTGTTTTGGACCAGGTCCTAATGATGATCAAATATATACTGATGAGTTTAATAAAGTTTATTGTACATCACACAAAAGATGAAGCGTCAGTTTTACTTCAGAAAATCACACAGAGCTGAGTAAACAGTTATAAGAAGTGCGTGACCATGAAACAAGGCAAAAACAACACATGATAGCAAACGTTGATCTCTATAACCACTGTAAGCTGATAAAAAAGTAGACTACATCTCCGTTAATGTAATCTACATTAAATAAAAGGTAAAATTATGTGGGAGAAAATAGCAACAAACGTCTTAGCTCGTTACTGATGTATGTCTCAGTCAAAATGATTGTCTTTATCATTCAGAGACATGTTGATGTAAACGTCCTTCCATTGACTCTATATCTTCCGTTTCCAGCTCTAGTTCAGAGTCTGGCTCAAACTCATATGGTTGAATTCCGTAGGTCGCGGTCTTTTGGAATGATATGCTGAAGTTACCGCGTGTCAAGCCCCCTCCTTCCTGCCACCAATCAACGCGGCCCTCATTTGCATTATTATAATGACCGTCCACGACAGCCAAAATATCGCATCAGATCTCGCGAGACAATAATGCATTCAGAAATAATGGTCAGAGGAGCTGTGTGTTTATTTTTTTTTTCACTTTTCTTTTTTAGAAGGGCCTGAAAGACCATAATAGAGCATGGGTATCCAAGGTAATACGAGGTTATGACTCCTTTAAATGAATCTCACCTGCATGCGGTACTTCACAGAGATTGCGGACGCTGTACTGGAATCCCTGTAGACCTGAAGACTGACGCTTGTGGCACTGAGGGTGACCACGGGTAGTCTGGAGCCCTGGGCAAAGTACACCAGCCCCCGTGGGTCATCACTCTCTAGCATGGTGACGTTGGCAAAACGGGCAGTTTGGTTTATGGTGGCACCCTCACCCACTTTATAGACCTCCACCAGAAACCACAGCTCATACTCTGGGTCCTGTAGTACACAGACCAAAAGTCAAGGAGCAAGATGATTAGAGAAGCCGTTTAGGTGGATTTCTCTTAGCACTACATCAAAACAAGTATAATCTTAAATGGACAAAAAGTTCAGAATGAGACTTAAGGTCAATATCACTCTGCATAGACAAACAGTAACAAACACATTTGTTGGGTTTTGTCGGATCAGTGTGTTACCCCTGTTGGTGTCTGTTGGAGTTGGTCAGGGTTTGTTTTTGCCTGACCAAACATGTTCAAACAGCGTTTGGCGTTTTCTGTTTGGGCAGTGTGAGCATGTCAGTTATTTTTCATAAAGTTCTAAATCCAATGGCTGACTTGTTTGTTGGTGTTTGTCTGTGCAGTGTGAATTAGCCTTTTGAAAGACAAAAGAAAAAACAAAACAAAAAAAACCTATACCTTGTCTGGGCGGACTTCCAACTTGAGGGCACAGATTATTTCTCCCTTCTTACAGACAGATGTGCCCGAAGTTTGCTGCAGCTCTCTGGTCAGATTCACTCCATGGCTGACCACTGAGTGAACTGTAGTGCTGAAAGTGACTCTCCAAAACACCAACACATCCTCAAATGCTCTGGAAATGAGGGGCAGAAAGATGAGTTTTTCTTGTTGGCATGCATATCTACTAATTAACACCGAGTATTGAAAGCACAACATAATCTTAAATATCGATGATACCTGTTGTACTGTCTTTGCAGAAAGAGTGTTGCTGTCCTGTTCTCTGAGTCCTCATCCAGAATCTGACCCGACTGAGAGCTCAAACTGAAGCCAACTATACCGTTCTGAAGATCACTCCCTGTTGCAGAGAAGCATTAGTAGCTGAGCTCATATATACTGTACACAACCATTACTATAAGAAATGAATAAGAAATGTTGGTAACACTTTACAATACAGGTGCACTAAGCATTAATTCATGCTTAACTAATGCACAGATAATACTGAATTAATGTGTAACTAATGATTATTTAAGCAATTCATTAATGATTACCACATTAGGAACTAATTAAGAGTCTGTAAGGTTAATGTATTAGTTCATACATGAATTGTTATTAATTAATGTAATTGTGGATTAATTCCATAATAACTCATTTTTTTAACTAATAGTGTCAATTAATGTTAATTACCAGAATGAGCCAAAGCCTTGTATTTCAACTTCCAGATAATATGACAGGTACACTAATATGCATTAATACATAATTACTTACTTAATTGTTACTGCAAATTCATGTGCAAATTACTACAATTACTAAATGACTAGTTAATAACATAATGATACCTTTGCAAATCATTAGCTAATTATTAATTAAAGCAGACAACTGGAAGATGAAGTGCATAGCTTTGACCAATGGTGGTAATTAACACATTAATTTACACTATTAGTTCATAAAATATGTTATTCCGGAATTAATACATGCACAATAACACATTGAATTAATAGCAATTCATGTATTACCTAATCTATTAATCATATACTTTAGACTCTTTATTAGTTGCTGATGCAGTAATCATTAATTAATGGTTCAGTTCTTCATGAGTTATATATTAACTCATGATTATCTGTGCATTAGTTAAGCATGAATTAATGCATATTAGTGCACCCGTATTGTAAAGTGTTACCGAAATGTTCTCAAAATAAGGAGAAATTTGATAGAACAGCATATCAGCATATTAGAATGATTTTTTAGAAGGATCATTTGACACTGAAGACTAAGAGTTTCAGGCCAGCTGACTGGGGTATCACTTGCTCTATCTGGCAAATGATGCATTGTCAATACATATTACACTTATCTATAATATGTCTTGATCATGTACATGTTTCCTTTCAAATGTAGACTATTTCTTGTGATGTATTGAACCATGTTATTGAGTATTTGGCTGATTTAAATATGTCATCAAAGTAAGATTACTTAGCATGCTAAAACAGATTTAGAAATAAATAGATAAAAAATAGATAAATAGATAGCTTTGTGAAATCTAACAGAATTACTTGTCTCAAAAGCCTAAATTAGAACAAACTTAAAATGATATTTTTTACAATACAGCATATTGTATATATTTTAAAAAAAATTAAATACTTTAAAAGATACGTTTAAAAGTTTTATGGTGGAGCCAGTAAAACTTTTGGCAGGAAAAGTACTCAACATTGAAGAAGAACAAAAATCGTTATTGATGATTCCTGTAATGACAGTAATGTTCTCACCCAGAATAATGATTTTGGCAAAGGAAGTGAACCCCAGTTCATCTGGCACGCTGACAATCTGCGCTCCACCTTCTGCCTCGCTGAGGTAGATAAAGAACGCCTCCTGTCCCTCCGGCTCCTGATCATTCAGTATGAGGACACTGACCTCCACCTCGTTCTGTCCCTCCAACAATGTGACAGTTTGGGTCTCCAAGGCAAAGTCCTCCCCTTCCAAAGCCCATGTGCCATTATGCTCCTGATGAAACTGGGCTGCATCCCCGTCTGGGGCTCTGAGTCCTGAATAAGCCCTGATTTTGGCACTCACCACTCCTGTGAGCCCTACCGACCTCCGTACTCTTAGGGAAAGCTTCTGTTGGGGCGCACCTTCCTGACCGTCTTCAGAGATGCGTACTATTGCTGGTCCTATGCTCAAAAATCCACTAACAACATCATTAGCTTGAATGGTAACTGTAGCAACACTATTCTGAGGCACAAGTCGAGGCTGATCTGCGATTGAAGGCAAACTGGTGCTGAGAACACGCACGCTGGTTAAGTTCACATAAAAATTCTCATCTGGTTCAGTTAGGGAATCATCTAGAATGGACAGTCGAATGGCAGCAGATGTTTGGCGGGAATCAAACAGAAGCTGCCCGTCTGCTACTGCTGCAAAGTCCTTGTCAGGTTGGGCAGTGCCAGGCCATGTCTTGTAGGAGATGCTGGAACGGTTGCTGCGGAAGCCGTAAAGGCGCTGGACGTAGAGGGTGATGGTCTGCACGTCCTCCTCGATGACCAGCTGCCGAGAATCAGGATGAAACTGATATAATCCTAATGGCTCCACCTCAGCCTCTGTGTAACCAGTCCTGAACGCATAGCACATCAAAACATTCAGATACCAACCAGAATTTAAGGGTTAGTTCACCCAAAATTGAAAATTAAGTAATTAATTACTCACCCCCTGCTGTACCAACCCCGTAAGACCTTCGTTCGTCTTCGGAACACAAATTAAGATATTTTTTTATTAAATTTGAGAGCTGGATCACTCCTCCATAGGCTTCCTAAGAGATTGAAACTTGACGGCCCAGAAAGTCATTGAAGAAAATGTTTAAAAAATCTCACATGACTACAGTGGCTCGACTATAAGTTTACAAAGCGACGAGAATACATTTTGTGCGGAAAAACAAAACAAAAATAATGACTATTCGACTATTCCTTTGCTTCCTTGTGGGAAGAACGCAGCTTTGAACGTCCTCTTCTCAGTTCTCGCGCATGCGTCGTGGAAATCTCTTGTTTCAAGCCCACAAGGAAGAAAAGGAATAGTCCGCTAAAAACTTTTTTTTTTTCATTACAAACAGTATTCTCGTCAAGTTTCAATCCCTTATGTAGCAGTGATACAGCTCTCAAATAAAATATTTAATAAAAAATATCTTCATTTGAGTTCCGAAGACGAACAAAGGTCTTACGGGGTTGGTACAATATGTGGGTGAGTAATTCATGATTTTTAACATTTTTGGGTGAACTATCCCTTTAAGAGAAAGGGGATTTGGTTTTCAAGAGGACAGTGTTACCTGAGACGGGCTCCACCAGGTGATTCTGACTCTACAGAGGTCAGGTAAATGGCATGTGCTGTGACAACTGACATGTTATTAACAGCTCTGAGAGAGATCACCTCACTCCTCTGACCAAAGGCAAGCATTACCGTGCCTTCAGATAAAGAGAAAAAGAAGAACAACAGTGTCAGTTCATATTTTCTGGATTTTGATCATATATATAAAGTATTTTCTCTCTCTAGGGCAAACCTGATCTTGGTGAGATGTCTCCTGGCTGGTAGCCTGGTGGAGTTTGACCAGGGGGGAACCCAGAGCTCCATCGGACCGTTACATTCCCATATAAGCCTGTCCGTGTCACCAGCGCCTCACACTGGCCACTCTCTGTATCTGAGACACGCAGGGCCAAAGAGGCAAATCCAACCTATAGCACAAGGAGATAAACAGCAAATCATTAGAGACAATCAGTCAAAAATTATTTATAGTAGATTATGTCTATTATAATGATACATTATATATATATACTGTATATATATATATATATATATATATATATATATATATATATACACTCACCGGCCACTTTATTAGGTACCCCATGCTAGTACGCGGGTTGGACCCCCTTTTGCCTTCAGAACTGCCTCAATTCTTCGTCGGCATAGATTCAAACAAGGTGCTGGAAGCATTCCTCAGGGAGTTTGGTCCATATTGACATGATGGCATCACACAGTTGCCGCAGATTTGTGCGGCTGCACATCCATGATGTGAATCTCCGCTTCCACCACATCCCAAAGATGCTCTTTTGGATTGAGATCTGGTGACTGTGGAGGCCATTTGAGTACAGCGAACTCATTGTCATGTTCAAGAAACCAGTCTGAGATGATTCCAGCTTTATGACATGGCGCATGTATCCTGCTGAAAGTAGCCATCAGAAGTTGGGTACATTGTGGTCATAAAGGGATGGACATGGTCAGCAACAATACTCAGGTAGGCTGTGGCGCTGCAACGATGCTCAATTGGTACCAAGGGGCCCAAAGAGTGCCAAGAAAATATTCCCCACACCATGACACCACCACCACCAGCCTGAACCGTCGATACAAGGCAGGATGGATCCATGCTTTCATGTTGTAGACGCCAAATTCTGACCCTACCATCCGAATGTCGCAGCAGAAATCGAGACTCATCAGACCAGGCAACGTTTTTCCAATCTTCTATTGTCCAATTTCGATGAGCTTGTGCAAATTGTAGCCTCAGTTTCCTGTTCTTAGCTGAAAGGAGTGGCACCCGGTGTGGTCTTCTGCTGCTGTAGCCCATCTGCCTCAAAGTTCGACGTACTGTGCGTTCAGAGATGCTCTTCTGCCCACCTTGGTTGTAACGGGTGGTTATTTGAGTCACTGTTGCCCTTCTATCAGCTCGAACCAGTCTGGCCATTCTCCTCTGACCTCTGGCATCAACAAGGCATTTCCGCCCACAGAACTGCCGCTCACTGGATGTTTTCTTTTTCGGACCATTCTCTGTAAACCCTGAGAGATGGTTGTGCGTGAAAATCCCAGTAGATTAGCAGTTTCTGAAATACTCAGACCAGCCCTTCTGGCACCAACAATCATGCCACGTTCAAAGTCACTCAAATCACCTTTCTTCCCCATACTGATGCTCGGTTTGAACTGCAGGAGATTGTCTTGACCATGTCTACATGCCTAAATGCACTGAGTTGCCGCCATGTGATTGGCTGCTTAGAAATTAAGTGTTAACGAGCAGTTGGACAGGTGTACCTGATAAAGTGGCCGGTGAGTGTATATATATATACAAAATCTGAAAGAGTGCTTTACAGAAAAAAAAAATAATGAAGGAATAAGCATAAATGAAACAAAAAAGTGCATTTATTATTATGAAAATACTGCCACAATGCAATATATATATATATATATATATATATATATATATATATATATATATTTATTTTTTGCATTGTGGCAGTATTTTCATAATAATAAATTCACTTTTTTTTGTTTCATTTATGCTTATTTCTTTCAGATTTTGTGGTGATTGCTTTAAGACTGCAGAGGATGCATTTCCATTAAAATGTCAGGAAAATATTGCCTATTGCCATTTGTAAATATTGTGAAATGCTGTTTTGAGCATTGTCACTTATTTTCATTCAATTTCAATTAATTGCACTTTTTATAGCTTTTAGAGGTCTGATTGCAGAAAATAATATATGCAAACAAAATATAGGTAACACTTTACAATAAGGTCTTATTTTTTAACATTATTCCATGCATGAACTAACAATGAATGAACAGTATATTTACAGCATTTATTAACCTTTCTTAATGTCAGTTGAAAAAAAAGGTCATTTTTGTTCACAGTACATTTACTAATGTTAAATGACACAACTTTTAATCTTAACGTACATACACTCTAAAAATCTTTTAATCTTTAGTATTAGTAAATGCTGAGATTAAAATTAATCAAGATAAATAAAGGCTGTAGAACCATTGTTCATTTTATTTAATGTATTTAACTATTATAACATTAAATAAATACATCAAATATAATAAATAAATAACCCAAAAAATGAGAAAGGTGTTTTATGCAATATTTGACCTCAGCATTAGCTGCCACTTCAGGAACAGAAACGACAGCCAGCTTTGATTCCAGTTGAATTCTGGGAGGTGAACTGAGCAGAGGACCAATCAGAGTCACATCCATCAGCTCAACGCTGAAGTTAAAGCCTGTCGGAAAGAACACCTGTAGTGGACACATTCAACAATCAATACAGACCTTATTAAGGTTGACAAGCATCTTAATGTCCTTTAAAACAATCTTATATCTAATTCAAAGGCAATAAAATCACACACCTGGCTACTAAATGGCACTCGAACGCTAGCCTCTCGTTCTCCGTCCTTCACCAGTATGTTCCCAGAGATTGTGTCCTCTGTAAAACTCTGCCCAGGGGTGGTAAAACTGATTCTATAACCCACACTGGCATTGCCAAACGCCCCTGCCAGCCTGTTCACACTGATGATTAGTTGTCTACTTCGGTCCTCCACGTTAACAACAACTGACTGGTTTTGAGCGTAAAGGACAAACACCCCGTGGGGTTCGTCATTGGCCCGGACTTTCAAACGGGTACTGCTGCGATTTATATCCAACTCTGCGCCTCCCTCCACAGAGATTAGACGGAGGATGTACGTTTCTTCCAACTCAGGCACAGAGTCGGGAAGCAAGGTGAGGACTATCTCTGTCACACGCTGTCCTGCCAGGATAATGACAGAACCCTGCAGAGCAGCAAAGTCTCCTGATGAGTCTGCATCACTGAGGATTTCCCAGAAAACCTAAAAAAAATGGGGCTGATTATTACATAATTTCAATACAAACTACTGTTTCAGGTCGATAAGATTTTAAAATGTTTCTGAAAGATGTCTCCTATGCTCACCAAGGCTGCATTTATTTGTTAAATACAGAAAACTGTAACATTGTCAAATATTACTACAATTTAAAATAACTTTTTCTTTTTTTAAGTATATTTTAAGGTAACACTTTATTTTACGGTGTCCGTGATACAGAGTAATTACTTAAACGTACAGTCTGTCATTTTTGGCCACCAGGGGGCACTCGATCTAAATAATAACAAAAGACGTACTTTGATGACGTCGGGAAAGAGTATGGGCTCACAGGAGTTGTTGTCGCTGTCCCTGACAACCAGGGAGAGAGAAAGAGCGAATATGGAGCAAACACATCGGAACTGTCATTCCCTTCATTCCTGACTCATTCTAACTATGTATTTTTGACAATCACGTCTTTCCGAACAGAGATATAAATGAATTATCAGACCCTTATTAAATCAATATTCCATCTAGCTAGTATTAATAGAAGTTTAAAAAACACGGTCACCTTTTGTTAATAAAATAATCACGTTTATACTATGATATCGTTAGTGAACTGCATATGGAGCTACTTTCTCCAGCTCAATTTAGAAGTTAGAACAAATTTTAATTTACATTATAGCAACTATACATGAGAGCTAGCCCGTCTGCGTTTCACACATGACATAATTTCAAAAAATATACAGATAGATATATATAGTTAACTGAATGGGTGCTTACCTGTTTATTAGAATGCAAGCAAGGCCTATTTAGCTTGTCAAAGCTCTCTCCATTTTAAAATTACGTTCGGGTCTATATTTTAAATGATCAGCCGGGTCCGGTCCGAATCTATTACTTCGGGTCCCGGGTTCAGGTCCAGTTTTCAAATAATAGACGGGTCCAGGCAGTACATTTATGATTTATGACGGGTCCGGGTCCAACTTTTGAAATGAACGACGGGTCCGGGTCGGTTCGGTGTAGCACATTACGGGTCTCTTTCGGTTCGGGCATGAATTTTTGTACCCGTGAAGACCTCTAATGTGGCGCTTCTAACCGCGCACGCGCACAATGTCAGAGTGATAAGCTAGCAAGAGATCTTGCGCGTGCAGCCAAACCCCCCTCAAGTTTGTTGCGGCTGCAAAATGATACTAGCTAATACTTTTTCTTCGTCGTCGTTTTCTTTGCTTTTATTGGCGGTAGTCCGGTGTTCCCCTTTGTGTTTGGCGGTTTCGCCGGGTTCCGCATGAAGTTAGAGAAAATAGAGGAGTCAAAGGTTACATGACGTCATAGACGGGCGACAAAACGGAAATAAAGAAACGGCCCGTGTCTTCGAATTAAACTATACATTTCTCCGGATTTGAAAGTTGGTGGAAACTGCCTGGATAATGTAAGTACATATCTAACAGAAATATATAACATAGATACAGTTATTTTTGCCATTTTTAAAGCAGAAAAAAATACATATTGTGGCTTTAATTAACTACTTAGTAGTAAACATTGTAATAACATGTAACAAAATGTAATTAACATGTTACTAAGTTATAGGACAGCCTGTACTTATAGATTGTAATTACACACATATAATAGGCAGCTACTGTTACACATGTGTAACAGGCAGAGTCAGTTACATACGTGTTACAGACTTGGTACAATGTAATTATATAAAAAAGTATGTTGTATTACTCAATGTAACAACAACTATTTAAATATGTTACTAAGGTGTAAAAAAAGCCTGCAGTTCCACATGGTCATTTTGTACCTTCTAAAATAGTGCATCAAGATTGTACTTAAGTTTATTTCATGTGTATAAGGTATGTAGATACACATAAAGTACACTTAAGTACAATCTTGATACACTTTATTTTACGTAGCTTATCCCTGTGTAATATTATGTAATTGCAATGTAATTAGGAAGCTACCGCATGCATTTATGCTGTGAATGAGGGAGTTAGGCCTAATTCAAACTATGTACATATGGATAAGGTTTGTAGATACACATGAAGTACACTTAAATACAATCTTGATACACTTTATTTTACGTAGCTTATACCTGTGTAATATTATGTAAATTGAATGTAATTAAGAAGCTACTGCATGTATTTAAGCTGTGAACTAGTGGGTTAATTCAGATGGATAAGGTATGTAGATACTCATGAAGTGCACTTAAGGACTTGATACACTTTATTTTAGAAGGTAAAAAAGGACCATGTGTAACTGCAGGCTTTTTACCTTAGTAACATATTAAGTACTTGTTACATTGTACCAAGTTGGTAACACGCAGATGTAACCGACTCGGCCTGTTACACATGTGTAACAGTAGCTGCTTATTACATGAGTGTAATTACAATCTGTAAGTACAGGCTGTTCCATAACTTAGTTACATGTTAATTACATTTTGTTACACGTTATTACAATGTTTACTACTAAGTAATTAATTAAGTAATTACTCTGTAACACGGACACCGTAAAATAAAGTGTTACCGGGTCGGTTTAAGGGTAGGTTAAGGTGTAAGGGAAGGGTCAACTGTGTAATTACAAACATAATTACATTTATTAATTACAGCTGTAATTACATGCAGGCATTTTCAAAATATAAGTTCAATGTAAAACCATGTATGTACACAATAAGTCCATTGTATCAAATTATTAATTTCAATGTAAGTACATAATACTTAAAGCCACTTAATATAAAGTGGGACCCAAAAGAATGTTATATATTATGCTTATATTTTTTTATAATTTTATTTCTTACCGTGATGTTGCCCATAACTCCCTCTCTGCGTGTGATAAGGAGTGATATTTTAAGCGGGCCTTCGCTGTCAGAAGGCTCACTGTAAATGCGCTCTTTCAGGTCCTGTTCTGTGAACTGTACTATGCCATTGGGGTCTCCAAACTTCTCAATCTGGAGAATGAACACATTGTCACAATTGCTAAAATGTCACATTGCTTCATTTACAGTTTCCGCCCAATTTTCTAGAGGTTATGTGTCACTTTTTGCGTGCTGAGCAGGACGTACCGTGAGAGTGACAGATCCAGCTCTGGGGTCTATACCGATCTCTCCAGAGAGGATACTAAGCACAACGACAAATTTCTCTGTGACCTCCACCTCACCATGAGGCAGGATCTTCAGCTCAATGCTGCGCACACCCCCTTCCCCATCTCTGAAACCGAACGTCCCATTTACTGGTTCACCAATGTCTGTGTTTACTGATGGTAAAACCTCATTTGAGTTTGGACCTAAAATCTGCCATAATACCTGAGGAATAGAAATAAAGCACATGTCAGATAAACACTTTTAATCTGTGGTGTTTTCTTTAAGACTAAAATATCATGAAATATCTTGCCTGCTGTCATTTATAAGTATTGTAAAATAGTATTGTGAGCCTTGTCACATATTTTCATTAGATGTTATTAAATTGTACTGTTTAACCCAGCTTTTTAGAGGCATATAGAGTGCCGAAGTTATCACGTCACTCTGTAGACCAAAACGCGGAAGTGAGTTAGCATTTTAGCATTTCCGGTTCCATCGCTCTAACTCTATGGGATTTTTGAATGGGTTTTTGCTCACCTGAAATAAGGTCTGTGGATGAACAAAGCCTCTAAATATTTTCACGTTTTGATCTATAATATAAAACACACCAGTTATAACCTGCTTGTGTTTTTTAAACTTGTGTTTTTTTTTTTTGTTTTTTTTTTTTACTTTATATAGGCTTCAAAATGTGTCAATTTTGGATTAAAAAAACGTGTAAGGGTCACAACTCTTTGTTGAACACAGATCTTGTTTTTTTTGTTTTTTTTGATTTTCCAAAAGTCAATGGGGAAAATGCATAGCTTTTCGAATCGAGGGAACCCATGCACCGCTAGCTTCCGAGTTGTCCTACAAAGTGACGTCATCACTTTGGCACTCTATTGCAAACAATAAAAAATAAAAAAATAAAAAAATAAAAAATAAAACAAAATAAAATAAAATAAAATTTCTTTCACCACTTCTTTGAACCCTGAATAAATTAAAAATCAACATTTTGCAAAATGAAACAAAAGGAAAAAAAAACTAAATCTAATAGAAAATAAAAGTAATTTCTTCTCCAATATATTGGAATCATTTATTATATATTGGTATCATTAATAATTAACATAATTATTACTGTTTAATTGATTATTCAAACTTATTTTGAAGAATACATATTCTTTTGTCTATGAAGAATATAAAATTTACATAAAAAGTAGCATAAAGGTCTGTACTAAATCATGTATTCACCTCACAGATCAACTTCTGAGTTTTGATCCACCAAAATATTCCACGATCTTTATTTACTACATTATTAATTACATACAAATCAATAGAAACAACCAGTTCAGGGTCTGTTTAGAAAGGCTTCCTGACATGTAAAAAACTGATATTTAATTGGATATGGCATCAGAAGTGTGATGGCATAGTCTAAACGGGGCTCACCGTGGCGTTTCCCAGCAGCCCATCTGCTCTCTCTACAAACAGGGTCAGTCTTAGTGTAGTGTTGGGGTTTGGAATTGTGATGGCGCTTTGGTTGATGAATCGTACCACACCATTTGGCGAGTCACTTTTGGCAATTGTAACTCGTGCAGTTAACTGAGCTCCAAGTATGGCACCTCCTGTGGCACCGGTGAGTTGCATCTCAAATATCTCACTGAATTCACTGTGGGAAAAAAAAAAAAAACATCATTAAATGAAACATGCTACAAGTTAATCGACAATACATTTTTTAACCAATCCAATAAAAGCATGAATAGCAATGAAAGTTAACAAACCCATCCTCACCTCTCTGTGTCATCCACTATAGAGACATTGATATAGCTGAGGGATTGGCCATGCTGAAAGGTGATGGAGCCATTGAGCAGAATGTAATCTGAACCAGGTTGAGCAGTCAAACCTTTGGAGATAAACTCTGCTGTGACCTGCCCATAGGATCCAATACGCCTCAGTACAGGGATGGACAGCATTCCTACATCTTCCTCAACTGTGACACAAAAACAATTGGAAAGACTGACAACAAATATATGTATGCATCATACACATTTGTATTCCAGTGTAATTTAATACTATTATATACTATTACAGTATTTATTACATTTAGGCCTATTATTTTTTTATTTCTATTTCGCTTTATATTGCTTTTATATTTATTTCCTTATTTATTGTTATTTTGTTTTAGTTTTAGTAATTGTAGTACTTCAATATTTGTGTGTAATATTTAAAATTTCCTCTGTACTTCAATTTTCAAAAATGAATTTTAATATTTTTAGTTAACAACAACTAGTCAAAACATCAATACGTATTGTAATCGAGATTATTTGAGGGTGAAGCGTAATTCTTTAGATGTTAAAATAATTTTCCAATTTTAATATTAGGAGACAACTTCAAAGTAAACTATTTCTCAAAATGAACATCTATATAGTCTTTCATACTATGATGCCTAAATTCAATTGTAACATTTAAAACTATTAGTTTCATTTCTAGTTAACCCTAAAACCGTATTCTGGACAAATGTGGGCAAAATAGTTTTGATTTATTTTTATAAAATAGTTGCCTTGATCTGAGCAGTACAAGACTTGGCAACTTTTCCTTCAACCTCCTTAATCTAGTATTTGAGTCAAAAATGGGCACCCATAGAAATGAATGGGAAAAACTGTAATTTAGAGCATTATAAAATAAGCCAAAATAAGACACCAGGTGACACCAAAGTCACTTCATCTTTAGGTTTTAGCCCTAAGAACTTATCGGAATAATATTTTAATGTAGTTAAAAAAAAAATCAAAAAAATAATATACATAGAAAATATGGTACTTTTTGAAGTAAATAAATTCAAAAATACCCCCAAAATAAAAAAAAAATAAAATAAATACCATAAATGGATATACAAAACTTTATCGAAGACAGTGATATAACATTTATAATAAATAAAAATTAGGATCACACCTGAGTCCTCTGTGCCCACATTTCCACAATTACAGGATTAAGGGCTATAAAGTGAATACGGTGTGAGGGCTACTATTTTTATTTACATTTTAATATTGGTCATTTATTTTGGTTATTTTAAAAGATATCATGTGTACCTGTATATATATATATATATATATATATATACAGTATATATATATATATATTAGTGTTGTCACGATACTAGAATTTCTAACTTCGATACGATACCTTGAATAATATCGATATTCGATACCATTTTCGATACCACGGAGAAAAAAAACTGCACAATATTAAGGGGGAAGTTTTTTTTTTATTTACAGCTAAATATAACAAGTCTAGAACATGACAATGAGGTACATTTTACATGAACAAAAATGTCCTGAGTTCTATTTGTTAATATTTTTAATTGGACCAGAGCTAACATTATCTGTTGTATTTTTATTACTGTTATCAAAGATTAAAATATACTATAATAACATAAAAGCACTTAACAGTATCAAATTGGAGGATAGAGTGTCAGTAATACATTTAATCTTATTACAATAATAAGATTAAACATTCAATTTTCAGTTAAAGGCATTTTATTATTGAATTATGAGATGCCACTTTCTGTTTAGTTTAATTAGTCTGTGTGATCCAATTGATCATAATCGGTAATGAAGGCAAATTGCAGAATTAAATAATAAAGTTAAATAGGCACAAGCTAATTTACATTTGACCACATGCAGTTACAATATTTACTTGTCTAAAATTCCTCAGTCAGATTATGTTAACTTTAAGAAAACGGTGAAAAAACTAGACAACACAGACTCATAACAACAACATAGGCAATCTTGGTTAATGTTTCAGAAAAGTTCAAATGAAAAGAGTTAGTGTTTCCTTGAGGATTTTAATTACCAGTGGGGACAGGTCTGTCCAAACAAAAAACACCCCTGATGCTGAGCATATATGCTGCTAAAAGGTAACTTTACCACTGGAGCCTGTTCCTAAGTCTGTTTTCATTCTCCGACATGCCTGCGCGCGGTGTGTAGCGCGTGTCCGCGCTATTCTCCGACTTGCTCGCTCGCGGTGTGTTGTTAATGCGTGTCCGCGCTATTCAACGACATGCCTGCTCGCGGTGTGTTTTTAATGCGCACTTTTCTCCGACATTAACTTCACTTTTGCTATTTAACCAGAGCAAATGAGACGAGTGCGTCACGTGTGGTGTTTGTCAACGCGCCTTTGGAGAGAAGTGAAAGTGACCGCACGGCTAGTATCGATACTTCGGGAAATTAGTATTGGTATCGTTCAGATATTTCAGTATCGATATTTATTGAAATATCGATATTTTTGACAACACTAATATATATATATATATATATATATATATATATATATATATATATTAAAAAAGGAAACGTTATCTTCATTAAAAAAGGTAATAAATACATAATAAATCACAAAAGAGGAAAAAAAGAGAGAGGCATAAAAGTACCAGTGATGTTGACATATTTGGGGTCAAACTCCAGAATGCCCTCAGCGTTGTCATTTTTCTGGATAATCACCATAAGGGAGGACAGATTGCCAATAGCTGGAGGCTGGTCAATCTGTAGGCCGTACTCTCTCACTGTAAAATCCATTGAACTGAAAACAAAAGGAAATAAATAGATTTTCAGTAAAAATAGCTAGTACTATTCCAAGCTGAATATTTCTGCCTATCTAACATTTCTAAAATCTATCTGACTTGGGTTTCAGAAAGCAGGCTGAACTCTACCTGGCATTTAGAAGCTCTACTAGAGTAATGTTGAGGAGAAACTCCTCTGGTCCTTCTGGAAGGTCATCATCGAGTATAGTCAGTGTGATGACCTTTGAACTCTCCCCAGGCCTGAATAGCAGCCGACCAGAGGACTGTCCAAAATCTTGTCCGCTGATTGCAGTTCTGCCTTCCGTGTGGTAACTAACCCACACGCTGCCAAACAGACCCATGGAACGAACAATGGTCACGTTTACCTGGTAAGAGACAAAACACTGTTGGAGACTCAACTACCTTCGAGAATGGGTTCACAGATATATTCATTCCCATCTCTCACAATCTGTTACAATTTATTCCAGGAAATGTGCAATGGAAAAGCTAACTTAGCATACCCTGTCTATTTTCAAATGCAATATAGTCTTATTACCTCTGAAAAGCTCCATTATACTCAACAAGCACTAAAAACACAAAGTCTCTCATTAAGAAAACTTTCCAATGTTTTTTTTTTTTTTTTGTCGTCATTGGATTTATGGTTGCTAGGCTATTGCTTCATGGGCGTTTCAAAACATTTTCAATGACTTTCCCAGTCAAGGGGAACAGGCAAAAGCACTTAGTCCTCTGGTTGTGGTTTGTATCTCAGCAGTGGTAATGACATGAAAGGGGGTCTCACAGCTCGGTCCTCCTCAGTGGCACGCAAAGAGGCTTGAGAGAAGGAGAAGAGCCCATGGGGAAAGTCACTGGCAGCCATAGTGATAGTGGCAAGTTGTCTGTCAGGGTTGATTGCTGAGCCCGGGGTTAGAGAGCTCAGTCTGAGCTGATATACACGTCTTTCTTCTGGAATCACATCATCTAGCGCCTACAGAAACAGGGAGAGGGAATCAATTTTACTTGATGTGATATATGGTGAAATATTATCCTTGGTCTAGACAAGGAACAAGGGGATATACTGCACTTAAATGATGCATTTTAAAATCAATATGTATTAGTATTCTGATATGTCTGGGGGTTATTTAAATATTGAGACAGAACAAAGTAGAATATCTGATACTGTTAAAAAGTTTGGGGCCAGTACGATTTTTTTTAAATTATTTTAAATTTAAATTAGTACTCAGCAAGGATGCATTAAATAAAAAAAAGTGAGAGTAAAGACATTTATAATGTTACAAAAGATTAATGTTTCACATAAATACTGTTTTTTTCTTTTACTTTCTATTCAAAGAATTCTGACAAAATAAAATGTAGGTTTCCACAAAAGTATTAAGCAGTACAACTGTTTTCAACATTGATGATAATAACAATAGCTTCTTAAGCACCAAATCAGCATTTTTTAATGATTTCTGAAGGATCATGGGACACTGAAGACTGCAAAAACCTTGAAATCACAGGATTTTAATATACAGTATATGAAGAGTTCAGATGCAAAAGCCTCTAAATGCAATTTGAAATTTTCTTTCTAAAATGACAATTTTATCAAGCTTGTATATTTAAGTTCAGTAATTTCACTTAAATGACAATTAATAGGTAATCTTCATTGCCATTTAAGTGAAATTACTGAACTTAAATGTACAAGCTTGATAAAAATGATCATTTTAGAAGAAAATTTCTAATTTTTGCATCTGAACTCTTCATATATAATATTTCACAATATTAAAGTTTCCACTGTGTTTTTCATCAAATGCATGCAGCCTTGATGAACAGTACTGATGAACTTTTGAACAGACTCTGCAGTTTTACCTTCAGCTGAATTATAGCGGCAGACTGGCGGTCTTTCATAACAACTTTTCCAGAGGTCTCCTCAAACTCTGTATCTGCAGCTGCGCTGATGTTCCAGGAGATCTCAATCTCACCAAAGATGCCTGGACCTCTTATGAGACTGCAATTGGTAGGGAGGAGATCTTCAGATGGGGTGTTTGGGAAATCTGTTTTGCTATTTAATTTCACCGATTCTGTTCGGTGACACCAATGGTGCAGAAATTAAAGGAGCTGTATGTAAGATTGTGGCCAAAACTGGTACTGCAATCACATTCAAATTACTGTTCAACGGTGTATCCCCTCCCCCTGACTTCGAGGTTGCCAGATAGGCTGCAGGGTCCAACTTTTTTTATTCGACACGTTTGTAGCTGCAGCTGTGGTAACTAGAGCAGAGCTGGCAACCCAGATGCAGCAACACTACAGACTTTGTGATTGGTAGATCGATGGAGGGTGAAGCATCAGACCAAAACACAACAAGACAACATCGACATCAGTTGAGGGCTGCAACTTCACTTTTTAAAGGACAATATCCTGGCTGGACAACTGTTGTCAGTGATATAAGTATTTGAAATGAACATTATTTCTTAATGTCTAGTGACATTTCAGGGCCATTTTATGATTATGTGAAATACATTTCTTACATACAGCTCCTTTAAATATACAGTAATCTCTGTTGGTTAGGGAAGGTGAGCATTTTACCTGACCAAAGCTGTCCCATTGTAATTGTCTCTTGGTTCATCTAATCAGAATGCTCCTGCTGGAATCAGCTATTCCTACAATTCCCAGGGCACCCACATCAGCTTGAATAACAACCGTAGCAACACCTGATAAAAAGAAAAGCAAGTAAATTATGATTTTGAACACTACCTGTCAAACATTTAGACTCATGATATACAATAATAATATGTTGTCAAACCTCTAACTGAATCAATGACTGGCTCATTTTTTGGAGAAAGAAGCTGGATGGTGAATCTTTCCTCTCCCTCCAAGACAGCATCAGCCAAAGCCTGAATCACCAGAGTCTTCTTCGACTCAGTCTAGGAACGATAAAACCATTTACCAACGGTGAGTATCACACTGTGGTACAAGTAAAAGTGCTGTCCATATTCATATTTACCAGCCATACCTACCCCATTAAAAATTAAAGTTCCATTATGAGGGCTTAAGTCATCTCTTCCCTCTTCCTGCAGAAGCCAGATTAAATGCACCACTCCTTCACCTCCTGAGCTACGCTCTACGGTCAGTGTAGCTATGGAAGCTGGGTCATTTAGGAACTGAGGCTCAGACACAGAGATCTGAGAAAAGATTTAAAAAAAATATATTATCTTCAGTCAAGACGATTATAGCCTCAACAAACCACAAAAATATCCGAGCATTAATTATTCTCTCAATAACGACAGTTTAGAAGTTAAACTAAGTACAAGGTTACATCTTGTGCAAATATCATGACAGAGACAAAACACATAGGCAGGGCCGATTTAAGAGTTCAGAGGCCCCTGGGCACAATGTCTTGTAGGCCCCCACTTAAGCAGGCCAAATGTATATTTTGTCCAAGGACATTTTAATATGTCATTTACAGTTTGACTGACTTAATTACTTAAAATTAACTTTGTTTAACTATGCTGGAGTAAAGTTCATAAATGGTTGTTCTTTCCTATAGGAATTTGTAAAACTATGTTGGGTGGACCCTTAATATAGCATTTATAGTTTTACTGATTTACTGTGCCTCTAGGGGGGTTCGGGGGCATGCTCCCCCGCAAGAAAATTTAGTACATTTTAAGGTTAAATGCATCAATCTCGTGCTCTTTGAGAGATAAAAATTAAGAGCTTCAACCCATGAACTGCTCGTTGAACAAAGAAGAAGCATTGATTTGTACCAGGGGTCTCATTTATAAAACTGTGCGTAGGATCCTTACTAAAAGTGTACGTGCGCCCGAAAGCCAAAAATGGCGTACGCCAAAAAATATTCAGATTTATAAAACTGTGCGTACGCCAGAACCTGCGCAGATTTCCCTTTATAAACCCCAGTCAGAGGAAGAATGCGCGCACATGCGTCTCCTCCCCGAAATAACCATATATGGAGCTTACAACGCCTAGTTTAAATATGCATATCCTCATCTACATATCATTTGCATGTGATTATTCATCCACGTGATACCATGTTAACGTACAAGACGTTAGGAAAATATGAAATAGGACTACAGATGTGCCGTGTCACAATAAATTATTATTATTATTTTTTATTCGTAGCCTATATGCTTGCCTTGTTTTTGAATGAATAAATCAAATAGTGTAAAATATATTTCAGAGAAAGATTTTCTCAATCTTTGCCACTTGCCAAATAATGAATTTATATTTTTAATGGAAACAGATAGACATGGTTGTGGATTATTTTGAACTATTTTCTCAGACAATCTGCTATTATCTTGATTAGCAATTATCTCTAGATAAAACATTAAAACACAGCATACCAGAGGGAAAGTGTTCAAAAGCATTGCAACCACAACAAATATATATTTCTATTTATTGAATAGCCTATTTTTTTTTTGTAACTTCTCAGTAATGATTTTATAGTTTAAGTGTTTAACTCCATTAACGAGAATGGCATATTTAATCTAAATGTTTATATCAGAAGTAAAACATAGTTTAAATCATTATTTCATTTATTTAAACTGTTATTGAGAACGTGCACTGTATTAGCCTACTCATGAAATCATCCGTTAGATTATGTGCGTCAGTTTCACTAAACGGCCCAACGCGCGTGCTGGCGCTGACACTTAAGAAGGGATGGATATTGGCTTCAAGTGATTGGCTTGGTGAGTGAAATTTTATTTGTAGGCTATTTTCTTTTTATATATAGACAGGCTATAATTTTCTTAAGATTTTCCGTCTAAAAGTGACCAAAAAGACATTTAACTCCAGCTCACCATCGGTGTCTCCAGTTCCCTTTGTCTCCAGAATGTGCGTACGCATGGCTCAAAGTTTGCTTAAAGGTGCGCACATTCTCCCGTCAAGTTTGTTTTTTATAGATCACAAACTTTGCGTGGAAACTGGCGTACGCACGTTTCCAGCCCCGTTTTGTGCGTACGCACGCTTTATAAATGAGACCCCTGGACAATAAACAGGGCTCAAACATCTTTTTAGTTGAGTCTCAGTCTACATTACATTATTAATGGAGTTTTAGGATCCCAAACAATTATTATAATAATGTAATAATGATTTATATAATTATTCCTATGACGTAAAATCCATATAGCCTATAAATGTACTATATAAATGAAAATGAATATTTCAAAAGTATATTTTAGTCTACATTAGGCTACACTATAATATAGGAACATTTAAATACTTCTGTCCTTATTTCTTCACTTGCAAGAAATAAACCCTTGAGCTTGTATTTAGGAGAAAAGACCATCCTGATCACGTGAGCAAAGTGCACTTTTCTTTAAATCACCCAGCACTGATGCCTATTCTTAAATTCTTGTGCTGTTTTATAAACGCAAAAAGCCATGTCATGGTTTCGATTTTAGTTCGTTGGCAAAATAACACGCTAGAGAGCCTGTGTTAGGTTATACATTTTACATCTCATACGTGTTGGGAAAAGACTTCGGCAAACGGCGGATTGGAACTCGGGTCCGAGCGCTGCGGATCAAAAGCTCATTCACGCGTCTCAGCGCGTTACAACCTACGCCACTTTAGCTGTGATCGGCATCTTTTTTTCAAAAAAAGACAGTCACTTAGTGCAAACATACGCTCCGTTTTATCAAACCGTCCCTCGCGGCCTCGAAACACTACCGGCCCACCGGGAAACTCCCGACTCTCCCAATTTCCACTCCGCCGCTGGTGCCCAGGGCCCCTTAGATGTCATGGGCCCCTGGGCAAGTGCCCAGTTGGCCCAATGGTTAATCCGGCCCTGCACATAGGTAAGCCACATGCTAATATTGGACTAACATTCATAGATGTTATTGGTAAATTTACCATTAGCTCCTCAAACCCAAACCGACCAAAAGGTGAATCATTGGCCGGGATGCTGACTACTACAGACATCTCGTTCCCCAACCTGGCACCTCCGATGACTCGAATCAGTTTGACCATAAATGTCTCTGTGGACTCCACAATTGCGTCATCAATAATTGTGATCTCAATATAAGCAACTGCCTGCAAAAACACACACACACACACTGGTTGGTTCACATTATAATGACAATCATTCTTATTCTAGATTTCATATCCAGTCTCTTATATCTGTTATATCTATAGTCATAAAACTCCAATCAGCCCAAAAGAGGAAGAGAAGAAGCATTGGGTAGATAGGAAGTGACATATGTTCGAAATCACCCTCTACCCTCATTGACTATTCCCTATTCCTTACATTAATCCACTAAGATAGTACACTTAAGTCAACTTGAATGAAAACGAGTGAGCGAATTCGGACACTGACTGCGTTGGAAGGGCTGCCGCTTTTGCATCATTTGCACTTGCTGTTTAATAATTTATTCCTAACTCCACCTCTCTTAGGATGTGAGGGAAGTATGCAAGAAAAGAAAATGAGGAATTGAAGGAATCGAAGCTTGTTTGTACGTGGGAATATTCTTGATCACTCCAACTTCACTTCAAAACATCATCAACAGCATTATACAGTAGGGATCTGCTCTTAAGTTTTTAAAGTTTGGTTATTTAAGAAATTCATTAAATATTAATAAATTTCTTTATGAAAAATTTGAGATGTATGGTTTATTTAAACTACAAAGGTAAAACATGAATTAAAGTTGTGACAGATGTGAGGGGGAGGAAAATTTGTAAGTTTGTAAGGTTTTTGGACAAGAAATAGTTCTATATAGGATACACCTGTCCATTCTTGCTCATAGCTCCTCAGGAAGCTTTCTCACACTTCGTTCCTCTCCTCCTTGCTGCGCAATTTGATTTGAGATATCATTTGAAATGGTTCATTTTAATAATATTTGATCGGTTTCAGGGTCACAGGATGGAGGACAGAGGTAGGAGGAAACGAGGAAGCATCCATTTGAGTTTTGAGAAGTACCCATGAATGAACTTTCTACCTAATGCTTCTTCTCTTCATCTTTTTAGTCAAAATGTTAATCTTTACCTGTCCCTCTTGAAATGTGAGGTTTCCAGAGGAAGGGCTAAAGTCCTCAGTGCTGGCTGTGACTGCTTGTGCCTCCCAGTACAGCACCAGTCTACCTGATCTACCGGCCATTCGCATGACGGCAAGGCGAAGGACATTTCCAGGTGATGGTACCTCAAATGCCAACACTGCCCCAGAGACATCCTAAAGGACAAGGGATTGTAGAAGTGTATTTGTTTATGATTATTAACAAAGACAAAATACGTGACATATTTTCCTATGGAGTTTTATAAAAAAAAATTTAAATAAAGTTGTTTCAAGAGGTAACTTCAAGTTACTTTGACGTTCCGATTTTACAACATACACACACAGCACACACCCACAACCCAAGCTGTCTTATCTAGATACTTATTAGAAATCTACGTTTTCAAAAATATACATAACTGCTTCAAAATTCTCATTTTCGCTATGTGTGAGTGTAATTTACGTGTGTAGACCAAAACGTCAAAGTATAGTCAAGTTATGTTAACCACAGGCTTTATTTTACACATCAATCGAAAAACCCCATTATAAAAACTAGCAACGATACACGTCATTCGTATTGAACCGTTCGGTACGAGGCTTTCGGTTCAATTTTCGTACGCATTTTGAACCGAACGGTTCGTTGGTTCAATTGTCCTGCCGACCAACATTTTGTTACTTCAAATGTATGCGCGTCGCGCGTGGCAACGCGTTTCCGCGTCCATAATGTAAGAGACGTTGCGCGTGACCACAACATTGTCCAACATCAAATGGCAAATGTAATGTAAGCAGAACGAACCTGAGAAACACATTATTGTGTGGTTGTCTGAATCACGAACCGTTTATCAGTTTGGACCAATGCAGGCGCGAGCCGATCTTGATCAGCACTGTTACTACACAGCCAAATCCAGTTAAGAAAACATTTGAATTCGCCACTGAAGTAATAACATCGCTGCGAGTATCTAGTGAGAAACATTCACATTTCTCCGTTATTAACGGATTAAACAGCGCTTACATGGAAACCAGGAAGAAACATTGTGTCATGAATGAACTATCCAGTGTCCACAGATCAGCAACATCACCATGGATTTAACGTGACTGTAACACCGATTCATCTGTACGTTTGGCAGGAATAGTAGGCTATAATGCTTTCAAGTAACATCACGTCTGTTGTATTTTGACATTATCAATACAATTGCTTCCCTCAAATGTTAATCTAAACTAAAATAAACCTTTGTTTATAACTAGGCCTACTACAATATTACAATATTACTAGAAAAGTCAAGTATAGTTCCATCATTGCTCTAAGTTAAAAAATATCATACTTTATGATGTTAGTTTTAATAAAAATATAATTAAAAAAATGAAATCAAGGAAATTTCTCTGCCATTTCTGCTGTATTTGAAATGTATCCAACATGTAGCCAGAACCGAACCGTGACACAAGTGTATCGTATCGAACCGAACCGTGAATTTTGTGAACCGTTACACCCCTAATAAAAACCCATAGGGAAAACTTGAAGGAACCAGCAGCGAATTCCATTTCTGGGGTTCTGACATCATACCTACACCACTCTTTGCAGTCAATGATGTATAAAAAGCCAATCAAATTGGTATAAAAAAAATTAAACAAAAATAATTGTAAACCAACCTTAGAGACATTGAAACTGAGGACTCCTCTTGGGTCATTGTTTTCTTGGATGGTGACCTCAGCTATCTCCAGACCAGGTCTTTTCACACTTGGCTGGCCTGCTCCAGAGCTCTCCACCCAACAGTTCAACTCTGGTGATGTTTACAAGGAACGTCTCAGCCAGCTCAGGAATATCATCCTACGAGCACACACATATACCATCCAGGGATTAATAAAGTCCTATTCTATCCTATACTATCTACAAGTCACACACTTCATTAGTTAAACCCCTCAGACATCCCATCCATCTCAACATAAATGATAATTGCTCCAGCCGATTCTAAACAGCTTCTGTGCAACTGATTTCTAACAACATGCTGATTTATGTCAGTAGTCTTTCAGCCCAAACATTCAACATGCGGTTTTTGAGGCAGAACAAAATGCAAAAATATCTAACGACCACAGCAATTTGCAGAAAATGAGCTTTTCCAAGAGCAAAGAGAAAAAAATGTGTTTTTTTTGTGGAAATGATAGTAACTGGCTGTTGGCTTCTGCTGTAGGCAGTAGGAGGTCAGCCTGTCTCCTCATCAACTTCTGCACAGTGTGTCCTCATACTGAGTGACCCGAGCTAGTGATCACTAGCTGTGATGCTTAAAGGGATAGTTTGGCCAAAAATGATATTTAAACCATGCATTACTCACCCTCAAGCCGTTCGAGATGCATATGTCAATCTTGTTTCAGACGAACACATTTTCAGTTATTTTAGAAAATGTCTTAGACCCTTCAGTGGATATAATGTGAAGAAATGGGGTCCAGCTCCTTCAAGTACCAAAAATGTGCATAAATCCTTCACAAAAGTCATCCATCCGGCTCCAGGGTGATAAACGGAAGGCCTTCTGAGGGTAATACCGTGCGTTATTGTCTTAAAAATATACATATTTACAACTTCATAAATGAAATTATCTGACTTTCGGCAGACGATTGCCGGATATCGTTCACGGGTGATGGAGTCGGCGCACGTAGCGTAGGAACCGTCGTGACGTTGCAACGTTTCCAACGCTACGTCCTGACCTCCGTCACGCCGACTTCCATCATCCGTGAACGTACATTGCGTAGGAACCATCGTTGCCGGATCGTTGTATATTTTACCAGAACAATACGCACGAATTACCCTCAGAAGGCCTTCGTTTATCACCCTGGAGCCGGATGGATGACTTTTGTGAAGGATTTATGCACATTTTTGGGAAATTTTCTTTTTTGGGAAATATTCTAAAATAACTGAAAATGTGTCCGTCTGCAAACAATGATTGACATATGCATCTCGAACGGCTTAAGGGTGAGTAATGCATGGTTTAAATATCATTTTTGGCCGAACTATCCCTTTAAGGGAAGGAAGACACCAAGACATTGGGTCACACATACTGTAACAACCTTGTCCACTTACCCCCTGTAAAGCTCTTAGCCCTAGCCTGATGGGTGCTACTTGCTACTTATTTTCCTCCAGAGAGCACTCAAGGAACAACACTGCAGAGGAAGACAAATGAAAAAGTGGTACACTAGCGATACAGTCCACTCTGACACTTGCTCCTTCCTCTTGCAGACCTTTATATTAGGGAAAGCGGATTTATATACCCTTAGTCTCTATATGATAATGAACTGGAGTGGGTGACATATGAGAAGTGGGACGCAAATGACAATACAGTCCATCTTCTGCTCTATCAATGCCACCCATATCGCTTCCCTGCATCAGGGAAGAGTGTTCATATGTAGGTAGTCCAATGTACCCATTCCTCGTGTCCCATTTATTGCATGTGTTAATCTACCACTTGACTTCTACATAGGAAAGTGTCTGCTTAAACTAATCTCATGGGAGGCCAACACCATCTCCAGCTCTTGTGCTGGAAAGGGGGCTTTGGGCGAGGGAGCATTTATCTCCATCTCTGTCTCAACTAGCCACTTCTTTTGCCTTTTCATGCATGCATCTCCAAGACTCTATGTCCTGGTCCAACACCCACTACTCCTCTGGGATGCGTCAAGTGCCTTTGACCACTAGACAAAACAGGCAAGAGAGTGGATTGCAATCAGCAACCATCTCCATTATCTCAGAGCCTTGTTTACCCCTTCTCTTCTATTTTCTTTTTAATTTTATATTTCAGAGCTGCTTTTTTCCTTTAGAAAGCTTGCTCAAACCCCTACCAGAGGAGACGTTTCCTCATGGTTTCGGTTATTCAGACCATGGTTTCGGTTATTCAAAATCTTCTCCCTGAGGCACTGTTTAGGCCTTCTTTGAGCACAGGCTTCCACACTTGCCTTCTGACCCTCACACCAGGAACAAATCCCTGGCAGTGGGTCAGAGGGAGCTACGGGGGCTGTCGGACCCTGGACACAGCAAGGGATGAATACTGGAATGCTGCAGACTGAACTTTTTCCCTTCTAAACCTCTCGACCACCGAGCCAATGCCAGTTCCAAAGACATTGGGGCATCAATAAGGAAATATTTCTCTTTCTCCTTTATCCCTGATGAGTTCAGACACAGATGCCGCTCTGTGGCAACATTGATTGCCATAGATCGCCATAGAAGCCATAGATCGGCCAATGGCATGGGGCGTCTGACCATGCATGCTCTGCTCTTAAAGTCCCTGTAAAGTCAAAATTATGGGTGTCCAGGAGCTCATGGGTTCCAGTGCGTCATGGAGCCCTGTTTTAGCCCCGCCCAAACAATCCGTAAAATTGCAATGGTGAAAAACTTTTTAACGGTCTAACTGCACATTTCTGTACTTCACAGTTCACAGGCTTTGTAATATGTTTTAGCAATACATATGTAACATTTACAATGTGTTTGGAACTTTTTTGTAGAATTGCCTTTACAGGGACTTTAAACAACTCTCACATAATTATTGTGTGTACCAACACCTGTAATAAAGGGTTGATGTGGAGATGCACAATTTCTAAATGCATGTTAGCTAACATCCATCAACAGTAAAAAAGACACACAACATACAGAGCACTTCCAAGACAAAGAAGCTGCTAACGTCTGACGATACATGCCCTTTTAATGTGATGCCGGCGTAGTGATGTCATATGACTGCCTCGACCAGTAGAATTGGCATGATTTCACACGTGCTTAGACACCGGCACATGCTGAGGGCATTCGCATAGATTCAAAACTATGATGCAGTTGAGTTCCCTTGAAAGGGAACTGTGAAATCAGTTCTTTGATTCCTCTATCAAATTCTTTGATGAAAGTTTAAAAGAACAGCATTCATTTGAAATAGAATAATTTGTTACACATTTGTTTACTATCACTTTTGATGAACTGAATGTGTCCTTGATAATTAATTAATTAATTATTTTTTAATCACTAGTGTATAATACAAATTCAAAACTGTTAAATATATTTACAACATTAATGAGTAGTCAATTATTTATTTGGTTTTCATTCAGGGATGCACCGATATGACAATTTTGGCCGATCCGATAACCGATAATTCTTTATATTTGAAAGCCAGATAACCGATATATTGGCCGATAAATCTAAATCCAAATTTTTAGACAATTTTCGAGAGCCTGATTATTAAAAAAAGTCTCCTCATTAAAAGTCAAGATACAAACACAATTATGACGTTCTTATTTTAATGTTGTGTAGCCGATATGACAGACTTGCGCTGCACATTTTGCACTTTAACTGGATTTTCCTTTTTTAAAGTGATTTCAATCATATTTCAAGCAATTTAAAAGCATCATGTTGAACAGTGCATATCTAAAGTGCTTTAGCTGAAGGAAATAATACATTATTTATCAGCTTTCAGATATCGGCTAAATGTTCTTTGTTAGGCCGATAACGATAACATTAAAAATGATCATTTATCGGCCGATACCGATAATGTGGCCGATATATAGTGCATCCCTAGTTTTCATGTTCTGGCTTCTAACAGCATGATAAATAGTTAGCCACGACTGTAACTAGTCAGTAAATTAAGTAATCAAGGTTTAAACCTACAACTTTAAATTATCAGACTAGATTTACAACCAGTACACCACAGCATCCCTATGCTTGGGAATCATTTTAACATTTTGAAGGTCTTTGTTATTATATGGCATCCCAGTGAAGCTGTGGTACTCACCGGCAGGATGGTAATGGATACCAAAACAACAGTAGCATTCTCCATCATGATGATTGTGGACTCTTTGGCTACATAGTCAGTTCCCTCACTAGCCTGATTGACAGGTGGCAGGTGAAGCGCTGCTTTGGTGGTGTAATAAACTAATACATCCATTGATGCCCCTTGATCTCTCACAATACTTAGAGTAATATTGCTTGGGTTTTCTAAAGTGAAAGGAATAAAAAGGGAAAAAAATTACATTAGCATCTTTCAAGAGCAAATATTTTCAGATTGTAATGAATGGGGCAATTATGCATAAAAACATTGACAATTGAATTCCTCCCCATCATTCAGAAAATATGTACATATTTCTTCTCAGTAATTTGAATTACAGGAAATGTTGACTTTAATTTTTAGCGGTACACCACAGCAATGTTAATTGGCTATCTTAGCCATTCATACACAGTTCATTATATTATTGTGTAGAAGTTCAAATGAGACAAAGTTAAACATAGAAGAATTACTTTGAGGTTCTGGTGTGATGAAGTACTGGGAATCCAGATGCCAGCCAATGACTCCATAAGGTGAACCATTGGCTTTAATGGTAAGGTTTGCTTGGACACGCTGAGGGTCGATCATGGCTCCTCTGGATGAATCAATTATCCCAATCGTTGTGACCTTGGTCAGGACAATGGTGACTTTTTCTGCTAACTCTGGAATGTCATCCGCTAATACATTTAGCGATATGGTAGCAACAGCCTGGCTCACAGAAAATGTCACCTACATGGAGAACAGATGAAGATGGTGTAAAGAGGTCGGTCATTTTTTGTGCTTTATTTATTTGTGATGCGATCTGGGAAAACCCGTCGGATGTCGCGCTGGAACGTTTTCAGTAAAGTCTAAAAATAGACTGAATGTCAGTTTTTTGTCAAAATTTGTTTTTTATTAAATTATTATTCTATAACATCTTGTTTATCATCTCTGAATATAACTTGGGAAAATTCACTAGTTTACTGCAGGAAAAATAGCGATTTATAATGACCAGCTGAAAAGACTGCGTTTCACTTTAACGGACCGGAGGGGAAACACCATAGGGGAAACACAAATCTCCCGTTTAGCTCTCCTTCTCTTAACACTACAAAGACAGTTCACCTATCAAAATAAACCACATAACAGAATAAAGTCCAGTCCTGGGTGAACTACAACGGCACGCAAGTTATTTATTTATTTATTTTTATCCAGCGTTATCGTGTGGTATGATGCGAAGCACAAGAGAACAGAGTTTGAAGTTGCTCGTCTAAAAGACCTTGCTCGCCTCTCAATCGTCCAATTTCAAAACGGTTTTCACAGGATGAATTTTGAGTTTGTAAGCTTTCGAATGATACCCAATCTATGATGATTACTAAAATATGTGATATGTAAAAAAGGCAATAAAAAGGGAGCGCCAGTCGTCGCGCTAGCAGGATGTGACAGTTATTTAAACCTGTTTTTCTCAAAATTCTGTTTCTGAAAATCATAGCGATCAGCTGACTTAAGATAACCATAACTTTTGTTACAGACAACCGATAAAATAAATAAAAACAGATTTGGAAAGGGCTTGAACCCAGCTTTAATATGGTATCAAAACCTGTAATATGTCAAATTTCACCATGTGGTGGGTTTTCCCAGATCACATCACATTTGATGACATGTTTGGTCCCAATTGGGAGGTTTATATAATATTATACCATGATCTGTCTGAATACTGAATTCTAATTGGCTAGACAGTGTGCAATAAAACCATTTAATGCACAGGTAGTTCCAAGTCAGTTTAATGACCATTCTTTATCAATGCGTTGTTTTCATTGAAGCACTCACACACACTTACACACATACACATCACTCGCACAAAGAGATTGTGCTGCTCACACACAAAAACATTCGTGTCTCAGAGCACAGAACCTTGTTATCAACACTACCTGCAACCTTTATTAATAAAATGACTTGCTGCTGAATTGCTATGTTATACTTCTCAGCAATGAGGGGGTAACATCACTGGTTTTGAAGCAATTAAACGTTCAGTTTCGAAAATTCGAGAAAGACAGACAGACATCTGTAATCTCTCTCATCTCACTCTCATATCTTTCTCTCTCTCTCTCTTCTCTCTCTTGATAATTAATTCAACTGAATGCTAGAATTAATTAATTCAAATAAATGTAATATAACCCATTACTTTATCTTTGCGTCTGATTTAAAGCAGGCAGAATGCTAGATCTAACGAGCCGTAAATGATGAAAATGACCATAATTTGTATCCTATTGGTCAAATAATGCACTGTACACATCAATAACAGCTTTAACTTGTTGATGTTGGCAAATGACCATGGTATGAGTGGGATAATCCACAGCTAGCTGTGCATTAAAAGATTTCTTTGGCTCCACGTTGTGCATTAAAATCATAATGCACAGCTAGCCATGGATTATCCCTTACATACGATTGCATAATTGGTTCTAGTACATTGTTTTTTAAAAATGGCCACATATTTCAGTCACAAGTATAACTGCTAAAAATGGCAGCTTATGGTTAGAGCTGTGATTTGGGCTGAAATGACAGCCTGCAGTTTAAAATATACTTTTTCAAATATGCAATTGAAATAGAAAACAGAAAACCCCTGGTATGTAAGCAGCTCTCACCACTCCTGAAGTGGGAAAAATGTCATCCAGACTACCATAGGCGCTCCAGTGTACTGTTAGTCTCCCAAACCGGCCTCTCCTCCTCTCGATGCTCAGAGAAACAGGGTTATCATCCGCCAGCTCATCCACCTCCCTCATTAAAGAGTTCTATATACAAATAAATGTGTTAATAAAATATATTATCAACTATGTGCACAAACAGCTTCAGATTTTTCCCTAAATTAGTTTTTTCTCCTGTACTGAGTCACAAATCTGCACCTCTGTAGTATTTACATACACCAAACTTTGCAGTTTTATTTCTCTAAATTCCAATATTTAGATTTTGGTTTAAAATGTAATGTATATTTAAGTACATAATACCTAATTAGATAATAATAATTTCAAAAATGTTTGCAATTTATAATGTAATCAGTTCACTGGGGAAGTTTTGACCCTATTCACCTAAGGTGTCTTGCCTTGGATATATTATTCAGGGAAACTTTGGGAGTAACATGTTTAGATAACAGCATCATAATCTATAATTTGATCCTGATACCTGTGCAAAGCCTATAATCCCATAAGCATCATCGTTTGCCTGAATGAACAAGGTCACTTGACCTCGAAAGCCGAGTTTCTGCCCCTCCTTTAGGGTTCTTGAGGCTGACCCGAAAATGTTCTTCCTCCTCAGGAACATCATCATCAATTATGTTCACTGCTATGTCTAGCTCACCCACCCCTGGCTGGAAAAACAGCTCTCCAGAACTGAGGATAAGAGATGGAAAAATCAATGAACATCAGTATTAGAATGTGCTAGAAAAAGATATGCAGTATAAGAAAGAATCACTTACAACACAGAAATCAAACTATTTTTCTTTGTAACTACAGTTTACTTAACAACAGTAACATACTTGGGGATGAAGTCAGACTGATTGGACACAGAAGTCAGCTCATATATGACAGAGTTTGATTCTCCACTGGCTACGATGAGACTCTTGGTGGAATTGAGAGATGGAACAGGAAGATACAGGAACTCTTGTGCAGATGGAGACTTGAGCACTTCAGCAAACTGCCTCAGATCTGACCTCCACGAGTGCAAGGCCGAACCATTTAGACCCGCAAGCAACAGGTGAGCTAAGAAACAAAGAAGCTGGTTAATCTAATTCCCCAATACTGGTTTTGGTTAAACATATTCAAGCGAGACAATATAAATTAAATATGCATTATGCAAATGCACTTCCATTCAAAAGTTTGGGTATTTAAAAAGTATCTCATGCTCACCAAGGCTGCATTAACTTGATTCAAATACAGTGAAAACAGTAATATTGTGAAATATTACAGTTTAAAATAACAGTTTTCTATTTTAATAGTCTTTAAACAGGCACGTGCACACATAGACATCAAAGGGGGCTTGAGCACCTGCCCTTTTTATTCCTGGAGAGAAGCTTTTTTAATTTTTTAAAAATAATATATATATATATTCCTTTTTGAGCACAGCTTCACAGTCAAACAAATATATTTATTGAATAGGTGTATCTAAATATCAGGTCTGAACATAGACAGTAGGGTCTGAAGCGCCGATCAAGAGTTAACGCGTCTGCTCTAGTGAGCTGCGCGCTGCGCCGCCGTTTCGACTTTGAACCGAGCGGATAAACAGTCCGTGAGACGCGCGCAGTTCAAATGAGTTTCGTTCCGCTTTTGGCACATAAACATTATCGAACATTTATCGAACTTGACATTGATATCGAGCATTAGCAATATTGACTCGAAATTGAATAAAAAAATATAAATTTAAGACGTGGCTGAATGTAATTTATGACCTTGTATGGAAAATCCGGACGTTTTTATGACTTTTTATGGCCTAAAATTCTTATTATTAAAGTTAATGACTTGCATACGTCTTTCCCCTGGAATTTAGAAATCTACAGATGCAAACAGATGGAGGATAGTAGGTTTAAAACAAACTCCATCTAAATGTGGATTTTGAAGGTTTTATTTGATGATGATACAGTCTTCCCTCAAATGTGAAACTAAGTCCATGTCACTACCAGGTGTATCAAATATATAGCATAGAAAACATGCACATTGTGGCATGGTTTCCTTTGCTGCTCAATAAACCTGGTGAATACTAGGGAGAACATTGGTTTCTGTGTGAACTGATTATTTTGAAGACATCTTTTGAAAATGAAACAATTGCATGAATTTGAGGAAGATAGTGTTAATATATATATATATACACTTTTTTGTTTAAAAAAAGTCAAAAGAAAAAAACGTAATTATGAGAAGTGCCCTTTTTTAAATTTGAGCCCCTGCCCCTCAAAATGTCTGTGCACGTCCCTGTCTTTAAATATAATTTATTCATTTTAATGGCAAAGTTGAGTTATCAGCCATTGCTCCAGTCTTAAGTGTCACATGATCATTCTGAAATATTTTTTTATACTGATTTGGTGCTCAAGAAACAAACAAAATGATCGTGCTGTATAATCTTTTGTGGAAACCATTGTGGACTACACTTTTTCAGGATTCAAAAAGAAAGTTCATATGAACAGCATTTCTTTAATGGAAATCATATCAGTGTAAAAGTGTTTCAACTCTCAATTGTGTTATAATATAATATAATAATTGAACATTTCAAAAAACAAAAAAAAAACATTTAAATAAAAAATTGTACTGCCCTAAACTTATGAAAGGTAGTGTAGATATAAGGAAGTGGATGCAAATATAATGTTACAATAACAATCACTTTAAATGTAACAAGTCAAAAAGTTTTAAACGTTAATGTTTGTAATTCAATTGTATTCAAACATTAACTTTAAAGTGAACTTTAAAAATCATTTAAAAATATATAGTTGTCAAAATTCAATACATAGAGTTAAGTGTTTAGAATAAAACCCCTAACCAGACCCCAAACATGTTTGAGGAATATCAATACAATTCTGCCTTGCAAGCACTATTATTATTACATGTAAGTTAGAATAACAATACACTAAGCCAGTGTTTCTCAAACTTTTTCTGCCATTCCCCACTTTGAAGGTAGGGAAGGGTTTGTGCCCCACCTGTCCCCTTGCAATCGCCCACCAAAAAATTGTAATAAACTAGGCTTTAAGTTAAAATTTATTTTATCAACATGACAATAAAAAAAAAAAAAAAACATGACAGTATATAAAAATAATAATGCAATTGTGTTTGTATTTTGCCTCTGATAACATCAAATTCAGAAACGGAGAAAATAAAAGTGTGGACTAGTTTATTAGCTTTATTTTGTCACTTCGCAAACTGCATGCAAAAAGAACAAACAAAATTGAAAAAGAATAATAATAATCTCAAGGTTTTCCTGGCTCACAACGAAGCAGAGGTGGTAAAATCCTAATAATGTTTGTATTTTAGGTATTTTTATAATAATAATAGTATTTTGTATTTTTCAAAAATTATCATAAAATATTGTGTGTGTGGTGTGGACCTCTGCTGCACCCAGGGGTCCGGGGCATGCTCCCCAGGAGCAAAGTTTGCACTTTTTAAAGATAAATTCATAAATCTGGTGCACACTAAATTAACTAATTTAGTGTCTAAAATGAGCCTATTCTGTAGTAGGCCTAGGCTACACATATTTTCTGAGCCACAGACGGAGAGCGCTTACCGCTTGACATCAAAACTATTCAGCCACATAATGTTTTCAACCACATAATGTTTATTTTAGGTTTCAGACATTTAAATTCACATAAGTAAGTTACTAAAAAAGCAATACATTTAGAGTTTGTCTAATACAGACTTATGTCTCTGGAAGCGTCAATTTTAATTATTTGCATTATAATTAGACAACGCGTAGCCTATTATTCTTATCAAATGGGCTCTTGCACGTAACCACTCCCTTACCGGAAATGCGGCTTCGTCTTTCTGGTGTAAACATGGCGCTATTCTACACTACGATACAAGAGTTGCTGAAACTTACAGATAACATACATCGTCTTTGTAAGTGCTCCTTCAAATCACCTAGCAGCAAATTAGATAAGGGCTTTAAAATGTATGCCTCTTCATATATCTACTGGATATGAAGGTAAGTCTATATATCTAAAGCTTTATGGCTAATGTTAGTTTGCTAGCTTACATTAGGCTAATAAACAATCCCGGTCTGACAGAATATGCGTGTTATAATGTTGTACTGTTTTCTAGTATTAGGCGGAAAATGTGAAAGGTTTTTCGTGCTTCTTCATCGATCTGAAGCAGAAAGCCTTTACAGCGACTTCACTTGTGGCCCTGTCTTTGTTTGACACTAATGCCATTCACATATTAACACAATAAGAAGTTAGGAACATGCATGAAGGCGTAAAGACACAACGTAGACACATTTTCCGCCTAATACTAGAAAACAGTACAACATTATAACACGCATATTCTGTCAGACCGGGATTGTTTATTAGCCTAATGTAAGCTAGCAAACTAACGTTAGCCATAAAGTTTGAGATATATAGACTTACCTTCATATCCGTGGATATATGAAGAGGCATACATTTTAAAGCCCTTATCTAATTTGCTGCTAGGTGATTTGGAGGAGCACTTACAAAGACGATGTACGTCTGTTATTGTAAGTTTCGGCAACTCTGTATCTAGTGTAGAATAGCGCCATGTTTACACCGGAAAAGACGTAAGCCGCATTTCCGGTAAAGGGAGTGGTTACGTGCAAGGAGCCCATACACATCGTGTAAGTAACTTTCGAGTTTACTCTATGCTTCTTCCAGTTCACCGGGCCACTTACTTTCATGTATTTCGGGAGAAGTGAATAAACAGACGTTTGTTAAATCCAGATCCGATTCTCTACAATGCGGCATAAACTAACGCCTCACGCATAGCTCAACTAAGGTGTTAAACAACAATACACATCCACTTGATCATATTCGACAATCGGAATATCAGATATTTCCTGCTATAGTCAACAAATCTGTGAAATAAACGCAGATAATCAGTCATTCAGCGCTATTGTGCCTGCGGTGTGACCATACTGTCTATGGGTGTGACAAGCAATGACGCGTCACCATGGAAACCATAAAGGGAGAACGATCTAAATAACGGGCGCCTCTAAAAACTTTTAAACTTGTGTGTGAAAATGTTAAGTAAGGCTTACATTTAAATGTGTCATCATTTTGTTTTGAGATTATGCTCGATAAATAAAGGAACTAATAGAGATGGGCACAAAATTACCACATTTTCTCCCGTTTGTCGCGCCCCACGCCACACACTTTGAGAAACGCTGCACTAAGCCATATAATTCCGGTAAATCTTAAATATGGGTAAAAGTATGCTTAATGATAGTGGAAACACACTAAATGCATTGTTATTTAAACAGACAGCACTATATTGTCTGGCAACTCACATATTCCAGAAGGAGGTGTAAAGGGGTGGACTGAAAAGAGGCCGGGAAATAGGATGGACTGTGTCAGCTGGAAGAAGCTTTGCTGAGAACCCCACATAAACAATTCACATGTTGGACTTGGACCTTTTCATGGGGAATAATAAAGACAATTTGAACGTTAAGATACTGATTCAAGGGACATCTTCAAATTGAAAATGCTATTAAACTGCAATAGCACGTATGATTATTACCTTCAGTAACGATGAGGAGAAACGTATCTCCTGCCATCTGAAACGATTCCACTTGCTTGACTCGTGCATTTACTGCTAATGTTTGAGGGTTTTGGAAACGTCCATTATTCCACTGGTAGATGAGACAAACCATGATGTTCTGTTCCTGCACATGGCCAGGAACTGTAAGTTGGTGCTGCCTCGTCTGAAGGGTACGGCTGTGGTAATGTCTTGTAACCCCAGACTTTGATGGAGAGAGAATGATCCTCCAGTCCACACAAAGATCTTAGGACATAAAGGAAATGATCTCAATATTGAATTACCTACTATTATTATGTTATGTATATCCCATGTAGAACTCCAAGTTTCTATTTAATACTGCATGTCGGTTTGAGTTTACCTCACTGAGAAACTATCAAATATTGCTGGAGTTCAGTGGAGAAGTGTTTGACACGGAAACTGCTCACAGTAAGAGTCTGCTCTTACAGAAGGGGACAACATTGAACAATACACAAAAGCACCACATTAGAACCAGTTTATCACACGTATAAGCACAAATTGCAGCTAAGGAAAATATCAAATCAGCAGCATACTCACTTGAGTAAGGTTGAGGTCTGCCTGAATGCGAAATAAACTGATTGTGGGAGTTAATGAGGTGGTGCTGTTTGCATGGGAAACTGCCACATAGCTGGAGCCATTTACTGTAAAGCTAACACAAGAGCTGGGATTCTGGATGCTGACAAACTATGAGAAACACAGTGAGAAAGAGAGAAATGAATAAAAAATGAATAAAATATTGAACATATTATTATATGAACATAAAGGGACAGATTTCCTAAACAGGGCAAATTGTTCAATAAAGCGCAATTTCAAAAAGTAGATGGGATTGGAAAGTTCTGCAAGTGATCTACTGATGACGCACAATTTAAAGAACACAGACTCATTCAGATCATTTCCGTAATAACCAACGCAATCTACCAGTTAGCATCTGGTTTAAGACATTTTTGGGCGGTAAATAAAGGCACAAACAGTAAAGTTTAGTCAACTTTCATTTAAATACTCTCCTCCCATTAATTTTGTGCCTGAAAGGGAATTTTGGTAACACTTTACAATAAGGGTGCACTAATATGCATTAATTCATGCTTAATTAATGCACAGATAATCATGAGTTCATGTGTATAACTCATAAAGAAATAAACCATTAATTAATGATTACTGCATCAGCAACTAATAAAGAGTCTATATGATTAATAGATCAAGTAATACATTAATTGCTATTAATTCAATGTGTCATTGTGTATTATTTCCTTCATAAAATATTTTATGAAATAATAGTCTAAATTAATGTGTTAATTACCTCAATTAGCCAAAGCGATGCACTTCAACTTCCAGTTGTCTGCTTTAATTAATCATTAGCTAATGATTTGCAAAGGTATCACTATGTTATGACTTTACTTGTTGGGGCACATCATTATTAACTAGTCATTTAGTAATTGTAGTAATTTGCACATGAATTAACAATGCGCAGTTACAATGAAGTAATTAATCATGCATTAATGCATATTAGTGTACCTATCATATTATCTGGAAGTTGAAATAGGCTTTGGCTCATTCTGGTAATTAACATAATAACTATTAGTTAAGAAAAATAGTTATTATGGAATTAATCCACAATTACATATTTAATTAATAACAATTCATGTATGAACTAATACATTAACCTTGCATACTCTTAATTAGTTCCTAATGTGGTAATCATTAATGAATTGCTTAAATAATCATTAGTTACACATTAATTCAGTATTATTTGTCCATTAGTTAAGCATGAATTAATGCTTATTAGTTCACCCGTATTGTAAAGTGTTACCCAGAATTTCCAACAAATGCATATGCAATAAGATCAGCCACAAAAATAACTGTATCCACGCCTTTTCAGTGCAAATTTTTCACTATGTCTCTTTTGGTTAATCCTGACAGTAGTTTTTTACTGCCAAAAGAGGGTTTGGTCTGACGCAAGCTGTTAGTAAATCTGGCCCTAAAACGAATTAAAATAATATGCTTATAATTATAGTGAATAAAATGTTGTTGAAATTTTGTTGTAAACAATGAATCAAAATGCATTGAATTCAGTTCATTCAAACAAAACCAATGCTCGAAGTGGCCCAGTACACACGGAGCTTTCCCAGGTGAAAAGACGTCCAATTAAGTGTATTAAAAATGTACTTAAATATGTTTTTAGTACAATACAAATATCATATAATGCATTTTTAATATACTTCATTGGACATCTTTTTCACCTGGGTTACCAGATTTCAACCGAGGGGGAACACCATAGCACTTACCATAACTACATTTATTGGGCTGTTAACTGAATTCAAAACATACCTCCACAGGCACTAAGACGCCTTGCCACTTGTAGAGCACAGCCTGGTTCTGAGCTGGACCAGTGAGCAGCCTCAGAACCAGAGCAGAGTCTTCACTGGGCACTGCACACCAGACTGACGCCAAGCTGTCCTTGATAGACTGATACACAGCCAGCAGTGGCTTCTCTCCCCCTACAAATACATCAACATTCTTTGGTTATACACTAAAATACACTAAATTAAACTAAATGGTGCAATTTCTTACTCATTCCAAATGCCGTTCCTGACCGGGTCTCCCATTCCACACTGACAGATGACTCCAGCCCATTACTGCGAGATATAGTCAAGTGCACTGTACCGGTACGCTCCTCCACTATCATGGTGTCCAGAGTCCTGAAGAACACACAGAAAGGATACACGGTAACACTTTACAATAAGGTTCATTTATTAAACATTAGTTAATGTATTAACTAACATGAACTAAACGTTTGTTACTGTATTTGTTATTCTTTTATAACGTTAGTTAATACAAATCTAGCTGTTCTTGTTATTCATGTTAGTTCACAGTGCATTAACTAATGTTAAAGGATTAGTTCACTTTTGAAAAAACTTTTGCTGATAATTTACTCACCCCATGTCATCCAAGATGTCCATGTCTTTCTTTCTTCAGTCGAAAAGAAATTAAGGTTTTTGATGAAAACATTCCAGGATTTTTCTCCATATAATGGACTTCCATGGGAACCAGACGGTCCAAGCTCCAAAAGATCGTTAATAACAGTTTCAGATGCAGCTTCAAATGTCTTTAAACGTACACCAGACGATGAATAAGGGTCTTATCATGCGAAACGATGGGTTATTTCAAAACTTATTCCAAAAAAGCTCTATTCTGGAGGCGCGTTTCTAACGTCACGTAATACGTAATTACGTTCAAAAGGTCACGGGCGACGTAGCTGGAAGTACAGAGTCAGTAAGTTGAACACATAGGTTGAACGTGCAAACTAACTCAAACGCCGTTTACAAAAAAAAAAAAAGGAATTAAAAGGTAAAATAACGATGTTCGGACGATTTTGATTCTGTACTCCCGGCTACGTCGCCCGTGACCTTTTGAACGTAATTACGTATTACGTGACGTTACAAACGCGCCTCCAGAATAGAGCTAGGCTACCATTTGTCCTTAGAAAAGTTACATTTTTGGAATAAGTTTTGAAATAACCCATCGTTTCGCATGATAAGGTGTCGTTTAAAGACATTTGAAGCTGCATCTGAAACTGTTATTAACGATCTTTTGGAGCTTGGACCGTCTGGTTCCCATGGAAGTCCATTATATGGAGAAAAATCCTGGAATGTTTTCATCAAAAACCTTAATTTCCTTTCGACTGAGGAAAGAAAGACATGGACATCTTGGATGACATGGGGGTGAGTAAATTATCAGCAAAAGTTTTTTCAAAAGTGAACTAATCCTTTAACAAGATTTTTAAAAAGTATTAGTAAATGTTGAAATTAACATTAACAAAGATTAACAAATTGTTCATTCTTCAGAGGTATTGTTCATTCTTTGTTAATGTTAACTAATGTAGTTAACTAATTAACCTTATTGTAAAGTGTTACCGATGGATACACTTTATTTCAATGGTCTGCTTAAGACATTTTATAAACTCTAAGTAACTTTGCAACTGCATGTCAACTAACTCCCATTAGACTGTTAGGTTAGAGTTAGGTGTTAGGGTTTTGGTTAGTAGAATAAGTTGACATGTAGTTGCAAAGGTTAGGGATTTGGACTTGTAACCTGAAGGTTGCGGGTTTGATTATAAGTACTGGCAGGAAACAACTGAGGTGCCCTTAAGCAACTTACTAGAATGTCTGTTGGGGACTATCAGAATAAAGTGTTAGCCGATATTAAGCAGGACAGTCTACAAATACTCGAATGACTGCTAGTTGACATGTAGTTGCAAATTTATTTATAGTTAGTAAAATGTCTAAAGTGGACAATCAAAACAAAGTGTAGCCACGTAGAAGCAGGAGTTGTAGGGGTATGTGTGTGGCTTGAACATCTATTTAAAACAGACTGTGAATGTACTGTACCTATTAAATGATGGTGATATTCTGAACAGCCCTAGAGGAGCCTGGTTCTGCAGTACGGTGATAAAAGTCTGCAGTGAGTCTCCGAGTCGAGCACCTCCACTTGGGTTGGACAGAGTCACTGTGAATGTCTCATTCATCTCTGGCTCGGCATCCAGGACAGCCCAGATCTCTAAAGTCTAGAAAACCAAAAGATGACACTATTGAGAGAGGGCTGTCAATCTTCCTCTATAATACTATTCGAATTCCATTCCTTATTTTATGTAATATTCTAATAATATTCTAATATTAGTTGCTCAAATTTATCCTATAATTAATATTTACGACATTACCACTATAGACCATTTCACAAGATGTAAACAACACTGGTCCAGAAACACTTCCTGTTTCAGTTTGTAACTGTTTTCTTTATTTCACATGTACTTCTTGATTCAGTTTTAAATGTTCTGTTGGTTGTATTTTATCACAGCTTTTATGTAGTGTTAAAAAAATGAAACAGGAAGTGCTTCTGGACCAGTGTTGTTTACGTCTTGTGAAATGGTCTATAGCCTGTGGTTGTTGTTACACGTTCGGCCCACTAGAGGGACATCTAACATTACTACATTAAACATTTAGGGGCTGTTTACACCTGGCCACTTCATGCGTTTTCTCAGATCGGATAGCTATCTGATTTATAAAAACGATTCCATTTACACCTGGTCACATAAATGTGTTTTTGCAAAATAAAATCCGATCTTCAATTCCCGCGCTATATACAGATTTAATGAAGTGCACGTCACCGGAAGCAACAGATTTGAGCTGCATTTTGATCATCGGCTGATTTCTAAATCAGCAACTACAGCAATAAGGGAGATCGGCACCATTCCTGGTAAGATCAATTAATTTCTTTACTTTTAATGAAGATGGTAGTGTTACACGTCTGCGACTTACTTTCACTTTGATTTGCGATAGATTGCGGTGCGTTGACTTGATGAATAGGGGCTCAGATCTGAGGTGATGTGATCGTCATATCGCGTCGGAAGTTCCATCGGAAGTCTCCCGCATATGATAGCGTCTCCCTGATGGCCGCAAATTAGTTCAAATCTCCCGGAATACGCGCATAACATACATAGCGCGTGGTGCGTGCATAGCAGAGAGGGAGTGAACGAGACCTTGCGAACGTGCCACGCGATCTTTCAGAGAAAACGAGAGAAGAAAGTTTTTCACCTGGTCAGAAGTATATGTATATATATATATATATATATATATATATATATATATATATATATATATATATATATATATATATATATATATATATTAGGGGTGTAAAATACACAAAACTGACGGTTTGGTTTTCCCACGGTTTTGACGTCTCGGTTCGGTTCGATTCGGTTCGGTTTAGAAAGCTAAAATGGCTTCTTTATTTTTAAACAGTGGTTTAATGAAAAAAAAGGTCTTTGTCTTTAAATTAATTCAGTTACAATTAAACATTTCACAAGGATTGAAAAAAATCTGCTAATGCTGTGAACTATATTGAAGGCTGCACATTACTATAACATTAAATGTTGTAGCCTAGACTTTTAACCTAAATTCAGATGCCATTTATTTTTTAGATATAATAATCAACACACAACACATTGTATGAAAACATGTAAACTGAACATAAGGCAGTTTTTACATTAACTTGTGTTTTTTCTCTAATAATTTACACAGTTGTCATTTTCATGAAAGATATTTTAAACATGAATTAAATAATCAAGATATCATTAACAGGTTAAGTAAAATATAATATACAGGCTAACATAGTGCATTTATTTAGTGCAAAGGTTCATTTATAGGAAGTTGTGGACACTGAATCACTTGCCTGCTGAGGTAAATATAATGCTAGTGACAAGCTAAAGTTTTGCTGTTTTATTGACGTCTTTCCGCTGCTTAAACACTGATTAAGCGATTACACAGAGTTATGATGCCTTTCAGTAAGTATACTGTATCTTTCAACATACCTTCAGGTGTCTTTTCTGTAACTGAGGAAGAGATGATCGCGTTTACTCGCGCGCCGCGCTGCCGCTTGAAATGAGGAGCCTAGTAAGCGATCTGTCACGTCACATCAAAGAGCGCCAAAACGCCATTTATTGTTTGAATTTCGTGATCAAATAGACAGAATCTGAAAGATTACACCTTGCATATTATCGAAAGTAACAAAACACGGAGCTTGTTATTTGGTGTTAATGGTGGTTAGGCTACAAAACTGAATTCATTGTGTACTGTTTACATAAGACATGAGGTCCATTGAGCCGGGCTGGGCGGGGCCGGGGTAGCAGGGGCGGGGCGGGGCGTGTTCGGTACGCAATGACAGATCGCGACTCCAACGCGAGTCTTCAGTATCGCGGTTCTTTTTAAAGAGAACTTACACTTAACCAACTTTTTTTAGTTAATGATTAGAATGAAGCTTCATAAATGCTGTTCATTCATTCAAGTAACATTTTTGACAATTGGCAATAAAGTCTTTTAATTTTCAAATATATGGTGTAAAAACGTGTGAGTGCTGCCCTCTTCAGGTTAAACGGAAATCTCCTGCAGCAGGGGTACTCTCTGACGCAGCGAACTCTCTGACACTACTCTGTCACGCCCTTGGTGCGAGCTGACCACCCTTGGCAGCCCCTGGTATAAAAGCATCTGGTTCCGTCAAAACCACTGTAGCGAGTCAGTTGCATATTTACAGAAAGTATTAAAAACGATCAGCAGAAACATCATGAGAACTTTAAATTCGAAGATGGACTAATCATTTCTCTTTCCGGTGCTGACAGCATAGACTATACGGGACCAGGAAGAACGAAGACTCGGCTCCGGGCCGAACTCGAGAGATGAACTAATCTTTATTCTTTCCGGTACTGCTGTGCTATATCGCACGGCCGCTTCCTTTCGGCGCCCATGTTATGGTGTCGTTCACACCAGACGCTGACGTTCGGCGAGGTTGCAGCCGGCCAGCGCCGTGAAGCGCCAGTTTCGGCGCTCAGTCTATTTTTTCCGGAGCCGCGAGTGATCCCCTGCCAATTTGGAGGAAATCACACCAAGCACACATTTTACTATTGGTAAATAATTAGATTTTCGTAAGTAGCCTACTAGATGTTTTGGAATATTTAACATGACATTTTAATTATATAATGATGAAATGAATGAATGATCGATAAAAAGATTAGTTCATTTTGCTGAACGAGACTCAAAGATCCCGAGTCAGTAAAATGATCCGACTCCCATCACTACAGCTGTCAATTAATCCGTCACTGCGGGTCTCATGTGCACGCTCCCTGCTCAGCCCCGCCCTCGGCCGTCCCCTCTGCTCCGCTGGAATCTGCCCATTTTTAGCATTTTTTCAAATTTTGCCAGTGGGTGGAGTCAGGCTTTGACCAGGGGTTTAGTTACACTTTAAATACATATAAAAGCAATATTCGAATAGTAACTTTAGCATCCCTAATTGAGAGCCTCATCTTTGACAAACCACTGGTTCCTTATGAATTTTCTCAGTTTAAATAGACTTGTGCTGTGATGTGTGTTATAATATATGCTAAGTTAATTATTTCACAAACTAGAAGAATAATTCAAGCCTTAAATTTAAAAACATAAAGACCCCATGATATCAAAATTTAAGTTTTGTGGCTTTTAGTCCATGCCTGCTAGTTTGGTATAATGTATAGGAACCTAAACCTAAATACTTTGATCAATTGGTCCATAAGAGCTTTATATACCTTGAACCTTTCTCCATCCTCAAGCACAACAAAGCCAAAGGAAGGTGTGAGATCGTCAGTGTACAGAGATCCATTGGCATCAGTAATGGTGAATTGGACCGTTACTGTGCCAAACGGTGCCTGAGGAGGGTCTCGGATGATGTAGAGGGTGGCCACACTCTCCCCTGAGACCTGACACAGAGGCTCGGCTCCCTTAACAGGAAGTGCTCACTGTTATTGAAGGATATTATTCCATGACCATCGTCATTGGCCAGAATAGTCACGGTAGCTATGGAAACACATGAGATAACGATTACACGGTACTGCAGAGTCCTGGAAAGTCATGAATGTTTAGTGTCTCCCAGCATAACATACCTGTAACGTCTCTCCCAGTTCCAGCCCTGCCGATGGGTTTGCTAGAATTAACTGGAAAGTCTCATCGCCTTCAGGAATGGTATCATCTAAAATCTGGAACTTCTATAAACTTGTGCCGTTCTCCATCCACAAAGTGGATCATCTGTGTAATATACAGTGTGCGCTCAATTAATAAACAACAAATGCAAACAAGAAAGAGTGTTTGTTGTGACTTACTGATGGAGTGACATTGAAATCCAGACCCAACTGAGCCTCATAGATTCTGGGCATAAAAGAACAGGGACACATTTCCATGTGTCCCGTGCATCACGGCACAGCAACTAGATTTAACACACCAATCGTCTCATTTTACCACATAGCTGAAGAAGAAAAAGAAAATGAACGCATACATTGAAACATTTTTACCAAACATTAATGCTTCTCTGAGAGATGACAGTTCACAAAGGTTGAAAAATTGATGTGAAAGTCTCATACTTATGTTTTGCTAGCCATGATTCCTCTTGGATTCCATCATTAGCAGCTGATGCTGATCTCTGCTACAAGGCCTTCAGTATCTGGAAATAAATGAAATATAAATTTGAATGAATAATGAAATGAGATCTATGGGCAATGGGGCAATGAGGAACTGATTTCTAATAAGGCTCACATTCAGGAAAAGCACAAAATAAAACAAGGACATCCGTCACATTATTATTTCATTCTCTATTACTACACCAATAGTAATCTACCAATAAACCATATACATGTAATAGTCAACTACTAATACACTATTATTCATCTACCAATACTCTTCACAAATCACTGAGTATAAGCGAGGAAAGTGGGCTGCCTTTCCGGAAATGGTAAGTGTTCAGACTGCTGCGAGATGTCAAATATGTTGTCAAATTATGTTGGATATATGTTTGTGTTAAATATATAAAGAATGCCAATGGAAATAAGTAAAAAGAAAAAGCACTACAGCATATCAAGCACAGGTGTAGGTATCCATTACCTTTCAATGTATAGTAAATCTCTAGGAAAGGATGCGAGACAAGATTGAAGTTCGAGATGAAAGTACAATTAAAAGAATAACCTACAACCTACACTCTTAGTAAAGAAAAGGTTCTATAGAAACCTTAAAAAGGTTCTGAACATGCTGACATATTGTGAACCCTTAAAATGCAATGCATGTGAATGATCACAAAATTCAAGATATGGGGGTTAAAAAAATGTAATTAATCAATATCACACGAAGAGTGACATTTCAGTTTTTATCCTCCAAAAATCAGCATGATTAAAATGGGATATTACGTTACTACAACAGTTTAATAAACAATAATTTAATTACAACTACAAAATGTTGCAGAATAATGTAATATATGAATGAATAATAGCCTATAAAGGGTTCTTTCTTGTCATTATAGAACCTTTTTAGCATAAAAGTTCTTTGAACCTGAGTAAAGAACCCTATGCTTCATATATAGAACCCTTTTTTCTAGGAGTGTAATTAAATGTGGCACATTCAACAATGCAAAGTGAATAATTACAGAATGTAAAACAGTATTTAAAACTTTAAATCGGCTTAATTATCTTCCTAATCATCTTACTTAGTTTAGGGACAGTTGGAGAGTGGTTATGAGGACAGCTGATGTTATATTGACTGAAGAAAAACTCTTGCAGCTCAGGGATGTCATCCTGTTAAAAAAGAATATGTTTCTTGATTAATTCAAACATGATTGAAATATCTTGGATTGAATTAATATCTCTAAATTCATTCTTCTTAACAATAAAATGTGAAATGTGAAATGTTAAAACTGTAGTCACTATTCCCTTTCACACATTAAACCCGCTAGGTTACTGTAAAGTTACTGTAAAATTAGATTAAATTAAATTAGATTACTGTAAAATTAGAGAAAATCAGACTTTTTACCGTGTACCACTGAACTGACTACAGCTGAATAATAACACTCAAGGGCGTAACTTTGGTTTGAAAAGTGGGGACACACAATGGGGGAAATGTTTTCGATTTGAATCCCATTTTCTGGAAGTATACATTTAGGGACTATGGTGATACAAAAAACAGGAAATAATTTGATTATAATGATAAATTCTGACAAAAAGAATAGTAGGCTATGTATAAGAAAAATGTCTTGATTGTTTATAGGGGCCGATCGCCAAGACATTAGAGAATATTTTTATTAAGTCAAAATGTTAGCCATTAATGTTTTGTGTGTAAATAAAAATGTAAATAATGTGAGCTATAATTTCCACTGTAATGTAGAATCAATGACAGTATATTTAAAGGGATAGTTCACCCCAAAACGAAAACTCTGTCAGTAATGACTCACCCTCATGTTGTTCCAACCCCGTTAGACTTTCATTCATCTTCAGAACACGATATAAGATATTTTTGATGAAATCTGAGAGCTGGATCACTCCTGCATACTAGTCCATAGGCTTCTTGAGGAATTGAAACTTGCTGGCCTCGAAAAGTTATTGAAGACATCGTTAAAATAATCCAAGTGACTACAGTGGCTCAATCTTAACTTTATCAAACGACAAGAATACTTTTTGAAATAAAATTAAGAAATAAATAAAAAAATAACGACTTTATTCAGCTTTTCATTTCCTTCTCTGTGGGCCGTGAGATTTCAGGTAGAGCCACTGTAGTCGCTTGGACTATTTTAATCTTAATTTGTGTCCCGAAGATGAACGAAAGTCTTACAGGATTGAACAACATGAGGGCGAGTAATTACTGACAGAGTTTACATTTTTGGGTGAACTAACCCTTTAAAATAATTGTTTAATGGCTTCTGTTTATGAATGAAGGCCAGTATCACTGATATTATAGCTACTGATGTCTCAAAAAAATGATCCACAAATTTTAAACATTTATTAGGCTTCAAAAATATAACAACTTATAATTTAAGTTAACTTAAAACAAACCTTACATAACAGCTTCATGCATAATTTAGTCAAGAGCAGTTAGTTATATTTTCTGTTCCCTTTGTTTTTTGGTTAACTTTACCTATAGAGAGAGAATTGAATGGATGCCGTCACTTGTTATGCTGACAGGATCTCATGCATCTAATTTTCTCACTACTCTTTACTTTCGTTTAAGATTTTATTTAACTAATTCAAGACTGTTCTTGTGGGGATACTCTGACAAAACGGACATTTTGCCATACGTTTTTGTTTGTTCAAGCGGCAAATTAGAACTCGATACTGGCGCGCTGTCTATGCGATAGGAACGCATAGACAGAATAGACGCATAGACGTCCAGGAACATCGCGTGCACACTCTAAAAATAGCTCACTGAAAGTTTTAATGAGCAAGTATCGCGGTTGCGGCACAATCGGCAATGAAACGACAGAAACAACAGGTGACTTAATTTTAGTTGAAAATTATAAAATTGTTTTGAAAGTGGGGGGGCACAAACAGGATTTTGAAAAGTGGGGGGGACATGTCCCCCCTGTCCCCATAGGAAATTACACCCATGATAACACTGTTGTCTTTTTATATGGCCATGTTAACACAAGATTAGTAAACAGCAATTTACCAGTAATAGCAGTGTAACAGTATGTGTGAAAGGGGCTATTGTTAAATGTTATTGTTAATTGTTAATGTTAGCAGCATCATACATCTATGATGGTGATAGGAATGGACACAGATGTCTGTCCATCCTGCATGATCACAGAGCTGGAGACATATCTGAAGTCCAGGCCTGGTTGGGCTAGAGCTCCCTGTCTGAGGTCCTGAAAAGAGCCTTGCACAGTCTCATAGCTTATATTTACAGCACCTGCGGGGGAAATTAGCATTATTTACATCTATTAATATTGGGAAATTAGCAATATTTAACAATATTTACACAATTTTTTTTAGCGTAACTAACCTGATGCACCAAACTCTCTGTTTATGTAAATCCGTATGGTGGTGTCTTTCTCATCCGTGGTGATTTTTAAGGATGAGGGGGCGATGCTAAGCAAACCAAACGGCTCGTCACTAGCTTCCACGCTCACCACTGCTTCACGACCCTGAGCGCTCAGAGCTGCAATTCCCGTCTTGGTGACCCCTGAGAGAATTATATACATGATTAATAATAAATAATAGGTTGTGTATAGAATAAGAGCAACCTAAAGCGTTCATAATATGTTAAGTGAGAAGAGACAAGATAATAAGCCAACCCTATGCCTTGTTTTCTAATAGAATATGTAAACATTCTTAAATCAAGATAATATACCTAACAAGAAAAATATATTTATTTAGAAAAATCGGTAACGCTTTAGATTACAGCCCGGAAAGTACTGCGTAATTAAAGCGATTTTACAGCGTAACCTTTGGTAATATACCTATAACGGACTTACAATATAAGTATAAGGGAACAATATTTTAAGTTTGGGGAATAAAGGGGTAACAACCAGGAGAATTAAACAATTATTTATACTGTAAGTATTAAAGAACTAAAGGGTGCTTATCCTACTATTATGATATAACAATCTTATTTGGGAGCAATTTAGCAAGAACATTCATTTTTGAAATAATGGTGAACCAGTACATCCTGTATAGGCTTTTTAAAAACTACAGTTACCGGGTAAGTACAATAAAAATGCATACACACAATCTTATATCTACACAACTCTACACCCATTCTTATTGATACAAAATTGCTACAAAAAGGTATGCAGTGTATGTTCTCGCTAAACTGCTCCCAAATGTAAGATTGTTGTATTTCAATATTATAAGTACCCTAAGTACCCCTTAGTTTTATAACATTTAGAGTATATATATATATATATATATATATATATATATATATATATATATATATATATATATATATATATATTTAATTCTCCTGGTTGTTACCCCTTTATTCCCCAAATTTTACATATTGTTCCCTTATACTTACATGTAAGTACTTTATAGGTACACTATAATTACAGAACGTTACACTGTAAATTCTTCTTAATTACACAGTACTTTCCGGGCCGTAATCTAAAGATGTTATCGAAAAATCTTATAACAGTAAACTAATAACAATAATGTTAGCAGCCTTTGTTAAACATGGTAACATGAGATGAACTTGAATTAAACTTTCAAGGAACTCATTCGTGTGCATGTTTCGGATAAATACCTTTGGTTTGTATATTTAATAGGATAACTCTGTACTCCTCTCTTTCTTCTGGTGTGGTATCCTCAAGTAGCTTTAACACTATAGTATTATTTAGCATTCCCTGAAACCAAAAATGAGGTAGAACATTTATCCGAATTGTCATTGGATTTCAATAATAAACCAATACATGGGCTTGCCAGTTACCTCAGAGAAAAAGAGAGTTCCCGAGGTGTCTGTAAAAGTCATTGAGACTCTGAGGGCCTTCAATTCTCCATTCCACTGAGACATTTCCAATAGCAGGAACTGTTCTCTCCACCAGCAGAGACAAACTCTCACCTGTTGAATACAATGATTATTTAACCTTAGCTATGAACCATTTTATTGGTGTAATAAGTTAGTTTGCATGTTTTTCAACCCTGAATTAATATTTTAGATGCTCAACGTTAGCCTGAGATGTGTGGGGGTGTGAAAGTGAAGACCTTGCTGACTAGATTAACTAGTACTCTAGTTGCAAAGACAACTGTATATACAAGGATAGAATTAACTGTGCCCTGTCATGCATGCATGATGACACAACTATCCCACAATGTAGCAGCTGTTGTAGATCCCTCTTCACTCATCTCATCTTTGATCCTATATTACTAGTTACTATGGAGCACAAACTGATGCCTAATTATCCATTTACAATGTGTTTCAAATTCCTCCACACTTGCACATAACACTAATGGATGTTAAATAAATTATGTCACTCTTAAACCCACTTGGAAAATTACAGAAATAAATATATCATGGTGACTTTTAATCAAGTCTGTTCTGCTTACGTGTTGGATTAACAATATTAATGAGGCTGTTCTCACCAAAGTTAATAACTGTAAAGCTACGTTTTAATGATCGTTTTAATTGTCACTACAGCTATAATGATATAATTGGAAATACTCTCTGAATTTTCATTTTCAGCTGATGAACAATACAAAAAAAACAAAACAAAAAACATTGACAGCTAATTAGAATCCACCTGACTCTAAAGAGTTTGGTTACACTTTATTTTGATAGTCACTTTAGACATTCTACTAATTATAAGTAACTTTTCAACTACATGTCAACTAACTCTCATTAGAGTATTAGTATATTATAGTAGACTGTCAGTAGACTGTTAGGTTATGGTTTGGTGTTAGGCTTTAGGTTAGGAGAATAAGTTGACTTGTAGTCGCCAAGTTACTTATAGTCAGTTAAATGTCTGTTGGGGACCAACAAAATAAAGTGTTAGCAGATATTAAGCAGACAGTTTACTTATACTCTAATGACAGTTAGTTGACATGTAGTTGAAAAGTTACTTATAGTTAGTAGAATGTCTAAAGTGGACTATCAAATTAAAGTGTTACCAAGACGTTTAGTAACTCTGTCACCATTCTGTTAGTTTTGTTCATGGACTTTCAGTTTGTTTTCATTTGTCACATTTCCTTGTTCTGACTCCCGCCACTCGTCTGTCTCCATGGTTACTGTAAAAATGAGTCAATTGGTTTCAGCTGTAATCTATTTATTATCCTCGTTTGTATTTGCTGTATATGTTTATCCCTCACATTCATTCTCTTTTTGGTCTACATTGCATATAGAGTGTGTTGACCTTCCTATCCGGTTATTATCTTGTATTTCCATCATTAAACTTAATATAAGAACTTTTTTCTTTCATCTTTATCCACCTACCTGCAAGCACCCGTGACAAACTGCAGTTTTCCCTGTGACAAACTCGTGACCCATGACAAACTCTTGTGATAAACAGAACGTTGTTGTTTGTTGTTGTGTATGCTATATATATATATATATATATATATATATATATATAGTATATATATATAGGTATTATTATTGGTTTTAAATATTAAAAGTTAAAGAAACACTGACCTTCTCTGGCGATGACCGATCGTGAGGCTGTGTGGAAACCCACAACCCCTGCTGCATTGTCATTGGCCAGGATGAGGATGGTGACGGTGTCTGAACTGGGAAGGATACGGCTACCACCCTCAGTACTCACTAACCCAATCTGTAAAGTCTCATTGTCTTCAGGTTCCATGTCAGTCACTGATGACAAACTCAAGAGTCTTCTTTACATCACCTTAAAGGAACATACAGGAGGTCATTTATCTACTGCAAGATTGTTGAAATGAAGAATGGACTTCAGGAAGGCTTTTTACACTTTTATTTATTTATATTTATATTTATTGATTTGATTGATGTTCATTTAATTTTTTATTTGACTAATATTTTTGAGTTTATTTCATTCATTCATTCATTTGTTCATGAATCAATTAAATAACTCATTCATTCATTCATTCATTCATTCATTCATTCATTCATTCATTCATTCATTCATTCATTCATTCAAATTTCTTCCCAAACAGTTGATTGTATTAACTAGCAGCACAGAAATGCAGATTTCACCATTCACTACCATGAATTACCACAGGTACATATACAGTGTGAATTATTATACCAAGGTAAAGTACGAACCACTGCGAAACAAAGTTAAAAATTGTTATATAAATGTGAAAAGCCCAATATCAGAAGCACATACTGCTAAAGTCACTCACTTTACTTGGCATGGCTAGTGTTGTTGTACATTCAATATATCAAACTCAATGTAGACAAGACTTACCCTCAGCAAAGATGAGGGTCTCCCCTGTCCCATTGAAATCAGCATTAGGTGTGGCACTGCCACCAACATACTTCCACTCCACTGTAACCTGTCCCATACTGCCTCCTCTCCTCTCAATGACTAGCAGCACTGTAGTTTTGGGTTCCTCCCTCACTTCCAGATACAACCCATCTTGAGTGGCATTGGGGTTAATGCTGTAGAGCAGAAATATCCCAAACGCATCTCCATTCATCCCTATAGTCACCAAAGCTACATCCGGCTGCTGGATCATTGGCAAGTTCTTGGCCGTTGCAGTCATGTTGACCAGGCTAACCTTTAGGATTTTAATCATGAAACTCTCATCCACCTCTGGCAAAGAGTCGGTCAAGATGGTCACAGTGAGGTTAGCGACTCCTGATCTATCCAACATGGTGGTGGTCTGAGCCGTCATGGTTATGTAGTCGCTCCCAGCAACAGCCTGTGAGCTAAACAGCGAGGCGGCCGCTGTGGTGTTTTTTATATAGGTGAAGGTTTGTGGGGAAGAACTCAATTGTCTGGCCCCAGATGTTACCCAGAAGCAACTCGCTCTGGGGGTGTTAATGAAGCTGAAAGCTTGGCAAGCTCGCTCTCTAAGGCAGAACGCTGCACAGAAATTCAAGACGTTTGTGTCTGTGGTGATGTTGATGGGTCGCGAAGGGCATTAGATGGCGCTCCAGCCAATGGAGAATCATCAGTAAACCAGGAAATCTCGGCCTTCCCTTTGAGCACTGCTTACAATATCAATCTCAGAGGTGCTGTAAACGATCTCCAGCATGCCAAAATTACCACCACTGCAGTGAAAACGTACAAAAAACAAACATTATGTACCATCCATAACTAAATTTGTTTAAAAATACTAATGGAAAAAGGCACATTACCTTCTTCGAACTGTAATGTTAGCAATAGAGATCCCTTCCAGTGGCTCCTGGACGCGGTATACTGCTTGCTCAAAGTATACAGTTCCGTGAGGGTTGTCATTGGCAGGAACAATGATATCGACCTCTTTCTCAGGCCCAATGTTCCCACCATTACTGGCACTTACAAGTTGAACCTTTATTACCTAAATTAAACAGATACATTTAAGTAATATAGAGATTTCATACATCCTTATGAAGATAAAAAAGACTTACTTCTTCAATTTCAGGTACATCATCAGCCAAAACCTCCACTTTCAGTGTTTTTAATGTTTCTCCAGGATCAAACCTGACCTCACCAGACAAAGGTCGAAGATCACCAGTGGCAGGTCTCCCATTGACTGTGGCTCTCCACTGGACAACGACAGTGCCCATAGTCCCAGCGTTCCTCACTATGGGTAGGGAGACCTCAAATGCATTCACTGCTGGCTCCTCAACTGTGATGGGTGCAGCCTGAAAAACTAACAATCAAAAAGATATTGCACCTCTTCAATTATGTGTCACCACATCAGCAATATGTAGAACATTTAATATGTTGCATTTGACAAGCATGCTATTCATAATAAACTAACCAAAAGATCCAAATGGATCATCTGAGGGAAGGATGGTAATTATGGCCTGTGTGAGGTCCCCAGTAGAGCGCCCCAGTGGTCTGGTTGAGAAGCTCAATTCGGAAAGTCTCTTCCAGCTCAGGCACCACATCGTTGATGATGATTATGGGAACAGGCTTGCTACTTTCTCCCTCAAGTAAAACCACATCAGAAGAGGCCACACTGTAGTCCTCACCTATATATAACAATCAGAAACATATGATATATCAGCGCAGTCTCATCCCAATTCGTCATATAACTGACGTCTTGGGACGGACTTTTGACCATTCGTCAATATATACGCCTTTTTAGGGTCCCCTTAAACGTCGGTAGATGACGTTATCGGATCCTAAGCTCTACCCCAGACCTAAACCTAACCCTAAACCCAACCCGTCACCTAACTTACGTTAAAGGTAAAGCGTCAGTTGTATGACGACCCGGGATCGTCATCTACCAACGTTTAAGGGGGCCCTAAAAAGGCATATATTGACGTATGGTCAAAAGACGTCCCAAGACGTCAGTTATATGATGAATTGGGATGAGACTGTGTTAGATATATATGAAAACAATATATATATATATATATATTACAATTTTGATTTTAAATATCCCATTAATTCCATAAACATTCCATTATTTTTAAATTGAAGAAACATGCAATTCTGCATTTAATTGATAAATAGAGTATGTAATGTTATGAAATATTACTAATTATTATATATATATATATATAATAATTATATAACAAAGCTACACTGTGTGATTTTTACCTCCATCTAGCGGTGAAAAGGTATATGACCATCCAGTGAATATTAGTTTCTGTTCCTCTCAATTCCGATTTCGTTTTAACTCCTACGGTGGCCAATATAGTCCAAGATTAACATGGCTTCCAGTTCGACCTCGTCCATGAGTGTAAACTCAAAGGTAAATGCGAAAGGCGAAGCTTGAATTAACGGGTATGTCCCTCTTTGGCTAATGTACTTTCAAGATGGAGGGGCAACATGGCGATCGACAGTAGAACCCCTTACCCGTATGTATTTTCAATGGCATATTATACACTCACAAGAATACTTTATTACTTGAACTAAGTAAATATACATTAATGAGCACATTTATTTTTGAAAGAACTAAGTGTTTTTAGCGAAGAATAAACTAAAAGAGTTAACAGTGTACCTTTAAATTAAATATATTTGAATAAATATAATCTACTAAATATAATCTATTCAAATTAATTGTCAACAGCAATTACTCCAGACTTCAGTGTCACATGATCCTTCATGATCTCCAAATCATTCTCAGTAGGCTGATTCGGTTTTCAATGTTGAAAACTATATATATATATACTGTATATAGATAGATAGATAGATAGATAGATAGATAGATAGATAGATAGATAGATAGATAGATAGATAGATAGATAGATATAGATATAGATATAGATATAGATATAGATATCTATATCTATATATATTTGTTTCTGACTTTCTGACTTGAACCCAGAGAGGCACCCAGAAGGCAAGATTCATATTAGCTGAAATACATCTTCATTAAATCTCACCAACTCTAGCGGTCATTGGCACAGCTCTGAACTTCACAGACACATCAGCAAAAATTCCTCCAACACGTGTTACATTGATAATAGGTCCGGTGTAGTACTCGGGCACGCTCACTGCTGAGGAAGACAGTTGTAGCACACCAAAAGCATCATCGCTGGCCTCTATAATGACCTGAGCAACTGTGACGTTTCGTGGGCCAAGTCGAGGGGAAAGTGCAACTGGAAAACCAAACAGTTTTACTTAGTACACATCCTGATTTTTTTATGTAGTATTGCTTTGCACATTTCATATATAATAATAAAAAAAAAACAATTCCAAGTGACTTTTACCTGGTCTAAGTTGCAGCCCTTCAACCAATGTGACATTGACAAGCTCCAAAAACACAGACTCCGCCCTCTCTGGTTCCTCATCATTAAGTACACTCAGGGTCACATTAACTTCACTTTGATTAGCTGAGAATATCACAGATTCCACAACAGCCACAAAGTCATTCCCTGCACTGGCACGACCCACTCCTGGTGTGCTATATGGAGCTGCATCAGTGTCCCTCAAGGTTCGGTATGTGACTCGCACTCTTCCCATTACCCCTTTTCTCCTCTGTATGGACAGGGTGATGACAGCATTTGCTTCTGCCACACGGACTAGCCTGGTGCTGTCAGAGAATACAAAAAGTCCATAAGGGTCGTCACTAGCCAATACAGTCAGCGTGGCAGTCGTTTCCTTCCCAAGTCGACCATGGGAAACATTAGTGAGACGGACTCTGAAGCTTTTGTCGAGTTCTGGAATGTCGTCTTGGGAAATCAGTAGGTAGATGCTTCCAACAGTCTGGCCCACATTAAAGGTCACATTGCCAGATCTATAAACAAGTTCTCCCTCTGAATTAGCATTTACCTCCCAGTACAAGGTCACACTGGACAGAGCGCCAAAGGTTCGAATCACCTGTGAAAAACAGAAAATGTACAAATAAACATGAACATTTTTTAAATCCTAAAAATTATTCATATTTCAAATGAATGCTGTTCTATATGCTGTAAAAAACTTAAAGAATCTTAAAAAAATGATCATGGTCTCCACAAAAGTATCAAGCAGCAAAACTCCTTTAAACATTGATAATAATGATGATATGTTTCTTAAGCTAGGGTGACCAACTGTCCTGTTTTCCCAGGACATGTCCTGTTTTGATATAACAATATAACCATTTTCTATCCATACAGAGGAGGCATAACCTACTTTAAATGTATTGAAATTAATAAGGTATCTTTAAGTAAACTTCGAGTATCATTTGAGTAGGCCCATCTGGTTGCCGGGCAGAGTGTCCTGGTTTTTGGTAATCAAAATATGGTCACCCTACTTTAGCACCAAATCAGCATATTAGGTTTATTTCTGAAGGATCAATGTGAATCTGAAGACTGGAGTAATGATGCTGAATATTCAGCTTTATCACAGGAATAAACTGCTTTGAGGCTATTTTGAGTCATTTTAAATTGTAATATTAATGTATTATTGTTATTACTAAATCTGCATGTTTATTATACCACATGATGTTTAGTTTATTGCAGTGAAACAGATTAATTAAAATATTTTATAGAGATATAACTTGCATAAACAAGCATAATTGTATAAAAACTGTCTCTCTGAAGTTTGGGATTGTAAGAATTTTAAAATGTTTTTAATGTCCTTTTATGCTCACCAAGCAATTCATTTGATTAAAAATACACAAAAAAGTAATATTGTGAAATATTATTACCATTTTAATTATCTGTTTTCTATTTGAATATATTATAAAATGTATAAAATATGCTGGTTTGCAGCACAATAAACGTGTATTATTATTATTATTATTAATGTTGAAAACAGTTGCGATTCATAGATGAATACAAAGTAAAACAACAGCATTTTTCAGAAATATAAATATTTTGTAATATTATACTACCGATCAACATTTTGGGGTCAGTAAAATTATTTATTTATTTGTTTTAGGAAAGAAAATAATGTTTATTCAGCAAGGATGCATTAAATTGATCAAAAGTGACAGCAAAGACATAATGTTGTTACAAAAGATTAGCTATATTTCAAATAAATGCTGTTATTTCAACGCATTTTCATCCTCAGGGCGTCATCTAACTGACACTTTTGACCATGCGTCTGAATCCGACGCACATGGCAGCCTTTAGTGTCAGTTAGATGACACGGGTAGGTTTAGGTCTGGGGTAGGGTTATGATTAGACCACTAGGAGGAGCGTCTCATATTGACGCTAAAGGCTGCCATGTGCGTCGGATGTTGATGCATTGTCAAAAGCGTCAGTTAGATGACGCCTTGGGATGAGAACGGGCTGGTTAATTTGAACCTTCTATTTATCAAAGAATCCTTTTTTTATATATATATTCACATTAGAATGATTTCTGAAGGATCATGTGACATTGAAGACAATGAAAATCCAGATTTACCATCACAGGAATAAATTACATTTTAAAATATTCAAATAGAAAACAGTTTTTAAATTGTAATAATATTTCACTGTATTACTGTTTTCACTTAATTGTGTATCAAACAAATGCAGCCTTCTTTTAAAAAACATTAAAATATCTTACAAATCCCCAACTTTTGAACAGCATTGTATAAGTGCATTTTTACACATTTTTGAATAATTGTATTAGATGAGAGACAACGGATGATGACACGTTTAATAACTAGGACAGACCTGCAGCTCTACAGTACTCCTGCCCTCCTCCGGCTCTGTGCCATTCACATTCAGAGAGTCAGCACTAAACTGGAAGACGCCATGAGCCTCATCCGAAGCAGCGATGGTCACGATGATATGAGCAGCAGCACCCAGGTTAGCTTCAGAGCAAAAAAAGGATAGTATCATTATAATCATGATAAAAAAGAGAGAAAACATCTATTATACTACTACTTTTAGACACTTTCTAAAGAAGGGCACCAAGATGCGAACAGAGGTGAACCTTGACATTTTCAAAACATAATATACACTGGGCTTCCTCAATCATGAAGGCTATTTGCTTTTCCCACGCTCTCTACTGGTATTGCTCACAGGCCTTAGCACTATGTAAACAGCTAGGCAGAAATCAGGGTCAACAATCCGAAGTCTAAGAGATTTTGACCGTTATGGGCAGCTCTTAATCTTTACAACTTTTAATCTAGGACTTACAAAATAAAGCTTTTGTAAGGGGTGACCTTAATTACACAATAACTCAACAAAAGAAAGAAAAACAAAAAAGCACAGTAAGCAGTGAATTAGCATGGGTTAAAAGAAGTTCTGTTGAAAAGCTCTGCCAAGGCCCAAAGGACAGATAATGGGGCATGTAGTGCCTCTGAAATGCCAAAGCAGCAGCTATTCAATCGTTCGGAAATAATAAAAACAAACAAAACCTCTTTTGCTCGACCTGAAGGGGAGCTTTGACAATATTAAGAGGCACTTAAGATTTAAAGTCAAGCTGATATTTCTGATTTTCTCACAGGATCCAGTCTACAAATAATGGGAATGAGAAGAGCAAAGACTGCAACACCAAAATGCATGCAGACTTCAGAATCTTACCATAATGATAGAGAAAGGATGGAAGAAAGAGATCAGTGTCACTCTCGCCACTTCCACTGCCTTCGCTTGCAAAAAATGGATCCACTAAAAGAGCACACAGGAGCCAGACAGGAGCACACAGGATTCATTCCAGAGATAACAGGAATCACACAAACTACGTATTGAAATCAAACAGAATGTTCCATAATCATGCCTAAATAGCATGAATGGAGCCCACAGGACACATGCATGTGGATAGAGTGAAGAAATATCATGAAAATAGAAGAGAGGACACGGAATCACTCTGAAAAGTAAGTGTTCTTACCTCCTCCGTTCGGATTGTAGAGCTCTACTCTGAAGACTTTGTCCAACTCTGGCACCAAGTTGTCTATAATAGTCACATTGATGTACTTAAATCTCTCGCCAGGCAAGAAGTCTAGAAATCCCTCCGTGTCCTGTAAGAAGATGGAAAGGAATTGTGCCATTTTCATATACAAAGGAATTTCTGTAGTCAATCTTGGAAACGGAAAATGACTCTTTTTGTTGGACTGTTTAAAGGAGTAGTTCACTTTAAAAAAAAAAAAAAAACTTTTGCTGATAATTTACTCACCCCATGTCATCCAAGATGTCCACGTCTTTCTTTCTTCAGTTGAAAAGAAATGAAGGTTTTTGATGAAAACATTCCAGGATTTTTCTCCATATAATGGACTTTAGTGGGAACCAAACGGTTCAAGGTCCAAATGAGAGTTTCAGTGCAGCTTCATAGGGCTTTAAACGACAGCAGACGGAGGAATAAGGGTCTTATCAAGCGCAAAGATTGGTCATTTCAAACATAAATGAAAAAGTTTAAGTTTTATAAGCACAAATGCTCGCCTTGCTCTGTGTTGTGACGCTGACTGTTCAATCTTTTTTCGAGTCATGACCTGAAGGGTCCTAGATAAGACCCTTATTCATCATCTGGTGTCGTTTAAAGCCCTTTGAAGCTGCAATGAAACTCTTATTTGGACCTTGAACCGTTTGGTTCCCATTGAAGTCCATTATATGGAGAAAATCCTGAAATGTTTTCATCAAAAACCTTAATTTCTTTCGACTGAAGAAAGAAAGATGTGGACATCATGGATGACATGGGAGTGAGGTTTTTTTTTTTTTTTAGTGAACTACTCCTTTAAGAGAGCAAAAACTAACAATGTACACACAATTTTGAAAAAAAAATTGAGGTTGGTAATATTCTTTATTGTCTTTAAATCTCACATTTCCTCAAATATACAGTAAAACAGTAATAGTGTAAAATAGTATTACAATTTAAATTACTTTTTAAAATAATTTTAATAACACGTGATCATTTGACATGGGGATTATGTCTTATAATCAATGACTGACCACTGACTAAAAGAAAGTCTTTTCTGTCACTTTGGATTTAATGCAGTCTTTCAGAATAACAGTATAAAGATTAAAAAATATGTTAAACAGATGTTGATACCTCATAGTCCTCTGAACCAGCAGCTGTGACTGGTGACGTACGATAGCCCACCATCACCCTTCCCAGCAGTCCTTGTGCTCTGGCCACCAGCAGACTGACCACACCAGCCTCCTCTTGAACAGTCACATGTGCCTCCTCCAGTGAGGGTCTGATCATGCCCACGGGCACTGGGGTAGTTTGAAACTGAAGCAGGCCTGAAATTATATTCATAAGCAGTCATTTATAATGTGTGGCTGTATAAACTAAAGAATTTAGCTGTGTGTGTATATATATATATATATATATATATATATATATATATATATATATATACAGTTGTGGTCAGATTAATGCCACCCTTGATAAATATGCTCAAAAATGGCTGAAAAAATAATTCTGCATTGTTTATCCTTTTAAACTTTCATTTAAAAAAATTGCAAGAATTGAGCCTTTCATTGAAGTAAAATAATTGAAAGTGGGAAGAAAATCATAATACGAAATAAATGTTTTTCTCCAAAACATGTTGGCCACAATTATTGGTACCCCTAGAATTGAGTATGATTAAATATCTCTGAATTCCCATTATGTAGTTTTTTTAGCACACCAGGGTGACTAGGAACATGAAATTGTCTAGCTATGACTTCTTGTTTCACATGAGTTTAAATATGAGGAAACCCAAAGGCCAAATTCCCTTAAACCAAAGAAGATAGATCTGGTGTGCACAAGGATTGTTGAGCATCACAAAATAGAAAGTGACTGTAAGAAAAAAATTTGACCATCAGGGTCAAATCTGCCAGGAAGAGGACATGTGTCTTTGCCTTCATGCACAGTGAGGAGGAAAGTTTGCTTGACCAAAGACTCTCGGATCACATGAATAATTGCAGAGATTAGTTAGATTATTACTTTTAGCTTTTGATCATATTTACCAGGGGTGTCATTAATTCTGAATGGAATGATATATATCAATGTACCATATGGATGATCGCTGGCTTTGACAGTAATATTATTGATGGAATTTCTTGGGTCAATGCTGGCTCCACTGGTGGGAGTTGAACCTGGTTTTCCATCTCCTGATTCAGCTGACACCAGCCTAACCCGGAAGTGCTCATCGACCTCAGGCAAGTCGTCATTTAGAACCAGCAGGTTTAAAACCTGTGAGACACGAGGTATCAAATATGTAGACAATTATTAGTGAGACTTTGCTATTAGTTAATCCATTTGCACAATCAGTTTAACAAAAGTAGCTAAAACCACCACTGAGATGGAGCCATATTAACAATTTTGCTCAACATCTATTCTCAGATCTGCAGAAAGCTGGAGCTGCTGCAGGTGCAAAATAATTTCCTAATGAAAAATAAACTGCATTGATTAACATAAAAATTATTTTGCTTGCATTTTCCAATTTTCAATACATGGTTACTGGTGATTAATGTATTTTGTATTTCAATTTATTTCATACACAATTGTCATTTGAACAGATGCTTCCCATGTATTGCAAATTTATAATGCTATTACAATGTTAATTAGTGATCCTATGGTCATTAATAATAACTGCTTGACAGGTCAATTCTGTTACCTCAGAGCGCTGGCCCGGCAGGAAGTGGATGGAGCCAGAAACATTGGCAAAGTCGGAGGTATTTGACGAGTCTGCGGGAGAATCAACCTGAGTGACGGTGTAGCTTACATAAACGTGGTCCAGAGAACCACGTGTGCGCTCCACTACACAGGAGATCATTGAGCCCTCCTCAGATATCTGATAAAGAAAGGATAAAGGTCATCGTAAGCCAAGTGTAGCAGAACAAAATGAACCCCAGGACCTTTTAACAGAATTATTTTAAAAGGGGGGTTGACTGCGATTTCACTTTTTTCATTTTAAATAGTGTGTAATGTTGCTGTTGGTGCATGAACAGTATCTGCAATGTTGCAGCGCTGAAAGTTCAGTGTAAGCAGAGATATCGTCTTTTAAAAATCAGGAAGTATAATTGCCTACAAAAACTCGAATTGGGACTACAGCTGGATTATGGTACGTCACTAACCCACACATTTGCATCAACCCCTCCCTCAGAATATGCAGAAAATGGCATGCACATATTTCGGAGGCACTTTGACTCGTTAAGTGTGTTGTTCACGCAGCTGTCAGGTCTTCTGTGTTCGGGCTTCCCACGGACACTATACTTCCTCAACAATGGATACAATTTATGTTTGATTATGTTCCTGAAAATGACGATCGTAATCTAGCGAGTTCAACACCGGATTCAACAAGAAACTGTTACTAAAACATGAAGCAGTTCCGACTTTAAAACAAGAGGCAGCAGTGTTGGGACACAACCTGTAAGTAGGCTAAGACTTAATCATTTTAAATGTATTTGCATGTATAATTCAAGACGTAGCCTTGTGTATTATTTTTTTTCAAATGCCAGCGCTGGCTGTATAGCCACTACTAGTTAACCTATGCTATTTTGTGTCTACGACAAACGCGTACAAACATTATGGACCTGAATTTTCTATAAGTACTAATGTTTTAAACGTATTTTTCATGTATATATGCTTTATGACGTTATTTTCGATTTTAATCAAGAACGTAAACTTGCCAACGCTGTTTGAGTATCACATTAGTAGCCAGTCAGTTGCTATCGTTGCCAGTCAGATGCTATTGTGTAAAACAAACATGTATAAAGTTAAAAAAATTAGCAAATTATCATTCAGAAACGTTTAGTAAGAGCCGTGTGTGGTGAGGTTCTGTTTGACTCTCTTCATCGCGGCTTTCTCGGTCTGATTCTGCCTGAAACTGATTCTGCAGTTCCGACACATATTTACATCTGGGACCGGAGCTCATGACATGCACGTTTCGCCCGTGAAGGTAATGGGCGTTAATCTTCCGGACAACGTGAGCGACAGTTTAGCCAATCACAACACACCGGCCCAAACTAACCAATCTGAGCTCACGACGTGTTTTTCTGAGGGAGTGTTTTGATAGACTCAGGAAGTGAACCGCTCGTTCAGGGGACAGAGGAGAGCGCGGCTGAAAATAAAGGTGAAGTTTATGAAAAATAAGACTTTTAAAAAAAGAAAAAACACAAATACATTTTATATTGCACCCCATAAATACAATCATGCAAAGAAAAAAAGCAGTCAACCCCCCCTTTAACCACTCAGAAAAGAATTCAATTTTCTTAGGCTGAAATGTTATAAACTCGGTCTGAGAAAAAGATGCAATTTTGACAGGATAAAATGTGAATTTTGAGCAACTTCAAGTAACATGATCATTAAAGACTGTACACAAATTTACATTTCACTTAAGTCGCTAATTGTTTGGATTCCTTTTTCTGCTTGGTCATGTTTCTATTTGTTAAGCGCACAAGAGAAAGCGCATGCTATGTCTCTTCTGTCAGTTGACAGGTCTTTCTCTGAAGGAATATCACTGACCATCTGTCTTATTAATCCAACATTGGAGATGCCATGCATCCAATCTCCTTGAAGAGAGAATGCACGCGCCATCCATCCAGGCGTGAAGATAAATTAAATATACATGAAGACATAGTCTCACAACTAGGGGTCATGTTGCATGCTTTCGGAGGAGAGGTAAACCAAACACTGACAAAGAAGCAACTTGGGTACTTAATCAAATAATACATTCATTAGACCTTAATCGTCCTGGTCAGAATTACAGATTTCTCATTGAATGCCATTGTTGTGCGTGTGTGTATGTACCTACTTATCTATATTTTGGGGACAAATTTGTACCCAGAAGTGACTGAAACCAGACAAAACCCTCCCTTTAGGAACGTCCTCATTTGTAAATATGGTATTACAATAAAGTAATTCAAGTTTTTGTATTTTTTTATTTTTATTTAAAGGGCGGGTTTACTGCGATTTCACTTTTTTCATTTTAAATAGTGTGTAATGTTGCTGTTGGTGCATGAACAGTATCTGCAAAGTTGCAGCACTGAAAGGTAAGTGTAAGAAGAGATATCGTCTTTTAAAAATCAGGAAGTAAAATTGCCTACAAAAACGACTTGTTTTGGACTACAGCTGGGTTATGGTACGTCACTAACCCACACATTTGCATCAACCACTCCCTCCGGAATATGCAGGAAAGGGCATGCGTCGAGTGAGTTGTGTTCACGCAGCTGTCAGGTCTTCTGTGTTCGGGGCTTCCCATGGCCACTATACTTCAACAACAATGGATACAATTTGTGTTTGATTATATTCCTGAAAGTGACGAACGTGGTCTGTAGCTCTCTGTGTCTGCGCATACGGAGCAACCGTTCCCAGAGTCTGTTCCACGAGATTCAACACTGGGGCAGTCAAACCCCGCCCCTTAATGCAGAATGTTTTGTGTGATGGGTAGGTTTAGGAGAAAGGTTAGTGTAAGGGGATAGAATATATGAGAGAGAGAGAGAGAGAGAGAGAGAGAAGAGATAGACAGTGCAGTTGTACCAGTTATTTCATGCTGGTATTCTTCACTTGCTGAAGGAACTCCAAATACTAGACTTGTTGTAATGTAAATTGTATTGTTTTGTATCATATTGTAGTGTATTGCATTGTATTATCTTGAGACCATAAATTATTTGGATAATGATATGTGAATTTTTTTTTGTTGCACCTACATCTGGTATACAGGAACCGGTAAAGCCGAAAAGTCCATTGGCATTATCACTCTTCATGACTCTGAGAATGGCGCTAGGTCTGGGCATTGGCAGACGGGCTCCACCTGCAACAGCCACCAGCTGTAGGTAGAAACCTCCTCACCCTCCTCTTCTTGATCGTCCCGATCTTGGACTAAAAACGACTTCAGTTTCTCCTCCTGTCTGTACGTCAGGTACCCTGACACGTTGTGGAGGTCAGTCTTGGCTGGTTGGTTGTGTAGCTCGTGAATCTCAGAGCGGTTGAGCCAGCTGGAGTACAGCCGGAGGTCTTGTAGTAGACCAGTGAAGCGCTGTTCACCATCTGGGTTGGAACCAATCCTAATAGGTGCAGCATCTGTACAAGAGGAAGTTAAATGTAAGGATTTAGGATGGGTGGTGACGCTTTGTGGGTAAAGATCTGGACTTGCAACCACAATGGTATGTTTAAACCCCAGAAGATCTTGTGCTTGAATTTTACCCCAGGTTTATCCATGTGTGTGGATTTTAGAAGACAACTTGAGGTGCTTGTCATGCTAAATGGCAGGTGGTTGGCATTAAAGAGATAGTTCACTTTGAAATTAATTTTTGATATGTTTTAGCTTACCTCAAGGGCATCCAAATTGTAGGTGTCTTTCACAAACCATGCATAAATGTCATTAGCTCAAAACTAAAAAAATGAACATGCATGCTGCTGACATATTATTGTAGCAGAGTCTGTGCTGAATACAGTGTAATAATACTTTAGCCATGAAAATGTCACAAGTAACAGAAAAAAACACACGTCAGAGCATGTCAGAACACCTCTAGGACCCAGAAACAGCTGCAGACCCCTATGGGTTAAAGGGATAGTTCACTTTGAAATACATTTTTGATATGTTTTAGCTTACCTCAAAGGCATCCAAAATGTAGGTGTCTTTGTTTCCCCAGTAGTTTCAATTTTGATTAGGGCTGGGTATCGTAACAAAATGTTCGATACGATACCGAGTACCTCGACTTCGATACCGGTTCCTGAACAATACCTTTTTCGATACCAATATTATGTAACCAGATTTATCAATATAATATTACCTACATTTTTATTTTATTTTTCATGTTGTTGACTTTTTCACACTCATGTATGTAAAAAAGCACCAATCCTAAAGTTTTCTATGGAAGCTTGCCACAAAGCACTGGCAACAGAAGCCTAATGATTATGGATGTGTCGGGAAACAACAGCAAGGATATATATTTAATCGTTTATTAATGAACAAGTGTTTAATAAGTCTGCTGGCAGCAAATATGATTATGGCAAAGCTGACTCGTCATTCCTGCGGCAGTGAATGCGCGTGCCTAACGTTATAGGGATCAGGTAATCAAACTATTCATTTCTAATTGTTTTGTTTAAAAGTAGAATTATTTTGACCGACTATAGACCTATATCTCTTGTCTATGAGGCAAGTATCCCATATGCTGAGTGTCGGTTCATCTGTGACGCGCTCCAGTTCTTGCAGTAAAGGACGGACTTTGTAATCTCAACAAGTGTGTGTGCGCTTCAGATTTACCGTGTTACTGGCCTTGGCGGCAAATATCCTGTCGACAATATTGCATCGCGTGCTTCTGGTATCGAGTCTGGCACACAGGTACACTTTGGATCATTTCCACATATTTTTATCCATCTGGGTTGGGACGCTTACACGCACGCACACTCAAGTGCGACGAGCTACGTCTCTGAGCAGCCGCGTAAACTAGTGTTTTCTGCCACAGCCTATCGTGCTGCGTGCTTATTGTTTCACTGACGTCTGACGAGATTAACCACTTAGGTACCCGAAATTTGGTATTGAAAAACAAGACATGTTTTCAAGTACTCGGTAGATACCCAGAATCAGATTTGGTTCGGTACCTGAAAAGTACCGAATCTCGGTACCCAGCCCTAATTCTGATATTTTTAGGTCAAACTGTCTTGTCTGTCAGTCATATTATGGAGATAAAAACGATATAAATACTACAGATACATATTTATATTGAAAATAGAATATTTTCTCACACAAACCGCTCGTTTCATGTCTTAGGCCATCAATGTGTACTTAAATTTACAAGTCATTAAATCATGTTTAATATGAACTTCTCTGTGCATGCTCTTGGAGGTGACAAGAACGGTTTGACCTAAAGATATCAAAATTGAAAATACTGTGGAAACAAAGACACCTAACATCTTGGAATGCCCTCTGAAGTAAGCTAAAACATATCAAAAATTAATTTCAAAGTGAACTATCCCTTTAATATGTGGTAGCTAAGGTGTTCTGAGTGCTTTTCTAGGTAGCTGCTTACAGGACAAAGTCAAAAAAGCTTGGTCCCTAAATATGGCTCAGGTTTCTACTTTAATGTAAGTGTAACAAGTTTTTTTCTTCTTTCATTTTAATTCAAGTTGTTTACTTAGAAGTACTGAGAACACCTAGAAAGAAAGAACATGCTTTCTAATACCAAAGTATAAAATAATAAATAAATAATAATACAAAAAAAAATATTATTATAGTCCTTAGTTTGTGCTTCTTTCTGACCATGGGTGTTCTGAGTGGTGGGTGGTAGGTGTGTGACCATGGGTGTTTATATGCAAGAGTGTTTGGCATGGTTTGGTTGCTTTTAATGTAAGTCTATGGGACTTTTCTTCTCTTATTTCACCAATGAACATCATGTTGCATCATAAATTCACATAATCTATGCTGCAGACATAAAACGTAACTACATGTAAGAAACAGCAGTGTATTCAAGCAAGCACAGTCTCTGATCCAGCAATAAAACTTTGTGTGAAAACCATCAGTGAAATTTCTTTGTAGAACTACAATATATTTGTGTCCCTTCCAATCACCATTGACATAGCCTTCTTATTGGGCAGGGATAACCCATTATATAAGCAGCTGGAGAGGAGGAAAACTTTCTATGAAGTGACAGGAGTAGAAGTTGGAATAAAGAAGGGTAGAGTTCATCCTTATTGGTTACACCAGCTTCAAGGAGTAACCTCCTGACCACCAGAGAGACATTCAAGGGCACACAACTGTACAAATTGAGGAAATACGCTTCATGGACCCCAAACAAGAACACTGAACAAAGGCCGTAATCACCGATTAAGCTAACAATCCAAGACGATCTCAGATATCCTTGCCGTTTATGTGTACATTCACTTTGACTGACAATGGCATAAGAGACGTCAAGAAAGTCTTAGTGGGGCTCTTTTGTTTTCAGTTAGAGAGAGTATGCCGACTGCCTTTATGTACAGTTAACAATGTCCAGAAGTGGCCCAGCGTTCATTCAAGCGTATCTTCCTGTGAAACACTAGACAATGGCACAGGGCTCTCACAACAGGCTCTTACCAGATATGGGCCAGAAGAATGAAGAGGAACCACATTCGTATTGCTTGACCAACACAAGACATTAGGAATTTCTCTTTAAGGGGAACTTAATGGCAGAGGTGGTTTCCTAATTTGTAATGCAGTTGTTTCCACTGAATGTATTTCAGCATCCCAAACTTTCTCTATGATTCTAAGTAAGGCTTTGGTGAAAATGATGTGAAATTATGAAACTTATTTTAATGGAGCTATGAAATAAAGGGTAGAATACCCAAAACACGGTATATATATATCTGCCTCATATATATTTAATAATAAACAAATGAGTTATTTATTGTTAATCATAATATGTTATTAAATCAATACAATATGTTATTATAATAGCAATTATACTAATGTTGGTGTGTTTATATATTTGATACACAATTTATAAAATAAAATAACAATATAAAAGTTGAAAAATGTGGTCCCTAACTATGGCTTAGGTTCCTTCTTTAGTGCAAGTCTTTAAAATATATTATAATTACTAGGACACATGAAACATGTGCAATCCAAACTGACTCAGATTTAAATAAAAAAAAATACAAATTGTACTCACCATTTATAATGGCTTCTCCTTTTAGACTCTTAATTCCCCCAGGGATTGGGTTCCCATCCAGATAAAACTCAATGATTCCATCTTCCACAGCAATGATGACATGAACCCATGTATCATCCTCAACAAATTTAGTTGCAGTAGCTCGGGCCACCTGTGTGCTGTTAGATCCTCTGGTTGTGTAATGAAGCATAACAGTAGCGATGGGACTCATTGGTCTGAACCTGAACTCCATAATAGATGGTTCCATTCCCGTTGCCTTTAGAAAAGATAAACCCATCTGTATTGGGCTTGGGCATCAGCCAGACTGACAGAGTGAAGTTAGCCAGGTCCTGTGGAATCTGCAGATGGGTTTCTGGACTGATGGACCCATAAGCTCCTGGAAGTCCGAGAAGAAGAATGCATCGGTGCCAGCATGGCGTCTCCTGGCATGTGGTTGGAGCTCAACAGCCTGTGGAAATGAGGCCATCAATATCAGGTCTTCCATGGGCGGTAGACCATGTGGGAAGCTCCTGACAGGATTTCCCAGGCCACACGCACATCTCCAAAGGTGCCTTGCTGTCGAAGTATGGTGAAGGATGTGACATCCAACATGTCATTGACTGATAAGACGTCCTCTGCTACCTCACGCTCCAGACTCTCAGGGGCAATAGCGAAAAACTCCAAATGGGTCGTCATTGAAGGGAATGATAACGGATGCATTGAGGTCTTTCTTTGCCAGTTTTCCACCTTCACCAGGATAGCCACCTACAGACAACATTTCATGTTGGTCACTAACATTAGGTATATTTTGTAAGCTGGAACCAGAGATCACACTAGGCATTTTGACAGATAGGGTAGTAAAATTCCATCATAATCTATTATTACCCGTCATTTAAATTTTCATATTTTAATGATAATAAGCCATAAATGATGGACAGCTTCCAGATTTTTCCATCACTGGTAGAAAATATTCAGTCAATGATGGAAAATTTTTGGTTACGCGACCTCTGGTTGGAACCATGATGGGATACTGGTTGCTGGTTTTCTAGTGACACCAGCTAGGCTACACCAGCTCCTTTTTCCTTTAGAATAGCACTGACTATGCTGGTCCACCAACAAGACCAGCACTATATCAACATAAACCAGCCTGGACCAACATGGAATCCATGCTAGTTTATGATGGAGTTTCCAGCAGGGATGTAACTGTGTAATAGATTAGCACATTACTATTGAAACTTAAAGACCTCATGATACAAGTGCATTGGGTAAAACTTTTCAAAGGGATTATCCCAACTTTTTAAAATAACTGATTTTAAAATAACTAACTAAACTGAGTTAGTTAGTTAGTAATGTTAACCAATTATTGGTTTCAGGTAGCATTAGTCTCAATCTAGAGAGCATTTGATTGGACAAAAATATGTGTAGTGTAGGATGTCTTTAATATTTTGGTCCAATTTTCCAAAAAAGAAAGACTGTAGACTAGCATATTGATTTCTTTCATTGGGGTCTATAAGAATAATTATTTAAATCATTAACTATTGACTTTACCTGAGATGTTCACAAGTCTGAGCTCATAAAACTCATTGAACTCTGGGAGCTTGTCGGAGATGGCTTGAAGAACAAGAGGTTTTGTCTTGTCCCCTGTACCAAATATTATAGAACCAGAATGTGTTGAGAAATTCCTGGTGAGGTTCAAGGGGGTGTCATTGGCAAAGAGCTGCCAGTATATTGTGACATTGCCAAAGTGTCCTTTATTCTCGAAGAACACTGGACACACAAATGGAAACAGAAGTTCATAGACAGAAGACCATGATTGCTTTATTTCAAATACTAAAAGCCAAAATCAATCTGTGCTGTAAAATTGACATCTGGTTCAACCTGTATATTAGATATTGGCAACTCACTAAAAGTTATTGGTTTCTTCCCTCCTCCACTGGCTTTTGGGTGGAATCCAGAGAGAATATTCCATTGGCATCATCATTGGCCTCAATCACCACTGTTGCAGTGTCTCTGACCATATACCACTAGCATCACCTGAAAAAATCAATTCACAAACACAATTATAGGATACAAGTACAGAATTTATTACCTCATGATACCTTTTTTTAGACTCTTATCAAGTCAATTCATTTCATCTGCCTCAACCTTCCATGCACTCACTCACCCATGTATTCACTAATTCACTCATCAACCAATTCGTTTACCCACCCAATTTCAATTTAAAATCTGCTATAAATCATATCATATGTAGCATTGTAAATAAACCTTCATAAATAAATAAATTGGGTCACTCTAGAGAATTAGTAGTTTCTGGCATTGTGAATAGCTTAGACACATAGCACTAGTCCAGCTGTACTATCATTTTCTCTGAATAAGAAGAACATTTCTTTCATGTCACTCAAACAAAATCCTGCTCATCCAGTCATCTCCTCCCTTCCTTTTCTATCCAGAACTTCAAAAATGTGTTTTAGGTGGACATACCATACAGTAAGAAGAGCTATTGCTATTGCTACTTTGCTATTGCTTCAATGCAAATGTTGAGTTGATGTTCAAGTAAGCCAGATATGCACAGATTCTGATCATGATGATGAATTCGAGTTGAATATTTGTGTTATGTCTGCGTATATTTGGTTCACACATAACTTTCCCCACCAAAGTGAGTAAACATAAATAGTAACACGCCAAATTGGCCAGTAATTTGACAGTGGTGCCCATGATAGTTCACTTTTCACCCTGAGTTGCGGGTGTTAATTTCAAATCATGTATATTATATTCCATTACAGAATAGCCTTGAAATATTACAAATAAAATGTTTACGATTTGCACAAATAAGCATTCAAATAATTATCATATTTTAAAGCTTGATCAAGCATGAATCAAGACAGATTTATATTGAAGAATAGAAACATTTTGCCTTTTTCAAATTTCTCATTAAAAGGATACTTCTATGGAAATAGGCTCATTTTACCATTTTCAGAGTTAAACAGTTGGGTCTTACCGTTTTTGAATGTATTTAGACAATTTTCTGATAATTAGAAGAATATCAGTAACCAGACAGTTTCTGGTCTCATTGACTTCCATAGTATATATATATATTTTTTTTTCTACTGATGGATGTCAATTGAGACCATATCAACCAGTCTGGTTGATATTCTTCTAAATATCAGAAAATCGTCTGAATGGATTCGAAAATGGTAAAACTCAACTGTTTTAATCTGGGGAGTTGTAAAATGAGCCTATTTCCCAAAAAAAAAAAAAAATAAAAAAAAAAGTGGAGTATCTCTTTAACAAATGCTTGCGCTTTAAAATTTGTGGCAACACATTTGCTCAACATTCACACATAGTAACTGTCACGCTGAAATACTGTATCATTCTACACCAGACCACCACATCAACCACATAAAATATCTCAAAACTCAGCATCGAATCATAGTAACGCCCAGCATGCATCTGACGCCAGTCCCTCTGGGCAGTCCGTCAGAAAGCTCTGGGGTGGGTTTGTTTTGTGATGTGCAGAAGGACAGTTCAGTAATTAACTTTCTACAGTCACCCAACACTTTTCCTGAATGTGTGTGTGTTCCACAATGAAAGGATTAGAGAGGGCTTTTGAGAGTCAAGGCCAATCAACAGAGCTTTGTGTGATCAAAACAAATGTTTAATGGGGTGGATTTATTGGCTCTGCAGAACAGTTGAAGAAGTTGGAGAGCAGGATTTGTCTCTCAGAGTGGGAATTTAATGAAGCTAATTAGGTGATATAGACAATGCACATAAAACATGGAGTATTTGTAGACTGGCACCCAAACAAATGCATCACAATTCACAAATCAAACTTCAATGATGTTGAAAGGGACAAAAGTTTGCAACATAAAATGCGCTGAATGTCTGGTTAATTAAAACTTATTGCAGAGAGATGAGACAAACCTGTAGCATTGAAGAGACTATGTAGAATGGTTCATCCGTCTCTGGCAGGTCATCATCTACCACAGCAACCGATATGTTCTTCATCCACTTTCCAAAATCAAAGACCAGCATTGAGTCGTTGACGCAGTGGAGTGAAGTCACCTGGTGATGTGTCACCATACTCAAAACGGTACTTTACTGTGGTGATGAAATTAGCCAGTCCTGCTCGCAAAATGGTGAAATTGGCCACACCCTTCTTGCACTCTTGAACCACAGGCTCTAGAAAACACATTACAAACAATAACAATATGACGTTTTATATTGACAGTGAGCAAATATAACATAGTCTACCACACCAATGAATGACCTGAATTGGCAAAAGTGTTTATTACATAAGAACAATCTGTTAAAATTCAGTTTTTATGTTGTTCATCAATGTTGTTTTTGAAATAAGTTTCTTATGCTCAACAAATATGAATTTATTTGATCAAAATTCAGTTCAAAAAGTATTATTGTGAAATATTATTCTAATTTAATTCTTGCTAAAAAAAAACATATTCATTTCATATACTCTATATAAAATTCTCAGAATAGTTGCTTTATTTCCCACAATATGAATTTACACAATGTGACTTTATAACTTATTTTAAACTTTAGCTTGCTGTTTCCTGTCCTGAATAAATTCTGCATAAACCAGCAGGAATTATATGCAGGGGCTCATTGGTAACCTTTTGTTTTCTAAATGAATATTTTCATTGTAATACTACAAACATACCGGCAGAAATATATTGGGATCATCATTCTCACTAATGCTTAACCTTGCACTGAGATTGTTTCCTAGTCTTGCTTCTCACCAGTTGTATTCAGAAGGGTGATGGTGAAATTTTCAATTTTCTCTGCAATCTGCATCAAACATAATTTTGTAATATACATATGTTTGTCCTCATTAAACAGTATCTCCAATTGCTAAAGCTTACCTCATCTGGCACAGAAAATAGGGTCAGGTTCTTCAAGTACTCCCTTCAACAAAGAAGGATTTCACCCTGCACTGGGTTGATGTCTCCTGAAATGGGTTGGCTCAAGAATCCAGAAGACTGACACTGTTCCCAAACCTACCCCTGCTTCTCCCAATTGGATAGGATGCTATCAGAGATCATAATACAATTTCTATTGCTGAAGAAAACTGAAATTAAAGATAAGGAATTAAAGTGACCCAAAGCTGTAGCTTAAAGAATCTCTGTACCTGACTGAACATCCATAACTTTACTCTCATTGATGGTGGAAGTCTTGCCAGTATTGAATGAACTCAATGACCCCAAATGGGTCATCACTCTTACGCACTGTAATGTTGACCTGCCTTCGGTTACCAAGGCGACTCAGCTGGCGTGCTGTGGCTACTTAAGAACCACTGAGAATGTTCTCATCTAGCTGAAGACAAAACATCAGACAAACTTTCATA
>JAQIUQ010000413.1:547500-782500 GCA_030378365.1 Hybognathus amarus
GTGAGTGAGGGGAGAGTAAATGAGTCAGTGAGTGGCTGGGTGGTAGGATGGGTGTTTGAGTGAATGGATGGAAGGTTTAGTGAGTGGGTGAATTAATCAAATGAATGAATCAATCAATCACTTAATCAATCAATGCCTTACATTGATCAACCAAGGTCCTTTCAAGACTGGTGAAAACTCAAATATTCCTCCAGGGTCATCATTCTCCAGAATGACAATTTCTCGGCTGGTGAAACCTGGTTTCAGAATCTGGTTGTCCACATTTGTCCTGTAAAACAACATGGTGTTAATGAGTGACACTGTAATGTAATATTATTAGAAAGCTAAAAAATACTGTATGTACTATAAATACAGTACTATATTTATGTGTCTTATAAATATGCGCATACTGCCTTAAACAGAACATTCTGTCCACTATAATATACCATACTGTAACAAACCATTTGCCAGATTTATATTTTGTGTGTATGAGTTTGTTCACACTGGAATTTGAAAGTGTTTTAAATATGCTTGACCAAAGGCTTCTTGGTTAAGCTGACTTGACAAGTCATGTTTAAAGCAACCCACTATCCTCCCTCCTCAGCGGGGGTCTTGTGCATAAACTGAGCTTGGCCTGTGCACTGAAGGGTCCAGATAATTAGTAAAATGGCTGACAAAGAGCTTGCAGGAGAAGTGTTCCAAACAAACACATTCAGAGGATGTGCTGCATGCATACAAACACTGATGTTTTTACAGGATAGAATAAAGGATTTTGGTAAATGAGGTGTTCAATGAGTACAAGCAGCATTTGCTTGCATCCAAGTGCAGTAACCCCCAACATATACAAACACACTCTTGCAATTCATTTCACACACCCAAATAAAAGAGACATCCCCCATCGAAACATTAAGACAAAGCCCCTGAAAGTTCAGAGTGGATACTTTTCCACATAAAGAGATTGATTCACACCACACAAAAAGGCAGTCTCTCTAGTACGACACTTACCCAAAGTACACTACAAAGCGAGCGGCTTCTACCCTACAGAGGAAAAGTGGGGAGGACAAACATATTCCCGGCACAATGATTATAAGATAAACAAACACTTTGATTAAATAAAAAATTGTACGTGTGTAGCCTATAGTGGATCCAATTAGCATTTGAACACTTAAATTATGCCCTAAAATGTCTGAAAATTATTACAACAAATTAAACAGACCTGTCCAATGTAAGAATGACAGTCTCGTTGATCTCTGGGATGTTGTCAGCCATCACAGTGATGTTAATTGTTGCTTCACTTTGTCCTGAGAGGAACTTGACTGATCCAGTGAAAGGTGAAATGTCATCATCAGTGACATCCTCTTTGTTCTCGCCAGTGGGCCGCAGCCTCCAGAAGACCACTGCCTGACCATCAGTCCCATCTCGCCTCAGCTGAAGAGTTATCTAAAGGCAGAGAGAATCATTTTTCCATTTTTCTCTATCCAAGTATACAGTAGGGTTCAAAAGTCTGAGACCACATCACAAATCTGGGATTTTAAATCTGCATTAAAATGGATTTTGAAAAATGTAATAAATAAATAAAGAATCTGTCCATGAGAGTCTTGTATACCAAGCTGCTGTTTGAATCTTCTGGTTCCAGTGCCACCACTGTCTGATTACTAGTGAAGCCAATCTCTCCATTAGCAATATCAGGTGTGATGATCAGGGATATGTTTAAAGCTCCTCCAAAACGAGGACTCACAGATGGGATCAGTGGGGTGATGTTCTCCAACTGCACACTGTCCAACTAAGGAGAGACAACAAAAAATGTACCTGTTAATACATACAGCAGTCTGGAACAAATCAGAGTAAACAATATCAGTAAAAATAAATTAACTTTCCAACAAATGCCAAATGGAAATGTTTAATTATCTTGAAAATCATGCCTGTCAAACAAGCAATTCAAATGTTTCAACATCCTTTTCTGAGATGCTATGAGAGTATTTGTGCTGTCATAGCATCTTTCAATGGCTCTTGTATTGCTTCTCTGCATTGCTAAATCAACAAGACAACATAAATCCCATTGCAACCAGACAGAATCCTAAGTTTTTAAAGGTTTTCGAAAGAAGTTTGTTATGCTCACTAATGCTGCTTTTATTTGATCAAAAATACAGTAAAAACGGTCATATTGTGAGATATGTCTTTTGTTTACATTATAAACATTATAAATGTATTTATTTACAGAGCATTCAAGATATATATATTATCAATGTATGCGTTTTTTGACATTGTCAGAAGGTCTTCTGAAGGAATAACATGTCCTACCTGTATGAGGAAATGAGCCCATTCTGCAGAAAGGCATCTATTCGAATGGGTAAGATGAGTTCAGCTTGTGACTGACCAGAACTGAACAACACACTGTTGACACTGGTACCATTCAGCACCCCATCCCTGGGTCGTGAGGGGTCCAGTGGTCTGGCAGGTATGTAGAGGGCAGTTAGGGTAAGTCGATACCTCTCCCATGGTCCCACCTTCCCGGAGGAAGCTAAGTGACAGGAAGCGTCCCTCTGGCTGACTCTGAATACTTTGATTCTTTCTAGGATGAAAGCCAAATTGACCATAGACATCATCACTATCTTGAATGAAGAACACCATCTGTGAAGGAAGAGCAGTATATTTTAGTTTCTTAAAGGGCGATTGACTGCGATTTCACTTTTTTCATTTTAAATAGTGTGTAATGTTGCTGTTGGTGCATAAACAGTATCTGCAAAGTTGCAGCGCTGAAAGTTTAGTGTAAGCAGAGATATCGCCTTTTAAAAATCAGGAAGTATAATTGCCTACAAAATCGACTCGATTGGGACTACAGCTGGGTTATGGTACGTCACTAACCCACACATTTGCATCAACCCCTCCCTCCAGAATATGCAGGAAAGGGCATGTGCATATTTCTGCGTCACGTCGAGTGAGTTGTGTATGCATGTTCACCCAGCTGTCAGGTCTTCTGTGTTTCGGGCTTCCCACGGACGCTGACTTCGTCAACAATGGATACAATTTATGTTTGATTGTATTCCTGAAAGTGACGATCATAATCTAGCTCTCTGTGCTGTGCATTTACGGGAAGACAGCTTCCAGAATCTCCACGGGTTTCAATATCGTATTCAACAAGAAACTGTTACTCAAACATGAAGCAGATCCAACTTTAAAACCAGAGGCAGCAGTTGTTGGGCCACAACCTGTAAGTAGGCTAAGACTTAATCATTTTAAATGTATTTGCATGTATAATTCCAGACGTAGCCTTTTTTTTTTTTTTTTTTTTTTCAAATGCCAGCGCTGGCTTTATAGCCACTAGGCTACTAGTTATGCTAGTATTTTGTGTGTACGACAAACGCGTACAAACATTATGGACCTGAATTTTGTATAAGTACTAATGTTGCAAATGTATTTTTCATGTCCTATATGCTTTATGACGTTATTTCTATTTTATCAAGAACGTAAACTTGCCAACCCTGTTTGTGTTTAACATTAGTAGCCAGTCAGTTGCTATCATTGCCAGTCAGATGCTATTGTGTTAAAAAAACGTGTATATGGTTAAAAAATGTAGCAAATTATCATTCAGAAACGTTTAGTAAGAGCCGTGTGTGGTGAGGTTCTGCTTGACTCAATTCATTGCGTCTCTTCTCGGTCTCATTCTGCCTCACTAGGCGCGTTTCCATTACAGATTTGCGCAAAACTTTTGCGATATTTTCCAAATGTCGATAAAAAACTATTGCGAAATGACGGTGTTTCCATTAACTGATGTTTTGCGACTAAAACGTCTTTTTCCCTCTCGCGAGAAGTCATTCCAAAAATCATGGCAACGGACTTTGGTAGGTTTATAACCTATTTCACAGCCATGCACCGCACTAGACATTATTATTATTAATGGAAGGAGACATGCGTTATCCAAACATTAATGGCGGAGTTCCTGAGTTTCTCCCTTATTTCTGCTTCTTGTCTTGATTTCTGTCTTGATGGCATTTCTTTGAGTGCTTAGAGAGGCTATTCCTGTAATTATTGTTTCTTTTTTATGAATTTAATAAAGAACTCTATCTTGTATTATGTCCAAAAGGTCGTTGCAAAACGAAAAATTAACAGTTGTTGTATTTTTAAAATGCAAAGTTAAACACCAACATTTTAGTTTGACCACACCAATAGCTGCGCTATATACATCTCAACGAATTTTCAGATATTTGTTTATGACTTTTTGCCCCTTTAAAACATTTAAAATATTCACAAATTAATATGGGGAAAATGTAGATTTTACTGGTTTTCTAAGGGCAAATTAGAACCTGGATATTTATAATATTTTTCCCGCAGTGCTGAATAGGTGAGTTAGGCTATTATAAATGCGTCTGAAAAAATAACGAGCTAAAAACATAATCTCCGGATGCACCTTTCGAGAGAACTGCACCTTTCATACTGATTACATAATCAGAAGATATTAGTTTACAATTCAAATTTGTTTTAAAGTGGACATTTAAAGCTTTAGTCTATAAAGGCTATTGGTTCAGTTCTCGCGCTCCAGTTCACAAAGATCATAAAGCGCGCCTGATTGTTTTATGTTATTTTACAAAAGCACAACGTTTCTTGTTATTGTGACATTACGCAAATAAAAGTAGTTGCGAATAATGTATTATTATTTTCTGTATAACCAGAAATTATAGAGTATTGTTGATAAGTTGATTCCACTGTTGATGGGAAAATGAAAGTGTTCACGGCGCGCCCACGCCTGTCTGGCATTCAGCGCGTGCTCCAAACTCCGCACACACTCTTGGATATTAGACAAAATCGAGTGTTTATTTGTGATAATCTTAGCCCTATTATTGTCCAACCTGTAGCCTACTATGAATGAGATGTGACGAATTGCTTTGTTCCTTTTTTTAGATAAAAGCGTCTTCTACATACGTAGCCTATAAAATGTTATAATATAGGCTAATGATGATAATTATAATTATTATTTGCGGACACGGACCTAAAACACACTCCGTCTTCCAAGTCAGGTGACTGTAAATGCGCAAAATCCGTTTCCATTGCAGTTTTGCGAAAAATCATTTTTCGAATTGCCTGAAAAACCTCCTCATGCGAGCATAAAAACTTTTTTGCGATAAACGGGAGTTTTTCCATTGAGCGTATTTTCATTTCGCAATTTCAATTTGCGCAAATTGAAGGGTAATGGAAACGCAGCTACTGATACTGCAGTCTCAACATCATTATTTACGTGTATCCACCGTCTATCATATCCACCTTTGGCATGCCCGTTTCTCACGTAAAGGTAATGGGCGTTAACCTTCCGGACAACGTGAGCGACAGTTTAGCCAATCACAACACACCGGTCCAAACGAACTCAATCTGAGCCCATTGGGTGTTTCTGAGGGAGTGGTTTCATTGAATCAGGAAGTGAACCACTCGTTCAGGGGACAGAGGAGAGCGCGGCTGACAATAAAGGAGAAGTTTATGAAAAATAAGACTTTTTAAAAAAGAAAAACATGAATACGTGTTATATTGCACCCCATAAACACAATCATGAAAGAAAAAAAGCAGTCAACCCCCCTTTAATAGGAATGTGTCTGTTGTGTGTGTGTGTGTGTGTGTGTGTGTACATAGTCCTTGCATTCTTGCTTGTGTGATACACCAAAATGAAAGGCTCATAATGCGGGTCTGTGTCTTCTCAGGAGTGAACCACCTAATTATTCATGAAAAGGGGTTGGACCGTTCACGCCCCATGCATATTGCTTTTCCAAACAAAAAAATGTTTTTCACAATTTAAAACAATCTTTTGTTTTATGTGAATGATTAGGCATGATGATGATTTTCAGATCATTTTGAAGCAAAAACTCTAGGTGACAACATCCATTAGTCTTGCAAAGTCTTGTGGACACATATTTAGTATGTGTTTTGTGGCCTTATTTCAGAAATTGTAATTTTTCAAAAATACAAACATGTACATACATGTTGCTCACATATTATGGTAGCCCTGTTTGTGCTAAATAGAGTGTAATTTCACCTGTGTTATTAATATGTTTATAAGCAACTGAAAAAAACACAAATGTCAGGGGCAGTGCATGTCAAAACATCTCAAGGACCCCCAAAACACATTAGACACCAGAGGGTTAAAGTTCAGTTTTCTCTTGCAATAAACTCTAACATAACCTGATATTTTCCTCCCTATATAGAAACCTGTAACAAGCAGCAATAAACAAATGTCACCATTCATTACAGTAAATGTAACATCAGACTATCTGTGTAAAACTCACAGTGAACTAATCTTAGAAAGCCCTTCTCTTTCATTAGACCTCACGAGAGCGTAAAAATAGCATTCATGAGCTAGTTTATTACTCTGTCATTTACCCAAGCCTCAATACCAAGGCACAATACCTCTCTAAATATTTGTAGCACTGCAATTTGGGGATTTTATCAGTGAATTTAAGGAAAGTTGACATAAATAGGCTTCTCGCACTTAGTTTTCACATCCTCCAAAGCCAATTCAGCTATCAAACTTCTGCTCACACTTATGGGTAACTGATGGGTTTATACATAAACACGGGTTGGATTTATTCACTCCTTTCACACATAATCAAACCTGCAACAGACAAGTTATAAAGAGAACAAACAGCCACCCACAGGCTTTGCTGTGGGTGCTATTTTTTGCTGGGACCACATGAAGGGAACACCCAAGTCACACAGTGTAACAAGTAGTCTGTGATGCTGCTGTGCCAGAGAGACAGATGTGTCTAATTTTACGCCACATCCGCTTAAACGGACTTAGTGCTGCCCAGATGGTAACTAAGAACCAGCTCTGATCTGGGAACTTCCTCTTTGACAAGCCTTCTGAGCTAGAGTAAGACAACAACCTCCATGGATGTCTCACCACAAACCTCCCAGTGAGGTCCAAGAGGGATCTGCTACCATGGCTGTCTGAAATTAAGCATAAGCATCTAGAATATCAAAGCGGGTGACATTTCAACATGTAGGACATCCAGTACCCGGGCACACTATGAATAATAATATTTCCCTTCTAAAAATTAAAGTGCTTCAAGTTGTCATCAACATCAACTCACAAATCTTTCATAACTAAATCCACCTCAAAACTGAGCAACCACCGATCTCTGATCTGCAATCCAAACACATTCAAACGTATTAGTTAAAAAACCAAACACATGCCGAGCACTCACTTCCATAGGCTCATCCACTTCAGCCCCTCCTTGTACAGATCCTGGGATCAATCTGAGGAGGAAGGCCTCTGCTTCTTCAGGAAGGTTGTCTTGAGTGATGTTTAAAGGCAGTACAGCATTCATCTGGCCCTCAGCAAACCTCAGGGTACCTGAGGAAGGGTTAAGGTCGGCACAGAACCGGAGTCCTATCCATGGAGTTTCTCGTAATATTCCATCGAACTGAAACAGCTCCATGAGTTCCTCCGTTCCGCACAATGATGATACCTTCGTATCTGAGACAGAGAAACTTTATCAGTATATGATTTATAATTGATGAAATATAATGCATGACATTTTACATCATTTTATATTTTACACAGTAAAAGTGTAAAAGTGACTTTTATTTTGGATGCGATTAATCGCAACTCATTTTTGCACAGCCCTAATATATATATATATATATATATACATACATGTGCACATACACATATATAATTACAGTGCACCCATATTACGAAACACAAACTTTTATTTTGGATGTGATTAATCGTTTGACAGCCCTAGTGTGTTGTATAGCAAATTATATTTGGCCTTTGTTTAGAAATTTGTGTGAAATTTTATTAGTTTTATTTTCTATTGCTTTGGATCAATTTGTAGTGTAAAACTGCTATACAAATACATTGGATTAAAATGAGCAACTATGGTCACACTTTAGTCCAGGGCCCAATTCTCACTATTAACTTACTTTTAACTAAACTCCTAATTACTGCTTATTAATAGTTAGAAAAGTAGTTAAGTTAGTTATTGGGTAGGATTAAGAGATGTAGAATATGGTCATGCAGAATAAGGCATTAATATGTGCTTTATATAAGTACTAATAACAGCCAAATTCCTAGTAATATGCATGCTAATAAGCAACTAGTTAATAATGAGAATCGTGCCCTGAACTAAAGTGTTTCCGCAACTACCAAAAGGAATGAAGACATTGGATTTTACATGTTCCACCTTTCTCAGAAACAATGCAACGGTTTGACAACCTGCCATGTGTATTTGGTGTAACATAGAAGAGATAGGCTTTTTTATCTCCTGTAACATTACACCTGGTTAGGACACGCTGTTTGTAACCAAGACAATATGGCTCTGTTAATCAAATAACGCAATAATTCTCATACACGTTGAACACATTAATGCAAGTATCTTTAAACTGTTAACAATTTCCTACTTACATCGGGGTCAGGTCTTCATTGATAATGTGAGGTTGTACGGGAGAAGGACTGATTGACAGGACACCATAAGGCTTATCATTTGGGCTCGATGGTCACGAGTGCCACACTTGGTGTCATCAGCACCGCGTCACCCAATAGGGTCTCTTCCAGAAGAACCACCTGGAAAGACTCTGCAATCTCTGGGATGTTGTCATCTCTGATGCTGAAGCGGAGTTCTGTTTCATGGATCCCTGGAGGGAAAACAACCATCTTCTCAGCCTGTAGATCCACAAAGTCCGCCAGCAGAGTAGCACTGGCCGCTCCACTGCCCGTAACGACTGCATAGGCCACAGACACCGTCCTGTCATCAGAACCGATCAGAAGACCATCCTCAGTTCTACCACGAGTAACGGTAAGAGAAATGGCACCGATGTTTTCCGGCACAACCAGTGTGGGCTTGGAGAAGCGGATGGGAGCATCGTTACGGGAGATCTTGACCTGCACACTGCTTCTGTTAGGATTGAGTAAAGCTCCGCCAGCTGCTTCTGTCAAACGCACTGTGAAGGTTTCATCATCTTCTGGAAGCTAAAGGAGATAAAAAAGAAACAACCTTAATGATTAAGACTAATGCATAACATCTAACTGTTGATGTGACGTTTTATTACGGTCGGAATGGAACCACAGATTTTGTGTTTAGTGCATGCTCCAACAAACAAACAAAAAACTTATGTATGCTATTTAACTAAAAATCAGTGTGCCTTGATTATTTGAACTAGAATAATTCTTATTAAGTCATTTTATAGCATACATACAAATTGAGAAATATAGGGGAGAGCAGGGCACAACCTAATGCTTTTTGGTTTTGGCTCCATTAATTAAAAAATAATTAGGTTAGATTAATGCTTTTTTTACACAAGCAACATACACATCTCTGCTACAAATGACCACTTAAAGTTTTTTTCTAGGACCTACCATTTTCGTACAGTTGCACTGAAAGTGACAGAAGTGCAAATGTTACAACTTACCCCATATACGGGGTTAATTGTAACAGACAGAGGGGTTAGTTGTAACACTTGTGTGTAACACACATAATTCAGTACTATTTTATTTGTATAGTTTGATATTGTTTGTGCATCTGTATAGACAGATATCCATACATCCATCCCTCATCCAATCATCCTTCTATTATGGATCAATATCATGGATAGAGACATAGAAAAGGGCAGCATAGTTTTGCAATAAATAATAATAAATAAAATTATAAATATTGTAATTGCAATTAAATTAGATTTGTGTGTGGCAGCTGCATGTACAAATATTATTATTAATAATAATAACAACAGTAATAATAATACAAATGAGCTTAAAATAAAAATTTAAAGGGTTTATTGCATTAATAACAGGCCATATTTTTAATAAATAAACAAGTTATCATTCATAGTACACTAAATTTTAAACATTTTAAATTCCAACATTGTTTGTGAAAGTCTAACAAAGTTAAATGTATAAATAAATACTCAAACCTGAAAAGTTGTGTGGCTCCGTTTCATTTGATTATCATTGTACACTTGGCGGCTTAGTTGTAACACTCTGTTACAACTAACCCCGCTGTATATTACATATTTTAAGCCTAGCTAACAGTCGCTAGGAATTGCTGACATGTTTCAAAACGGTTCTATGTTTGAGCCAACAAGACAGTGATTAAGGCAATATAAAGTTAGATTTGGAAACGTATACACCCAACTCAGAAACCGAAAAAAAAACTTATGATGAAAAAAATTACTTTCATGGTGTCAAAACACTCTTTGTCCAGTATCTTCATGAAATATAATCAAAACTTTCCACAAATTCGCGGGAGACCGTCTTCTGGCAGCAAGAGAAAAATAGCGGAAAGACAACCTGGGGTGCGTTCCCGTACAACGACGTAGTTCACTGTTTCACTACCATAGTACGATGCATCGTTGGAAAAATCAACTAGCTTGTCACGACTGTTTCCCGAAACCCACTGTCGCAAAGTATCGTTCAACCACGTTGGTGGAGTAATAACTACTTTTAATGAAACTGTTTGAGATCCAATTAACGCTAGATTTGTTTTATATAAATTACAGACATGTCATCTGAGGACTATTTCTAATTGTTCTCAGTTATTTTGCTTTATTACCAGACTCAATATTTGGCTCGTTCTTACATAGTAGAGCACGTTCGCACATGCGCACTATTCAAGCTCGTTACTTCAAATCTTTTGAAAAACTAAAAGACGTAAATTACATTTGTATGTATGCTGAATAAAAGGCACCGGTTGTACTGAATGTCAGCTTGCTTATTTTGCTCAAGATAAGGATTTATTACCTCCAAATGTCATGAAATATAGAAACGATGCCTCTAACCACAGGTCGAGAGCTGTCGTTCAAACCATACAAATTTGCGATGCTGTTTGCGAATGTTCGTTGGAACGATGGTTTCGGGAAACACCGAATCGTTGAACTATGCTGATAACGACGGAACTTGCGACCATAGTTGGCTAACGATGCTTTTGGGAAACGCACCCCTGCTTGATCCTGACGACTATGTCAAACGGGTGTAACTGTGTTAAACCCCGCGTTAGGTTGTGCCTCGCGCTTCCTGAGTAAATATAGACAAAATACACATTTATGGCCCTCTTACTCTTAGCCTCTCTTACCCACGCAGTCTGTAAATATAACCCACTTCTCACAATTCAATCGACTTTCTAAATCGATGAAATCAGTACTCAACCCTGGGGTGCGTTTCCCGTACAAGCGACGTAGTTTGCTGTTTCACCGACCATCAGTACGATGCATCGTTGGAAAAATCAACTAGCTTGTCACGGCTGTTTCCCGAAACCCACTGTCGCAAAGTATCGTTCAACCACGTTGGTGGAGTAATAACTACTTTTAATGAAACTGTTTGAGATCCAATTAACGCTAGATTTGTTTTATATAAATTACAGACATGTCATCTGAGGACTATTTCTAATTGTTCTCAGTTATTTTGCTTTATTACCAGACTCAATATTTGGCTCGTTCTTACATAGTAGGGCCCGTTCGCACATGCGCACTATTCAAGCTCGTTACTTCAAATCTTTTGAAAAACTAAAAGACGTAAATTACATTTGTATTTATGCTGAATAAAAGGCACCGGTTGTACTGAATGTCAGCTTACTCATTTTGCTCAAGATAAGGATTTATTACCTCCAAATGTCATGAAATATAGAAACGATGCCTCTAACCACAGGTCAGAGAGCTGTCGTTCAAACCATACAATTTGCGATGCTGTTTGCGAATGTTCGTTGGAACGATGGTTTCGGGAAACACCGAATCGTTGAACTATGATGAAAACGACGGAACTTGCGACCATAGTTGGCTAACGATGCTTTCGGGAAACGCACCCCTGCATGTTTTCTCATTAAAAATACACTTTCTCTCAGAAAAGTGTCTTATGGAGATAAAAAACTAATTATGAACAGGTTTCACAATAACTTTAAGATGTCATTATTCATGTAAAATATATATATATATTTTTCAAACAGTAGGCTACCTTGTCATCTTGTATCATGATGCTGAAAACTACAACAGCACGACCAGGAGGAAAAGTAATGTTCCCCCTGTCTGGACTGAGATCTTCATTGGCAGGGTTTGGACCTCCAAAAATCTGTGAATTCATAAAGAAATATAGATAGAGAATATGCAATAAAATCAATATAATCAACAATGCTGGCAATGCTCACCTCAAACTGGACAGTCACAGTCCCATAGGTTCCTTTCTCTCTGAGAAGAGTGAGAGGAACATATTGGCTTATACCTCTTGGCTCCTCCACAGTAATGAGGGAGGTCTGATCAGAAAGCAAATATATATCAATGTTTCATGCATGTACTGACAAAATTAGGGATATCAGAACTGCATTAACAGATTAAGGGACGAGGTCCTATGACACAGGCATCCAAAGTCTTGCAGAGTTTAGCCAAAACGAACTAACTAATGAAACTGAATTAGCTAATCTAAATCTTCAGGATAACTAGGCTATGTTCGGTATGACATATTGTCTGAGTAGGAACTTCTTTTGAATAATTACTTTGCAAGTGATAAAAATGTATGTACAGTAGCACTTTATTTTACAGTTCCCCATGTACATACAATGTACTTATTCTAGTAATTAAATAACCGGGTAATAACTAGGTAGCCTGCTAAACCTGAACCTAACATAAACCCATGTATTTACCTTATATTAACCAGTATTTTCTTAGATAAGTACACTGTAAGTATATGTACTGTATATGCACATCCAGTAAAATGAAGTGCAATCGATATGTTATACGCATAGTATGGATTTATGTGTTATGAATGTAATCCCAACGCAATGCATTTGTCATATTGTCACATTATCATGTGGCTTACAGTTGCATAGTTTTGCTGACAATATTCTCTCTTCAGAATACCACATTATTATTAGGAGTTAAACAATAAACGTGTCACAATAAATCACAATACAAACGTGCAACTATATGTATTGTGGATGGTGACAGTATGTATTGTGGATAGTTCAGCCAAAATAAATATGAAAATTATTGTGTGAGAAAAGTTTTCTGAGTTTTAGTGTCAGGACTACGTTAAACCTATATATATAATGACTCAATGGGGGAATTTTATTGGTCCTGATAATGCCAAATGTCTTATGTTACAAGTAAAAAGAAGCCTACATTATCTAGTGAGTGACAAAGTGCAAGCATATTCGTCTAAAATAATTCTGTATTTTCAGCTTCAGAATCATGAATATTTTCATTCTGGTGTCACCATTGTCCTGTGCATTCAGGTTCCCAGCACCAAGTCCAAGCCTAATCATTTACTTACACAATGTTATATCAAATTTAGCATTTTAATCAACACTACATTTTTTGTTAACCTTTTATCAAGTATTGCAATAATATTGTATCATGAGTTTAGTTTCGTGAGATCTATCTAATGTTACATGAGGGTATCGTTACAACCCTAATTATTATCATTTATTTATTTTTGTAGTGGAAAAAAGCAACTCAGCAACCTTTCCTCTCAGGCAACTCACCCACATCACTCCCTCACTCTTACTTTCCCATCCATCGAATACACCCCTCACCTCACCCCACCCACATACATCACAGAAAAAAAGTAAAAACAGTTCACGCGTTACAGTCACCCCTACCCAGCCTGCTCTGAACAACTTCTTCCTGTTGTTCATTGGGTAAATTAAACAAACAAACTTACTGAGTTGAAGGAAATTATTCCGAAGGCATTATCATTAGACAGGATGGTGATGGTGGCAGTATTTGGAGTTCCCACTGTGACGCCATTTGATGAGCTCTGAAAAAGTAAATCATTGAAATTAGAAAAAAATAAAATAAAAAAACTGTATGTGGGTGTGTGCTATGTTGTGTTTGTGTGTGGTCACCGTGATTTTGCCAAGTAAGCCATGTTCCTTGATCAACATATTTTGTTGATCCTGGAACAACATTCCTGTCTGAAAATGTAGTCCTATAAACCCCTAAAACTCGAACTATAAGTTATCTCTAAAATCAGAGGGAGATGATAGATGAATAACACTGATGTAGAAGCACCTTACCCTGGTTTTAAGCCTAAACTTGATGCAAACTTGTCCCTAAAATCTGATTGGTTAATTTGAATGTTGTTTTAGGATCAACAAAGATGTTGTTCCAGGAACATATTCCATATTTTTTAAATTTAATTTAATTTAATTTAACTTAAAAAAATAATAATTATGAACCAATTTATCCAGAAATCGATTAAAAAAAAAAACTTTTCTGCAGCTGAATATGCAGAAATTTAGAATTTCAGATTAAACTATTGTATGCATATATTACAAGTGTCTATGATGCAGAGTACGGAAAATAAAGCATTGCCATATAAAGAGCACCCCATGTTTTTGAGCACCCCATTAAAATGAGCTTTGCTGTAACAGATTTCTTTCAGCAACAGAGCTCTGTTGTATTGGCAGCGCAGTCATGAAATACAGTACACACGCTCAGGTAATTCCCTGCTAGCCGTGGCTGAGGTCCAGCTCGGTACCAAAACGTACAAACGCTCTACTTCATCCGTCCACTGCAGGGTGTGAATACTTCAGTTTTTCCCATTATGTTTTTTTTTTAGTATGTCAATAATTAGCATTTGTTTAATGTAAATGTCTCTTAAAGACTGTCTTGGTTTCCTTTTAGTGCCTTCTTCAGCTTGGGTTTCATTTCATGCCAGTGGTCTTTTGTTACCCTTAAGTTGCCCCATTCTGCCAGCCTAAGGTTCATTTGTTAAACAGCGGACAAGTAGACAGTGGAGCCATGACCTGTTGTCATTAATCACTCATTGTCAACAGACTGGGACACCACAGTAAAGAGAGGCACTGCTATGAGAGACACATCCTTACACAACATATAAAGGTGATGGATGTACCTCTATTTCAGTTTAATGTTTATGAGATGACTAAAATTAAGCCAGTTGTTGAATCCTCAAATTTCTGATGTACACATAAACAAATGTGTTCATGAAATCTGCATAAAACGCTTTTGATGAACACTGTATAATTTGGGCCTGTATATCATCCCTTATTTTTAAGGGTTGCAGCCATTTGTTGAACAAGTTGAATGTGTGAGGCTTGTCTGTTATGTCTGTTATGCTGATTGACATTGCGAATTGGTATTTGGCATTATATAATTTTCATTTATTATAGTAATAATAAACACACTGGTTTAGCACAAATGGTTTAACAGTTTACATCACTTTTCTATTCTTCTATTTATTTATCTATAGCGGGTATTATATGGGTAGTCTCACACTCATGTTTGAACAAGTTTTAACATAATAACGGTGTTTAATGTGTTTGATATTTGATATTCCTCAAGGATCTTTAAAGAGCTGAGAGTGATGAAAGACTTGAAAAAAAAAACGGTTGTGTGGAAGACAGCCCGTATATGGTAGTTGGGTAACACTTTATTTGAAGGGGTGTGCATAAGACTGACCTACCCTATTTCACGAACCAATTCGTACGAATTCATACGACTGATTAAAAAGTGGCTAATTCGTACTAATTCTAGTACAACCTGAATTCGTACAAATTGTATCGATTTGTCTAAACCTATGTGATGGTTAGGTTTAGGGCGGGGTTAGGGATAGGTCATTCGTATCAAATTCATATGAATTGGCCAATTCGTAAAATATGTACGATTTAGCAAAACCGTAACTGAATTCGTATGAGCTGAGGTCGTATGAATTGTTACGAATTAGCCACCTCGTGAAAATTCTAATTAATACGAAATACGAATTCCCGTGACATCGGGTTGGACTGACATGACACTGTTATAAACATGACATAACACCTGTCATGAACATGAAGGAGTCTTTATGAATGTTTATGACTGTTGTCAATAATGCTGGGCTTACACCAAAGGATTTTCACAGTCCCGGACTAAAGACCGGCAGTCTTTAGGAATCTTACTGGAGTATCGGCGCGCTCCAGTCGTCTCGATCTTTAAATGTGAGTTGATAATCTGCAGTCTGAGACCCGATTTATGCCAGTCTTTCTCTAGTCTTTCATATCAAACATGTTTGATATTATCTTAAGTCCTAGCGTAGTCCTAGTGACGTAAAACAATCAACAACCAATAAAATGGAGGTTAGCGTGTCCGCCTCTCACACCAGAGACACAAGTTCGCGACCCACTCATGGGAGCTGTCAGAGAGCCGGCTGGATGTGATGGTGATTACACATTGTTTCCTGATATTGACTTTTTTCCTTACCAGAAAAGTTTTTATATCTACTAGGGCTGGTCGATATGGAGCAAAAAATTATAGCTCGATATATGATAGAAAGCAGAACGTGGGCAAATATATAGCCGTATTTTCTGCACTTAAGGCGCACCTTCAATGAATGTCCTATTTTAGAACATTTTTCATAGGGCACACCAGATTATAAGGCACATAAGATACTACAGTCACATGTTTGACTGGGTTTACATTATGCATCCACTAGATGTGCTGGGAATGTAGCGAGTGCGCGGTGCTGGAGGTGAGGCGTTTATTAGTGTGAGCGCGCTCGGGCGGTCACGTAAACTTACATTCACAGCCTGCCTTGGATAAATTAACCAATTTATCCAAGGCACTTGATATAAGACGCTCGGGATTATAAGCTGTTGTTTTTTGAGTAAATTAAAGGCTCTTAAGTGCGGCTTTTAAGTGCGCCTTTAAAGTGCAGAAAGTACGGTATAGGGCCTATAGCCTATATTTATTTTTTTCTATTCATTTGCTGCTATTATGTGCAGTTGAGTGTACAATACAGTCTGTGTGTGTCACATAAGGCGTACTTCTGTTGCTTGCAAACGAACTCTTCTGAGGAGACAGTGGATTGTCAAATGTGTTGCTCTGATTCCAATGCACGAATACACTGCAGGCTCACTCTCACTCGTATCCAAGGTATATCATCAACACTATCAACCCTTACAAGTGTTTTATTTACTGAATTCATCACAATAAGGACACATGCGCAGGATACTTACTTCAGGGGTTCTCAACTCCAGTCCTCGCGACCCACTGCTCCTGCATATTGTGTATGTCTCCCTTGTTAAACACACCTGATTCAGATCCTCAGCTCATTAGGATAGACGCTATGTCTACTCTAACGAGCTGAGGATCTGAATCAGGTGTGTTTAACAAGGGAGACATACACAATATGCAGAGCAGTGGGTCGCGAGGACTGGAGTTGAGAACCCCTGCTTTACTTAATCCGTGTTGCTTTCACATTCACGCAACCGCGGCATGATGGGAGGAATTTGATGGAAAGCCAAAATAATCTAGTTGTAGTCTTGTAAATAGTGTCACTACAAGATTCAGTGTTTGTAAAATCTTTTATCTGAGACTAAAAACTCTGAACCCAAAGTCTTTAGATGTGAGCTGATAATCTTATAAAGTCTTTTCTAAATCTTTTCAAAGTCTTTTGGTGTACGCCCGGCATAAGTGTCATTCGGTAAATTATGACACTTTTAATGCAAAGCTGACATTGTTTAAAATGTCTTTGTTATGACAACTTGACATTAACCAAGAAATCATAACCTGTCAATCATAACCTGGTTGGTTTTAACTTTGGTTGTCATGACACCATTATATCTGAGACATGAATATTTCACTTGTCCTCAAGTAAAGTGGAACACATTGTACTAATTATAAAGATGTCATTAAGGGTCATTAGACTGTCAAACGCTTTCACAACTGTGTCATTAATATTTCCCTTTACCTCAAGTAAAGTGGAACACTTGACTAGTTTCTTGGTTAATGTCAAGTTGTCATAACAAAGACATTTTAAACAATGTCAACTTTGCATTAAAAGTTTCATAATTTACCGAATGACACTTCATGACAACAGTCATAAACATTCATAAAGACTCCTTCATGTTTATGACAGTGTCATGTCAGTCTTATGCACACCCCTTCAATTAAAGTGTTACCGGTAGTTGTGGGTGTGTTTTATGCAAATATCTAGCCTTGGGCATACGGTCACTCATTAACATTAGAACGAGGTTAAGAACAAATGTATGCGTGCACACACCTGTTGCAAATTTTTTTGTGTGTGTGTGTGTGAGAAGTTCTTCTGTGTATATAAATGTACATAATCATTAGTAAATGAGACCCAGAGTCCCAGTGTCATCTTCTGGATCAACTTATATTTTGCAGTTCTCTTTGGTGCCACTAGTGGTGCATGAATGAAACTCCTATGAGATTATCCTCCTTTGCGTGTTATTGGAAGCTTATTTCCAGGCTTGTGCTTTTCTTATAGTGATTAGCTTTGCATAACAGCTCTTTAATGTTACGACACTGGCAGTTGTGGTTGTCACAGTTGGTTATTTCGCTTGAAGGTGACTTCTAACGTAGGGTTGCTGCCCGCAGTGTCATTACTTAACCCTTATGAAAAGTTAGTGGAACCCATCAAAGACCATGCAAAGGCTTATGGGCCATTGAGCTGTGGCTAATTAGTTGACAAGCTTTCAGTGCTTTCCACTCAAGCAAGAATTTCAACCATTCTGGGATTCCCACTCTTAAAAATGGGCAGAGGAAGTGCAGAGGTAAAGGAAGAGACATCTGTCTCTACCCCACAAACACAGACACATTTGAAACTCAGCAAAAATGTATGCATTCAAATTTAATGTCGATGCTTGCACTTGAAGCACAGCAGAAAAAAGTCATTTTCTGTTAAATCAGAATTGTTGTCCTTTTTCAGTAAACAATATTTAAACTTCCTTTTTGATAATATATATTTTAAGTTGTTTGTTTATTTAAGTTTTTGTTTTAAAACTCTCTGCACTGGAAAATGTTTTATTGTTTTGGCATTAATCTCATAAAACATTTAAAGAAAAACTGATATTATTGCCATTTTTTAATGAATTGAAATACAGCTCAAATAAAATTAATATTATAATTATAATTATTAAATGAAATATTAGAATTATAATTAAATGAAATATTTGCATCTACAATTGTAACTGCAATAAAATCAGAAGATTTTTTTTTTTTGGGGGGGGGGGGGGTGTTACAATTACTCAAAGTAAAATGAAATAAAAGTAAATTGAAGCTAAATAAAAAAATATGAAAAAATATGAAAAAATTACAAGCACATAACAAAATTATTGAAAAACAACCCCCCCCTAACAATTTGGTAATGGGGTTCAAAAGCCATTGATAATTGATTTTGTTTAATGGATGCTTAAATATACAGATATAAGGATGTTTATTTTATTTTATAAATTAAAATTGTTTTATTTTAATAGAAACCAAGAAACTATTAAACATGATAACAACCTGAAATGAAAGGGTTAGTTCACCCAAAATTACTGACCCTCATGTTGTAACAATTTTGTTTGTTTTTTCCGCACAAAAGTATTTTCATCGCTTGATAAACTTAAGATTGAGCTCAGTCACTCAGACTATTTTAACAATGTCTTTCATAACTTTTGGGGCGGCCAGTTTCGATCCCCTAAGAAGCCCATGGAGGAGTGAGACAGCTCTCAGATTTCATAAAAAATATTTGTTTTCCGAAGATGAAATAAAGTCTTATGGGGTTGGAACAACATGAGGGTGAGTGATTACTGACAGAATTTTAATTTTGGGGTGAAATAACCTTTTAAGGCCCGGTTTCACAGACAGGGCTTTGATTAAGCCGAGATTAGGCCTTAGTTCAATTAGGGAATTTAAGTAGCTTTAATAGAAGTGCCTTTTCACTGGTGTGCATCGTGTAGACAAAACAATGGCACCGACATATTTAAAGATTTGTCAGAGCTAGTTGCTTTCCGTTAAAGGGGGGTTGACTGCGATTTCACTTTTTTATTTTAAATAGTGTGTAATGTTGCTGTTGGTGCATGAACAGTATCTGCAAAGTTGCAGCACTGAAAGTTTAAGTGTAAGCAGAGATATCGTCTTTTAAAAATCAGGAAGTATAATTGCCTACAAAAATGACTTGATTGGGACTACAGCTGGGTTATGGTATGTCACTAACCTACACATTTGCATCAACCCCTCCCTCCGGAATATGCAGGAAAGGGCATGGCCATATTTCTGCGGTCGAGTGAGTTGTGTATGCGTGTTCACCCAGCTGTCAGGTCTTCTGTGTTTCGGGCTTCCCACGGACGCTGATACTTCGACAACAATGGATACAATTTATGTTTGATTATGTTCCTGAAAGTGATGATCGTAATCTAGCTCTCTGTGCTGCGCATTTACGGAAGACAGCTTCCAGAATCTCCACGAATTCAACACCGGATTCAACAAGAAACTGTAACTAAAGCAGTTTCAAGTTTAAAACCAGAGGCAGCAGTTGTTGGGCCACAACCTGTAAGTAGGCTAAGACTTGATCATTTTAAATGTATTTGCATGTATAATTCCCAACGTAGCGTTGTGTTTTTTTTTTTGTTTGTTTTTTTTCAAATGCCAGCGCTGGCTTTGTAGGCTTTATGGGCTACTAGTTAACCTATTTTGTGTCTACGGCAAATGCGTACAAACATTATGGACCTGAATTTTGTATAAGTACTAATGTTGTAAATGTATTTTTCATGTATACATGCTTTATTTTTTTTCTTTTTCGATTTTGATCAAGAACGTAAACTTGCCAACGCTGTTTGTGTTTAACATTAGTAGCCAGTCAGTTGCTATTGTTGCCAGTGACAGATGCTATTGTGTATAACAAACGAGTATATGGTTAAAAATGTAGCAAATTATCATTCAGAAACGTTTATTAAGAGCCGTGTGTGGTGACGTTCTGCTTGACTCGATATTCATCACAGATTTTTCGGTCTGATTCTGCCTCACTGATACTGCTGTCTCGACATCCCGTTTCGCCGGTAAAGGTAATGTGCGTGAACCTTCCGGAGACGTGAGCGACAGTTTAGCCAATCACAACACACTGGCCCAAACAAACCAATCTGAGCCCACTACGTGATTCTGAGGGAGTGTTTTCATAGACTCAGGAAGTGAACCGCTCGTTCAGGGGACAGAGGAGAGCGCGGCTGACAATAAAGGTGAAGTTTATGAAAAATAAGACTTTTTAAAAAAAGAAAACCACGGATACATGTTATTTTGCACCCCATAAACAGAATCATGCAAAGAAAAAAAAGCAGTCAACCCCCCCTTTAAAACTGTTCAAACAGGCATTTTAGTCTGAGATAGGCTAAAGCCTTGTCTGTGAATCCATGGATAAGTGTCTTATACATAGGCACTATCGGCCAGCTTTAACAGGATTTGAACGCACACCTTTTTAATTACATGCACAGATCTTTAACCACTGGGCTCTACCTGCAGAGAGTCAATGTTTCCTGGTTCAAGCATTACCTGCAGGCGAAGGTTGAACACAAAGGTCTCATCAGCTTCAGGTATGTCATCATCCCTCACAGCGATGAAGATAGTTTTACTGCTTTCAGAAGACAGCAGAAAAGCAGCAGCAGTTGTGGCCTCAAAGTCACCAGTGTCCTCTCCTTGAAGCTGGACAAGCACAAGATAATGCATGGAAAACAGGGAGAACAGTCATCTATTGTTTTAGTTTTGGGAACAATTCTTTTAAAGCATGTTCTTTGTTTTTGTTTTATTATGCTGAACAGAAATCAAGACCTGGATTTGGAGAAAACGGTTCTTTATAAAACACCTCAAAGTTTGTGACGGAGAAATCCCTGACCTCTTTTAGACTCAACCAGCACCATCTGGTTGACAACTGCCACCTCTAGCACATGCTTTGATGCCACCCACTGTAAGCCTCTACAAAACGGGCTCTTAGATCCTCCTTCTACAGTGAATTTATGGATGTCATTCAATGAACCGGCAACACTTGCCCACTATGTGTGCTAAACAGGCACTGCTTGCTCTGACAGTAGGAATATTTGTGTTTCTGTGCTAATTATGGCCATATGTGCTATGATATGATCTACCAGACAGATGCTTGGGTGTTGAGACCCAACCAGCTGTTAAGGCATTAACACATCAGGCAATGCAGAAGCACAGTTAGCTCAAAGGTTCAGTGGAGCCTTAATCAAATCTACAGTACAAAATGTCACGTTTGCTTCCTATAATAAAATTATTTCTTACTCATCATGCTCTTATGATGTGCCATTATGTGTCCTTATGACTTACTAATGATATAATTGGAAGAATGAATTATGTAATATATTTAGTTACTTCATAGATTAAATAAGAATTTTTTTTTAAATGTTTGTTTTCTTTGGAAAGTTTTTTATAAACAAATTAATAAATATTTAAATATTATTAAAACATAAAATTAAATTACATATATATATATATATATATATATATATATATATATATATATATATATATATATATATATATATATATAATGCTTTATATTTTATTGCTGATAAAAGGTAGAACATTTTCTGTTCAACCCTGTCATGCTTTGGCATTTGCCCTTGTATTATCAATAATCATACAATGTCTTATTTATTTCTTTATTTTTATTATTTGTATTATTTGTTTGTTTTTTGCATTGCAACATTTGTTTAAAGGCACAAAAAAACTGAGAATTTACAGGCGGTTCTTTCTAAAAATGTAAGTGTCATGGACTGCCTGCTTTGTTTTTGTTTTCATTGACTTATATGGTACGTTTATACGACAATGATATGCTAAAAGTTTTTTTTTTTGAGAAGTTTTTACTTAAAGTTTTCCGTGTACATACGACACCATTTTTTTTAAATAATCCCCATATTCACTTGGATCTGCGAAAACGACTAAAAACACTGTATTCTGCTGCCAGACCATTAGATGACAATGAAACACTTTAGACTGAATACTTAATAGCATGCGCATGACATCATCGTCTTCAGAGATTCGCGTTTTTGTTGTTTATACAGAGACCACTTTCAAAAACTTGCACTTTGAAACCCAGGCATCCAAAACGCAGTTGTTGTGTAAATGAATGGCCAAATCGCATAAAATGTTTTACATTTTTTGTAGAAAACGGTGTCGTGTAAACAGCCCCTTTAGTTTATTTCTCTCAGTTACCCATTTTCCTATGTTCCAGTTCCCCGCTCCTTAGTCATTACCATGGATTTGATTCATTAGTTGTCACCTGTTCATAATTTATTCACCCTGTGTTTTTAAGTTACTCGTTTCATTCAGTTTGTGGTCTAGTATTGTTCATGTGTCATGTCTACACACTGTTTCATAACCTTTTAACTTGTGGATTACTTGAGTTTGCTTTATTAGTAAATATTTTGAACTGATTTGAGTTTTGTTTGAAGTCTTTCATCATCGTCTGGACTAAACTGTGACTTTAATCACATAAAAAATAGTTACACTTTATTTTAATGTGTCATTGTTACAGTGTAGGCCTATACATTTAAGTACTAATATTAATAAACAACATAGGATTAGGAATAGGGTTTGGTTGAGGGTTAGTTGCATGCAATTAATTTACTGATATTATTAGAATAAGTACATGTAACATATGTAAGAAAGACACTGTAAAATAAAGTGTTACCAAAAATCCTTTTAAAGCCTGAAAATAGCACTAAAATCTGAACATATTGATCAGCATACAGTTTAATTTGATCAAATTGTAAATTCGGTTTGATAAAACCAGGTTTGCTACATACATTAAAATCCCAAAACAACTGGCGGACACTCAAACTGATAGTAACAACGATTAAAGGGCGGGTTTACTGCGATTTCACTTTTTTTCATTTTAAATAGTGTGTAATGATGCTGTTGGTGCATGAACAGTATCTGCAAACTTGCAGCGCTGAAAGTTCAGTGTAAGCAGAGATATCGTCTTTTAAAAATCAGGAAGTATAATTGCCTACAAAAACGACTCCAGCTTTGGACTACAGCTGGGTTATGGTACATCACTAACCTACACATTTGCATCAACCACTCCCTCCGGAATATGCAGGAAAGGGCATGGCCATATTTCAACAGCTCCTCGTCGAGTGTGTTGTTCACACAGCTGTCAGGTGTTTCTGGGCTTCCCACGGACGCTATTCTTCCTCAACAATGGATACAATTTATGTTTGATTATATTCCTGAAAGTGACGATCGTAATCTAGCTCTCTGTGCTGCGCATTTACAGAGACAGCTTCCAGAATCTCCACGAATTTAACACCGGATTAAAAAAGAAACTGTTTCTAAATCATGAAACAAATCCAACTTTAAAACAAGAGGCAGCAGTTGTTGGGCCACAATCTGTAAGTAGGCTAAGACTTCATCATTTTGAATGTATTTGCATGTATAATTCCCGACGTAGCGATGCCAGCGCTGGATTTATAGGCTTTATGGGCTACTAGTTTGGCTATTTTGTGTCTACGGCAAACGCGTACAAACATTATTGACCTGAATTTATTATAATACTAATGTTGTAAATGTATTTTTCATATATATATGTTTTATGACTTTATTTTCGATTTGATCAAGAACGTAAACCTGCCAACGCTGTTTGTGTTTAACATTAGTAGCCAGTCAGTTGCTATCGTTGCCAGTCAGATGCGATTGTGTAAAACAAACGTGTATAAAGTTAACAAATGAAGCAAATTATCATTCAGAAACCTTTATTAAGAGCCGTGTGTGGTGAGGTTCTGCTTGACTCAATTCATCGCGGCTTTCTCTGTCTGATTCTGCCTCACTGCAGTCTCGACATTATTATTTACGTGTATCCACCGTCTATGTTATCCACCTTTGGCATGCCCGTTTTCGCCCGTAAAGGTCATGGGCATTAATCTTCCGGACAACGTGAGTGACAGTTTAGCCAATCACAACACACCGGCCCAAACGAACCAATCTGAGCCCGCTACGTGGTTCTGAGGGAGTGTTTTCATAGACTCCGCTCGTTCAGGGGACAGAGGAGAGCGCGGCTGACAATAAAGGTGAAATTTATGAAAAATAAGACTTTAAAAAAGAAAAAACATGGATACATGTTATATTGCACCCCATAAACACAATCATGCAAAGAAAAAGAGCAGTAAACCACCCCTTTAACCATATTCAGATTGCTCTTCTAAACTTACCAGAACCAGAGCTGTGACATTAACTGGATCTCCAACTCGTTCCACCACAAGACGCACTATAGCCCTGCTGCTCTCGTTCACAACAAACTGAGTCTGGCCCTGGAACCTCAGCTCTGCCGACTCAGACCTGGCACTTGTGGTGAGCAGCATCAGAACCAGGCCAGCTAGACCAAGAACAGCTGGCATTCCTAAACAGAGAAAAAACATACAGTTCAAGATCTGCATGAAAATTCCTCAAAATTCCTTTGTGTTTCAAACATAACAGTGGCGTAAGTTCATAATTTTTGGTTGAAATATCCTTTCAAGACTTTGGAAGTCAAGATTATATGACTGTATGACTGACCCTTTCCCTTTAAGGTTCCTGACCTTGAAGGTCAGATCCCAGATATTGTCACCTGCAATAGGAGACTATTCAGACAGGCATTTATTGTGGTCATCTCTTTTGAAGAGAAAGAGACTATAAAGTTTTACTGCAGGCCTCAGACAATATCACTCACTTTTTTTGTTTCTTTAAGACTGTTGTCATGGCTAACAAAACAGAAAACATGAAGTTTAAATTCAAAACAACGTCTGGTCATCTATTTAGTCCTCTGCTGCTTTGAAGCACACACACACTTTTTATATTTGCTAAATTACATGGTAAATACACAAGCTTTGAATGAAGTCATTTATTTTTCATTTTTTTTTCTTCGAAGAGTCAATTACCAGGGAAAGTTGGACATTGGTTAAATTCAGCTCTTCATATGTTCCACTTCTGCTACATCATGCGGTTATTCTAGTGCCACAAGGTTACTGGGAGCAGACGGGATTCATCAATCAAGGTGCCATTTCAGATTACTGAGGGGTTCTTTCTTTTGAGTTAGTGAGAATAAAACTTTGATGGACAGAAATGCAACCACATGATTTTAGTACAATTTCATTGCTCCATTGGGGTATGTGAGTGTGTGCACGTCTAAATCAAACGTGTGTGTTGTGTTTTGATGACAAGAGGCGGGCAGGCAGGCAGGCAGGACAGCACGAAGGGGGGCCGTGAATGCTATCAAAACTGGATTAGCGGCTGCTGGCGAGCTGAGGCCTGGGGTGAGGGTACAAAGCCGGGACAGTCGAGGGGAAAGCCTTGTATTCAGCCCTGCTTCTCCCCCAGAGCTGGGAACTTCCTGACTTGTTCAGACTCAATACACAACATACACAACACACACACAACTGCACTAGCACCTCTCTCTTTTTGTTGTTGTTGTTAGTTTACATTATAATATGCTATTTAATACCAAAGTTCTGCTAATAATAATGTTTGATAGCACGAATAAAGCAAAATCCATATTATGAGCTTTGTAAATTATACTTCTAATTCAGCTAAAACCATACTCTCATTGTGAGCAATTTTGTAAACAAATTTCAACTCCAATTTTCTTACAATGTTCAATCACCATATGCTCTGCTTCTATCCAGTGATGCAAAGGGGTAAAGAGAAAACCGTATTTGAGTAAAAGACCTTCCAGTGAAAATGAATCCATTTCACAACTCCTTTACAAGTCACAAGTTCCAAAATGACTTAGAGTCATAGAGTATCTGATTTGATCCGAACTTAAACATTTTACTTGTAATAAATGTATAGGGTCTAAGATGGACTAGTCATCAATACCTAAAAGACATGCCAGTGAAGAACAAGCAACATTTGATTTGCATGTTTAACCGAAGCTAATTTGGGTGGGTTTGTCCCATCCCCAATGTCACATCTCTTTCTTTTACAGCCCTGACGAGAACATTCGATCTCCTCGGCTGTGAACCGATTGTGAAGCGCATCTGGTAAATGCGCTGTTAAAATAGTATTGCGCCATGGAACAAGCGCACGTCGTTCATCATGCTCTTAAAGGGAATGTGAGAAGATGCTCTGATTGGCTTATTTCACGTTACGCCCAAACCACACCTATGAATAATGAAGCTACTTTAGACCAACCCCTTTCAGATTTGCACCAGGCGCAAGAGGAATTTATTCTGCCAGGAAAATAGCAACAGCGCTGGGATCTGCGGACAAAGTTACTTGTGCTTTGCACCTTTGACACTTGCGTTTCAGATCGTTAAAATATGGCCCATTGGGTCGTTAGCAACCCTAATTAAAATTTTTTGGGGAAACATTTTATACAAAATAAATGAAAAAAATTATATTTTTTTTCTTGCTATATTGTTTATAATGAATTGAATGAGGAATACTAAAGAGGTTGATGTCTAACTTAAAAAAAAATGAATGAGCCATGTATGTCATGAATGACGTGCTGGGTCACAAAAGACCTGAGGTATGCGTTTTAAGGTTAAGTAATTAAAACAATAAAATAAAATACATTATGTTATGAAATATTGGTAACGTTTCATTTTACAGTCCAGTTATCCATGTAAATACTATGTACTTATTTTACTAACTTCAATTACTGGGTAATAACTAGTACTAACCCCTGAACCTACCCCTAAACCTACCCCTGTACTTACCTTATATTAGCAGTACTTTCTAGGTAAGTGCACTGCAAGTACACTGTAAGTACTGTACTGTAAAAGGAAGCTGGTATCCGAAATATTTTCAGATGGATGGATGAGCAACATAAAAGGTAACAAATAATTGATATAAAGTCCATGATATCATGCTGCATTTTTGGGAACTGATAAATAAAGGTACTTGACTTGTCTAACACGTACTTGACTTACTGATGAAGCATCTTTGAGCAATTGTTCTTCTGGAGGTTCAAGCATTTAAAGGAGATGTCCAGGCCATCAGTCAACCAAGAGGTTACCATGGCCTCTTTGGCCACATCTCCTGACATTGATAAAGACAGACACAGAGAGATGCTACACACCCTTTGCCAGATCACCACAGGACATGTTAGCCTGGAGAACATCAAACGATTTATCAATGACCAGGAGGCCACCGAGCCGCCAAGACACTGGTGTTTTGGCTCTTAAGCTGACCCCAGGACAGTCTATTGTAGAGATGTCTCATTTTCAAAAACAAAATGAAGATGGCTTTCACAGTCAAGCTACTCTCTTTTCCCTCAGGCGTACGTACAAGAGGCCCACAGCCTTTGCCATTCAGTGCATATCAGAGATGGTCCAAATGCCAAAAAAAAAGCAAAAAAAAAAAAAAAACATGGGAAGAGGGCAAGAATTTTGTGTGAATATTCATCAGAAAGCTGCTCCCTGCAGTGGGAGATACAGATGCCATTTTTTGCTTTCTGGAAGTGTGCTGTTAAGTCAATATAGCGCCTCAGGTGGTCTCTCTTTCATTCGACATGGTTATCTCTGTTCCGTCAACCAAATCCATAAGCATACTTCATCTTCTACTTTCAAAAACAAAGTGCTTGAGGTGGTTTATATCTACTCTGTGGTTTTCACTGATAGCATTCTGGAATTACTCATTACAATAAAAATGCATGCCTGCCCATGCCAGGAAACTTGATTACAATGGCATCTGTAATTCATTGTTGATGCTAATAAGCTACTTAATTCAGTCAGATTAGCAGATTAGAAAAGTAGGATATTTGCCCACTCTGTATAACTCTGGGGATTCATTTATTTATTATACTTGGTCTCTTTAAAGGGATAATTCCCTCAAAATGAAAATTCTGTCATTATTTACTCACCCTGTCGTTCTCAAAACTGTACGATATTCTTTCTTCTGTGAAACACACACACACACGCACAGCTGAAATATATTATTTTGTGTTCCACTGAAGAAACACAGTAATTCATATTTGGCACAAGTTTTATTTTTTAGGAGAATTATCCATTTAATATTTAGATCAATGAACCCCAAGGAGAGTTTGACCCCATCACCTCATGCAATGGGTTCACATGGCAGCCATGGCTCTTAACGTAACCGAGACTTCAGCAATTACACTGGATCACCTGGCTGAGGATGTGATAAAGTGTACGGTTACGGGTCTCACGCTGCTGGCCCAGCAGCCGCCTCTAGTGTTACCCCTGCCCGGCAGCAGGATCCAGAATCTTAACATCAATTATTCAATCAGCAAGACTTCACAGCCAGTACTAAGCAACAAGGAGAGCGGTGTGTGTGCGTGTGTGTTATGCAATACATTGAATCTTCAGTGAGGTCACACACCTTGACTCCATGTATCAGAGTGACTAGTGCAATCAAGTCAATATGGTGTACTACATGCAATGTTTTCAAACTTTCTCTGGAACATTCCAAATTACCATTTTCAAGGAGAAATAATATAAAAACTTTCCTTTACTTTAGCCACTTTTGCTTGCAGCTCAAAATAATAACAGCATGCACTGAATCCAAATTGCAGGCTTGACTTAATCTAATGGTCTGTTTTCTTCGTAACAACCTGTCTGATGAGACTGTGGTGAGCTTTGGTAATGTGCAGTCACATTCATCACAGCACATGACATGGTAGTAGAAGAAACCCATTAGATATCTCATATAAAGTCTAAAGTCACGACCAGTGCATCAACACAGTCAACCCATGTGCCTCTCGTCTCGTAAAGGCTTTCATTTGATGCTTTGCCAGCCTAGCACACTACAGTATACATTAAAAAAGTCAAAACGAGAAACCCACACATAGACACACAACTTTTGTCATTCTGAAAATATCATAAACACTGGGAACATTCCAAAAATTTATGTTAAATATCTAGCATAATATACTCCACAGGCAGCAAGCATCACATCTCACACAGAGGTGACAATATAGGATGACTTAAAGCGGTTGCAATTAAGTTGAATTAAAATAATTAAACTTTGTTCATAAAATTAAGTGTAAACTGATAATATATTATATTATTAAAAATATTGTTCAATTAAATTACATGTGGACATAGGAAAGGCATATGAAACTTCTTGTATCCCACAAATTGTGATTGGCTAAATGTAATATATTGACACTCCCACCTTTTGTTACAAATTTGAAAACAAGAAGCTTTGTCATAATTACAGCAGAACAACTCTCTTCTCAAATTGTGAAACTGAGTCAAAAACATATTTAATTTAGGAAAAGTAATACTTTAAACAAAATATACAATCATATAGCTAGCTTTTATATTTTTAAAATATCCTCCCTCGCAAAGAGATCCTCATATTTGGGGTACTTGGCATCGAGCATTTTGAAAACCCCAGTATTTTAGAATGACATTGTTAGCTTAGGAACTCCAATGAGTGCTTTGCCTAGTTTCTGCCTGATTGTTTCCAAATTGTTCACCTATGAGATTACATTTAAGTTAGGATGCTCCCTAGGCAGTAGGTGTTCTGTGATGAGCATTTGTGACTCTCCTGTTTAAACTCATTCATCAAAATAAACAAATCTTTTTTCAAGTCATTACTCCAAAGGTCCTAGATAAGACCCTTATTCATCATCTGGTGTCTTTTAATGCCCTTTAAAGCTGCACTAAAACTCTCATTTGGACCTTGAACCGCTTGGTTCCCAATGAAGTCCATTATATGGAGAAAAATCCTGGAATGTTTTCATCAAAAACCTTAATTTCTTTTCAACTGAAGAAAGAAAGACGTGGACATCTTGGGTGAGTAAATTACCAGCAAAAGTTTCAAAAGTGAACCTTTAAAGGGGTGATGAACTGAGAAATCAAATTTTCCATCTAAAGAGGTCATCATATTATAAGAATATCCTGTAAGTTTCAGAACTGAAAACGTCCTTGTTAGTCCAATAAAAGCTTTTATTGACACCAGCCTCAACAAACGACTTTTAAAAGTGGGGAACTATGACGTCAAAGTTGTTAAAACACCACCCCCGCAGAAGAAGATCAACGCCGGCTTCAACACGGCTGGTTTAGCCCCGCCCACCAATTTGCGCATTACACGCATAGCTGAAGTTGCCTAACATACATGCCTACCTCGTGATGACAAACCGGATCCAGCTACCGAGCAATACAGAATATTGTGCAGTGCCTGGTTGGGGAAGACAGTCGCTGCATAAGCTTCCTGTGGATTCCAAAAGGACTGCATGGATAAACTTTATTTTTAATGACGTTCCAGCTGATGAGGGTAAAACAACGTCGTCTGTTCGCTTCATTTCACTGAGGATTGTTTTGTAAACAAAACTGAATTTGCAGATCGATTAAGAGTAAAGAACGGTGCTGTGCCGTCTATATTGGATCTGACAGGAATATTGTGCAACACACGGACTCTGGGTTCGAACATGTGTGGGCTGAATCCGGTTGCCATTTGACAACATTGGACGCTTTCCCCCACGTGCACCGACGGGTGAGTTAAACTCATTATAATATGCAAAACTGTTATCCACTCACAGCAGTGGGCGTTTATTTCCAAGTCTTCAGTGCGAGACGCCCATAAAAACCGACCGTTTTTCAGGTAGGCTCACAACTTGGGTACAAAATAGCCTATTTCTTATTCATTTTGATGTTTTTGAATGCAAAAACCAAGCGAACGTCATAAGTTGACCTCAGACAACAATATAATAAAATTAAAAAAGCCAGTTCATGACCCCTTTAAGGTATCTCACTATGTTTTAGAAAAGGGCCGTTATGAATATCAGCGTAGTTTATGTTATTGCAATGTACAGTGTCAGTTTAAGCCATGTCTATCTTAAGACTGGCTCAAGGTCATTTGGGGTTATGCTGGTCAAAGCTGATCAATTATGACTCAGCAACTTGGCAGACTGACTTTCTTAGCGGTAACTGCAAAAGCTCAGTCACTGCTTCATTATACTTTAAAACTGATGAAGGAAACAGAGCCTCACCCATCTGACATGGACCGACTTACGTGGTCTACCATCTTAAAAAAGGACAATAACAACCAGAATCTTAATGTAATCCATCCACTTTGGTGCATAGGCTCATATGTGATTAATAAACTGAAGTTAACAACATGACTGACATAACAGCACAACACACACATGAAGCAGCAGAAATGAGACAGCATGCTCTGTTACCTCAGAAACCAACCTCATTCAGAAAGTACTGGGAACTTCTAGGGCTCCCATATATGGAGAGCTCAAAAGCCAATAATTGCCACTTGTGTTGTAGCCCCTCAAGTATTTTTAGATCGAATCGAGATCCTGAACATCTCCGAGGTTGGGAAACTAAAAACATTTAATAACTGAGTCTGGTAAAACATACATCATTACATCTGAAGAGAGTATCTTAAGACCACAGCTTTTCATTGGCGAAGACACTCATTTGGTGAACGTTGCCCAAAATGTTTCTGTTTATTTTGAAAGAGACAGGGAACCTAGAATTAGTGCAACGAAAGTGTGCATGTGAGTGGGCGCTGAGAACTGAGGAGATGCCAGAATGAAAGCAGAGATTAAGAAAATATTCACTTTGAATAACAAGAAATAAGAAAAGCTCTGTTTTTGTATTGTCATATGTTACTTTTAAACCAAACATTAGCTTCTAGTCGATGGACGAGATGCCAATCAATCCATGCTGGCCAGAGAGCAAAGAGAAAAATTGAAAATCTCTCAAAGGTATTGTCCTCAGGCCGTCGTCTGACCCTTTCAACTAAAGCCAACTGCATCCTGCGTCCTTAGTCCAAAAAACACAATGACTTTTTTTTCCCCATTCTCAATATATGGGTAGAGGAGCAGAGAAAAGACCCCATTGAATTTCACGTGGGGAATGTTCTCGAGGCCGCAGAACTCCATGACTCGATGGGCTACTACAGCAAACAATGGATGAGAGTGAAGAGAAATGCACTTTCAAGGGATTAAACAAGGAAAAGCCTCTCAATGGCAGCGAAGAGAAGAAAAGCAAATTATAAAGCTTATTGCTTCATCGCATGTAGCCAGTCTGGACCTTGGCTGAAATGCTAATTGCCTTTCTTTTCAGTCTCACACACTGAATCGGGGTGTGTGCGCTTGAGAAAGGCAGGGCACTCATGCGATTCACAGAGAGACGCGCGCACACACACTGAAGATTTTCGGAGTCTCAGTGTTGTACTATTTTTTTTTTTGCAACATTGTTTTCTCTACTTTTTCTTTTTTTCCCACTTTTTTAAAACGTGGGTACTTCAGCCTTCCAGTAGACCGAATCAAGCCCCCATTCAGACAGATAGTTCTCTTTCTCCCTCGGTTTTCCCTCCCATTCCTCATTTAACGAGCGAGAGATGTGGGAAATTTCTGTCCCGGCCTCTTCAATCTGCTGAGTTTGGCAGCCACAGGACAGATGGCTGGATTGAGGACAGAGCAAATCCCTGATCAAGAGTAGCTCCCTCACTGACTCTGAATCAGTGGCTGCAGACTCAGAGAGTGGGCAGTAAAGTTTGGGTTCCCACATTTTTGAATAGTGTCCTTTCACATTTTTCACCTGTTCTCCTATTTTAAATTCAATGTCAACTTTATGTAAGGCATTTATATGTCAATATCCCTCTCAAAAAAGTGGGTTGAGCATCCCAAACAATCCAGCACAGCAACCAGCTCAACCAATCGTGTAGGTTTGGGGTTTGGGGCGGGGCTATGTGTCAATAGCAAACGAGGAGGTGCATGGGAAACCTTATTGAAAACAATTACTACTTTTGCTATTTTGTATGGTACTGCAAGATCTATATGATTTCCTTCTGGTACTGTTAACAAAAGCTAAAAATAAAAACTACATCAGAATATTTTCGTAAACCGAAATGGTAGTATTTTATGTTACAGTCCTGCTTTCCCGCTTATGTACTTATTATAGAAATGACAATAACTGGCTAATAACTAATAACCTTAATCCATGTAGTTATCTTATATTACTCACTATCATATGCAGGTACACTGTAAGTACACATACTTTAAAAATAAAATAAAGTGGAACCAACAAAATAAACAAAATAAAAACACACAAAACTAAGTTGACTGGAAAAATTTAACTACAGGTGTGTATATATGAGCCCGTTTTCATCCTTTAGCGTCACATAAAGCGCTTTATGACAAAACGGCACTATACTACGCACATGGTACCCTTTATCGTTTATATAACACGCGTAACTCAAGGCGTCATAAATCCTTTAGCGTAATATGAGACTACCCTACCCCACACCTAAACCTAACCATCACAGCGCGTGTTATATAAACGATAAAGGGTACCATGCGCGTAGTATAACGCCGTTTTGTCATATAACGTTCTATATGACGCTAAAGGATGAGAACGCGTTGGTATATATATATATATATATATATATATATGAAGAGTTCAGATGCAAAAGCCTCTGAAATGCCATTTGAAATTTTCTTCTAAAATGACCATTTTTATAAGCTTGTGTATTTAAGTTCAGTAATTTCACTTAAATGACAATTAATAGGTAATCTTCATTGCAATTTAAAGTGAAATTACTGAACTTAAATATACAAGCTTGATAAAAATGATCATTTTAGAAGAAAATTTCAAATGGCACTTAGAGGCTTTTGCATCTGCACTCTACATATTGTGGCACACTTTAAATTTAGTTGTATACATAGACAGTATAAGAAATGGACAGAGCCATCTCACTGGAACTCTCATTGAGACGATTTAAGCCGTTTTTGGCGATTTTTTAGCACTTCCATCCCTGACACGCAGACTCAAACAGAGCTTGACGACGTAGATGTGACCGAGAGCACCCGTCTGTCTTCTAGTGGCGGTGGCATGAGAAATCTGAATTATTCCCTTTCTTGAAACTTGCAGAGGCGGAGAGTATGAATAGGAGCTGTCCATGAGCTAGGAGAAGAGACAATTTTGCTAGGTATACTGATTAATTATTTTGTCATTTTGCCTCCACGTTTCCCCAATTGCACGCAAGCTTCTCCTCCTGTCCATACGGTAATCTCTCTACTATGCAACACAGAGTCGCGTGGGTATGACAGCAATTTTCAGCCTACTTTCACTAAAACTGCTTTCTACGGGCCATAACATAAGCTACAAGGTCATGGAGCATTTTATACATTGTCGTGTTTCTTTAAGAAATAAATAAAGGACAAATGGGGTCTTCAAACGCCTCAGATGTAAAGTTATTCGCTGTCAAAGTGACGCCAAAATGAATGGGAGTCAATGGGAATGCTAACGCAAGTGAAGTTCTGCTACAAGATGGCAGCCGCTTCAACTTCCGGTCGATGGATTACCCCCTTGGCTGTATGCATGATACATTACAAAACTTGAAAATCGGTAACTTACCTACAGAACACATGAAAATGCCATTAGATAGCAATAATACTACAGTAGACTGCAGATAAATTTGTTTTTAATATTTTGATGTGAATCAATCACTACTGAAAATAAAAACTAAATAAACTGAAAAAAATCAATTAAACTGTCAATTAAATAAATCTATCAATCAATATTTTTAAATAAATGTTTTTTTTAATCTATTTATACTCTAAAGAGGAAGTAAGAAGTAAGTAAAAATCCTCTGCACATAGTATAGATTCTGATCAACAGGTGGGAGGTGGGAAAGAGATGCAATCCCAGTTTGCTCAATTCCCCCACTTCAGAAATTCCTTCACCATGACGAACCACAAAAGGGTAAATAATTGCAAGCAATGGGAGAGAGAAAGCAGGCGAGAGTCTGGAGTGAGGGGACTGGAGGGGGGCATGGGGGAAGACAGACGGGGGAGTGAAGGTCAGCAGGACATCTCGCCTCAGGGCCCAGCGACGATAGCAGACGTCCAGCATTCAAACTGCTTTCACTCTTGTGAATCAACAAACCGCTTTATGTACAAATGCCCTACATTTATGCATGATGGATTTCAGTGGAATCGCCTGGGAATGGATGAGTAGGCGTTCGCAACTAAAAATGATCTCTGACCAACCTGCATTGTGTCAGGCAAGCTCTTTCACCAGGCAATGGCAACTTAAGAGGAACAGCTCAAGGAAGGGAGTCATGGCTCTATAGATTTGCACCCCATGGTTATTAGGATAAACACTAAGGAGATAAACAGCCTGAAGGAGGGTCCTTATTGACCCGAACCACAGGTCAGTGCATCCGGATGTAGTATTAATAAATGAACGTCTCAATAAGTCATAGTTACTAAAGTAGTTAAAAAACTACTAAAAAAAAACATTTCTGCTAAGAATTCTCAAGATATTCTCATTGCCACAACTTAAAGGATTAGTTCACCCAAAAATTGAATTACTCTCATGTTGTTCCAACCCCGTAAGACTTTCGTTCATCTTCGGAACACTGAATTTAGATATTTTTGATTAAATCTGAGAGCTGTCTCACTCCTCCATAGGCTTCTATTGTAATTGAAACCAGTCGGCTGGCCGTCAGAACGTAAGCTCACTATTGGCCAGCATCACATGGCCAGTGTCAGCCTATAGTGAGGAATAGTTCACTTAAAAAATAAACTTTTACTCACCCACAAGTTGTTTCAAACCTGATATGAATTTCTTTCTTCTACTGAACATAATTATTATTATTATTATTTATTTTTAAAGAATGTCAGTAACCAAACAGTCTAATGAACCCTATTGACTTCCAAGGGAATTTATTTTTTTACTATGAAGTCAATGCTGTCCATCAACTGATTATCGACATTCTTTAAAATACCTTCCTTTGTGTTCAGAAGAAGAAAGAAATTCATACAGGTTTGAAACAACAGGGCGAGTAAATTCTGAAAAAAATATATATATTTTTAAAAAATTAAGTGAACTATTCCTTTAATATTTGAATGCTGGGTTGTTTAAATTATTTTGGGTAAAATATGGACAAACCCTGCACATTGGGTTAAAAAATGTAATTTAAAAATGTAACCCAATGGCTGGGTTTGTGCATATTTTACCCAAAATTGGGTTAAAACAACCCAGAATTTTTTAGAGTGCATTTATCCCAGTTCTGAACTTGAAAATGGTAACTTGCCTACAGTAAACATGAAAATGCCATTAGATAGCAATAATACTACAGTAGACTGCAGATAAATTTGTTTTTAAGATTTTGATGGCTAACGATACTATTAAAATAAAAACTAAATAACCAAAAGTTGATTGACTTCCAAGGTTTTTTTTTTTTTTTTTTTTTTACTATGGAAGCTCAATGCGGTCCTTCAACTGGTTACCGACATTCTTTAAAATATCTTCCTTTGTGTTCAGAAGAAGAAAGAAATTCATATAGGTTTGAAACAACCTGAGGGCGAAGTAAATAATGACACAATTTTATTTTTTTAAGTGAATTATTCCTTTAAAGGAGTAGTTCACTTTTAAAATAACTTTTGCTGATAATTTATGCACGTTCGTGACTCTCCTGTTTGAACTCTTTCAAATCTTTTTTCATGTCATTTGGTTCATTCAACGAACGAAAATGAATGGATTGACTCGGAAAATGATTTGTTCATTTTGATGAACAAATTCAAACAGGAGAGTCACGAACGCGCATCACAGAACAGAGCAAGGTGACTATTTGAGCTTTAAAAACTTAAACTTTGTTATTTATTTATTAATTAAATGAGCGATCGTTTCGCTTGATAAGATTCATCGTCTGGAATCCGTTTAAAGCCCTGTTTGCAGTTTGTACTGGAACTGTATTTTAGACCTTGAACCGTTTAGTTCCCATTGAAGTCCATTAAATGGAGAAAAATCCTGGAATGTTTTCATCAAAAACCTTAATTTCTTTTCGACTGAAGAAAGAAAGACGTGGACATCTTGGATGACATGGGGGTGAGTAAATTATCAGCAAAGGTTTTTTTCTACCCTATCTCACTTACCAATTCGTACGAATTTGTACGAGTGATTAAAAAGTGGCTAATTCGTACTGAATTCGTAATCAACCTCACTCGTATAAATTCGTAATTGTATTTGTCTAAACCCACGTGACGGTTAAGTTTAGGGGCGGGGTTAGGGGTAGGTCATTCGCAATCGAATTCATATCGAATTCGCCAATTCTAAAATATGTACGATTTAGCAAAATCGTACTAATTGTATCGAGCTGAGGTCGTATGAATTTTTACGAATTAGCCACCCTTGCAAAATTCGTAACGAATTCCTGTGAGATCGGGTTGTTTTTATTTTTAAAGTGAACTACTCCTTTAACATTCCCTGGAGATTTACATACACAATAACTTTTTAACAATTATTAATTGTTAATTGCATTTATGCCAGTTCTGATCATTTATCTTTAGACCAACCAGTAGACTAGACTTTTTTCATAAACCTTATTAAACACATCATGACACGTTTATATAGTGAGAAGTACATATTTTCATTTCAAAAGTGAAAGAGTGAAGGCAGGGCAACTTTCTAAAGCCCCATTGTGACTGATTACACCATTAGACATTTTGGAAACGGTCTCAAGCCTCCGAAGGGTCTCATATGACCACCACAAATCAATCAAAATTAAACCTTGGATGTGTCAGATCATTTCTGTTTATTTTAGCCATTTATGTAACACTAGCTGCTATGTGGACAATTGGACCGAAATCATCTAGAGATCATTCATCAAGCCCTGAAAACTTGGAGAAGTTCTACAGAATAGCTTGCGGTATGGATCAATGCCACATGTATCCGTGTTGAATAAAATCACATTGAAAAAAGGAGCGAGCTATCAAGCCCTGCGGGGAGAACACAGTGTTCATGCGTTAGAGGGCACAGCGTGACTCCACACCATGAAATGGTTTTAAGGACCGACATTGAAGGTCACAGTTCAAGTTCAATAGAACACAGAAAAATAGGATAAAGCTTCCCTTTTGATGCTTAAACTTGTTCTATAGAACCACATGCAGTAGAGAGAATGTATGCAAGAGTTACAGAGCGTATTATGTTTGGGTTTTTCACGCTGTTGATTACAAATAGGAATTATATTTGTGATGCAACATGGAAAATATATTTCGGAGAAAGAAAATGATCTATACCACAGTGAAATATTAAAATTAAATGAAAATAAAATTTAAAGAGACTTATATTTTAAGATTTTTTTTAAATATATCACACAAGGGAAAAGGAGAGAGAATAGCCATATGAGACCAGTAAAATTACACATTATATTCCAAAAAGGTCAGAAACAAGTGAAAAACAAACTCCATGGCACAATTGTGGCAGACCATGACAAATAAAGAGACCACAAGATTGCTGCTGGATTTGACTATTGCTTCAGAATATCCTGCCATACTTCCATTTTTAGCTCCAGAATAAACAGAGTACTAAAATACTATGTGCAGTATGTCAGCTCACTGCTGAAGATGCACACAAATTAACATATTGAAAAAAGGTCAATGTCTGCTCTTTATATAACATGACCTGAATCATGTAATGTAGCATAAACTCAATAATTCATGACTGCAAATCCTATATGTTTCACCTTACGAACAAAAAACTTAGCACTAAAGCAATTCAAGTTATGATCACAAATAGAAATGTTAAGGAATGCTAAGAAATGTAAAACACAGCATTTTTACAAACGACAACAAAGAGCATCTGATGATCAAATAATGCAAATTAGCACTTATATTATAAAGTGATATAAACAATTTCAGCTTAATATTTTGTAATTTAAACCTTGTTGTAAAATGTCACAAGAAATGTGTGTAAGAATAAAAATAATTCAAAATTAGACAATTTAATTGAAATAATCAACACAATTAAAATAAACTTATCAGAACCTGATATTAAATTAAATCGTACCATTTAGGCTACTTTTTAATGAAGAAAAGAAAAGAAAATAAGAACAAACAAAGAGCTAGTGTTGACTAAATTATGCATAATACTGAACAAAATGCTTGGTTAGGTGGAGTTTAAATAAGAGCCACAAAACAAAAGACAAAAATGAATGGAGATGTTTCTGACTGAGAACATCACTAGGCTATGTATGTATTCTTTATATAAAACTTTTACAGGGATGACAGTGACGGATTGTTACGAGTCAAGCGGTCCACATTTATCAAAATTCAATCTGAATTTAGCCCTGTCTGCGCATGAAACTACCAACCCACTCTTGAAAACCAGTGAACGTACTCCCACTGTGTTTTTTACTGCTTTGGGTCTGGGGTCTTTGTTTGGCATTTACAGAAGTGAATTGAGTTTCTCCACATGCTCGGTGACATGCGTGGAGATTTTGTTTTAGCAGAGGCCCCAGGCTGGTGGGAACCCTGCTAATTTTGCTAAGAAGGTGTGAAATTATAAAACTGATTAAAAGTGATGTAAACTTGAAAGAATGCTACTATTTCAGCCGGGGTTGGTTTCCAAATAGACTTTTAAACTGACATTAAATGAACAGGACAGGTGTTTAAACTAGTCAGTTTGAAGAGCATATTGATTTATCCATTTAAATTGATATACAAAAAATAAAAATAAAAAACAAACAAAAAAACACCTTCAACCTACCACTGTTATGACATTATAGACATACTTTAACTAATTTCCAAGGCTTTTATTTATAAAAAATAAAAAAAACCTTGAGAAAATGGGAAATGAGAAAGTTTTACTTCAATAAGAGTGAAATTACAGTTACAATTAACTCTTAAATCAGCATTCAGTGTCCTATTACAGTTTTACTCAGGTCTCAAGTTCTAAGAAAACTATTTTGTATATTGACTGCAGATAGCCTACATCTAACATAATTGTTACCACATACTTTGTCAAGAATATTAAATATCCAACACGTATTCCAGCAAGTTCATGTTTTGTCTCAGCTCCATATAAACACAACGTGATTTTACAGCAAGTCTGATCTCTGAATCAACAATTTAACTGCTGAAAAGCACTGCATTTATAAACATATCATAACAGCCTGATTAGTAGAATATGTTACACTGTAACTGTATAACAACTATATCCATATAGATATCTAGAAAACATTCTTTTTTTTAATATATTGCACTAGGCTCCAATACTTTGGCCATGGTTAATTTGTCTAGATTTGTTTTCCCTTTTTATTTTACTGTAATATTAGGATAATACAATATAATATAATATAATAGAATAGAATACATTTAGAATACAATACAGATACATTTATGCTAGGTAATACATGAATCAATCCATGTAAATGGGGACTTTGAACCTACCAACTACCAAATTTTATATATATATATATATATATATATATATATATATATATATATATATATATATATATATATATATACATATATATATATATATATTGAATACTTTTCATCTTTTAATTACTGCTGTCAAATGATTAATCGTGCTTAATCGCATCCAAAATAAAAGTTTTTGTTTACACAATAAACGTGGGTGCACTGTGTATAACTATTGTATATATTTAAATACACACACATGCTTGTATATATTTAAGAAATATTTCCATGTATATACTGTATATACATTTATATATAATTTATATTATACATAAATATAAATATTTTATATATAAATATTTTTTTTCTTAAATATACATGCATGTATATATATATATATATATATATATATATATATATATATATATATATATATATATATATATATATATATAAATATATAAAATAATTATACACAGTGCACCCACATATATTATATAAACACAAACTTTTATTTTGGATGTGATTAATCATGATTACTAATTTGACAGCCCTACTTTTAAGATGTTTTCATTATTTAATATCATGTATTTGTATTATTATTTGTTATTAATATTCATAATAATAGTCAGTTGTATTATCTTATGGAGTTTAAATGCATGCGGTTGAATGCATGAAGAGATTATAGATAGCATGGATTTGTGTAAGGAACACGTCAGACACAGGGAAAGCTATATATTGCTTAGAGTAGCTATGTGTGCAATATTACATGTTCACTCAACATAGATGTTTCCATCTGATGCAAATGTAACATGTGTATGTATGACACATGTTCCACATCGAGTTTTGTTACCTTACAAGGCAGTTAAAAGTCTCTCTGTGATGTAAGCTCAATCTACTATACTGTATTCTCTGACATATAAAAATACAAGGCATATTTTTTTCTCTCTGACATATAAAAATAAGATTTATTTTAGCAAGATAATTGGTGTCCGGTCCCGTGAATCAAATGGCAGTGGGAAAAGACTCTATTCCAAGTCTACAGTACTAACTGTAATTAATTGTATTAAAACCTATAAAAAATGTAAACAGTGCCAACCTGTCAATAAAATATTCTCAACACAATTGTTCTATATGTAAGATAAACCATCATCAAAGGGAAGATTGCCAGTAAACAGACTAATTAGGCTAAGACAAGTCTAAAAAAAACAAAAAATAAAAAAAAATAAAAAACACTAAAACATGTTCTCTGCCACAACATAGAATTCAAACAATTCAAGCAATTCCCCATGAAGCATGTTTAGATAGGCTTGTGTGTGTGTTTTTCTTTTGTTCCACCTGTCTCTTCACACTGGACCCTGTGTGGTCTGGTTTCCTTGTGACATCAATCACAGCTTCGCACATCTCGATGGATTTAGTGTTTATGTTACATCCTCTCTGTTTTCTCAACATGTAAGGCCCTATTTAAGGGGAGGTACAAAAACAGGGGCGACCACTGAAATGTAACACCCAGCCGTGAATCACATGCGCTGAATGATGTCTCTACTGAAGCTGTATAAGGGGGGTGCAAGAAGATTATTCAATCCATTGAGTCACAGAGCATCTATTCAGTAGATAAAGGGTGCCCGTAATGAATTAAAACACGTAAACAGAATGAAACAGACTACCAAAGATGCCAGTTGATTCACTAAAACAGTAGAAGGACTGGATGAAACCATGTCGAATGTGTCCAGTTACGATACGTATAGGCCTAATGTTGCATGACTGGTAAGAAACTGTCATTTTGTAATTTACAAGCAGTGTAGATTACTTAGCAAATTGTTACTGATTCCAAATTAAAGAAAAATAAATTGTAGTTAGAAATGTAATCTATAACACATTTTAGGTAATATAATCAGACTACTTTTTGATTACTTTTAGATTACTTTTGATCACATTGAATAATACTGAACCACACTGTTATAAAAATACAAAGAAAACGAAAAAAATAGTCCATTCTTTGTTATCAACAACATGAAGTGCACTGAAACATTGCCAGAGCTTCCTAAACGGGGATGTGAGTTTAATGAAAAGCTAATAATTAAATAAATCATATAAAATTTAAAATAACTAGTTTTATAATAAGAAGAAATATACTTAAATGACTTGCTAATTTTAGAAAGGAACATTTCAAATGTAAATATATATATATATATATATATATATATATATATATATATATATATATATATATATATATATATATATATATATATATATATATATATGGGGAGAATCAATAGCCTAAATAATGAATGATCATGTAAATCAATAAAAAGGTAACTAGTCTATGAGTATTTTAACATGTAATATAATTGCAATATAAGTATAATTTTCCATATTGCATGTATCAGTGACTACCCAGCAGCACTGCTAACAAGTAATGTTAATTGGAGTTATATATGCATAGTCAGCTTATTGTCAATTGATATTAATTAAGCAATTCCATTTGTTTATGTATTTATTTTGTTATTTATATTTATGTATTGCCAAAATACACTCTAAAAAATGCTGGACTTTTTAACCCAATTTTGGATCAAATATGGACAAACCCAAATGTTGGATAAAAAAAATGCAATTTATAAATTTAACCCAACATCTTGGTTTGTCCATATTTGACCCAAAATTGGGGTTTGTGAGTTTAATGAAAAGCTAGGCTACTAGTCTATTAAAATGCTCATGTGAATAAATAATCCAGACATAACCAGATTAGATTACCTAAAAGTGTCATCAAGATAATCTTGCAATTTCAGTAATTTCATGGGAAATCAGACAGTACCAGATAACATTTCAGAATAATCAACCAAGTGTCATGGTGTCATGATAGTGTTACACGATAAACTGCAGGGACCCTAAACTTAGAAGGGCCCTAGCTTAGATCAGATAAACTGATGTGCGTAAAGATGAGTGAGATCACCATTTGAGTTTTGGGTGACAGGGGGCTTCGCGAGCGTGTCCCATCTCAAAGCCCCTGTGTGGAGAGGAGCCCCGCCGACTGTTGTTTTATCTCAATGGGAGCGGGAGGAAAGAGACACAAAGCGCGCTGAAGACCTCACAGTAACCATGGAAGCGCAGGAGAATGGCCTCTCATCCACCAACGATGAATTGATTTAACGTTGAAATTGTTTCTAAAGATCATGTCTGATGTGTTTATTATTACGAGAGGAAGAACAAAACTACCCAAAAGCTGTCAATGATTGCCCCTGGAAGCGAGTAAAGTGATTAAAGAGGAGTCCGTTCAGGAAAATGTGACACAAGCAAACTAACATATTCAACTGTTTAAACTCTTGATATTTAACGTGTCTGTCGTACTCATGTGGAAAAGTTCGCTTATTAAACGACCAGCTTAAAAAGGAAAGACAAAACAGCAAACTTATAAATCAAATAGCCTAGCGCATCTTATGTATAGAAACCGTATAGCTTTGAAGCGCGTGTCGCATTTACCGGCCAATTTCACTAAATTGTTGCACGAAACAAAGACATACAATGTGATATAAATGACTTACCTAACACTTTGTTCTAACACTCTCAAAGGCAAATTACAAAAGGTCCGGGTAAATTGAACCGGTCAGCGCTGTGTCCGTCAATGGGATGATAAATACATCGTGCCAATCGCGCAGCGCTTCCACTGTTCCTGCACAGAAGTTGGTCTTGAACAGCTCAATTAGTTTGGGTAAGAGTGGCTTTTCGTGCAGGACGCTGGTTCGATTCTCCAGTCCGTGAGTGTGGATGCGCTTGAATTTCGACATGCGCTGCCATGCAGTCAGTTTAAGCGCTTGTCCCGTCTGAACTAGTGGACATGGGTAGAGACTTGTCTTGTCTGAGCAGGGATGTGCTAATCTCATTAACCTCCTTGCTTGAGAGATCGAGGAAACAGCTCCACCCAGCGATCTGTCTTCCTCAGGAGAAGAGGCTATTATGGAGGATGGATGGCAAATTACGTTTCTAAAATCAACCTGTGGCGCACCGCTATTCCCAAAAACGATTACAATTCGAAGCACCCATGATTAAACTGGACTTTCGCGTGCCACTTTAATAAATCAGGTTGGATTTTCTAAAGGCTGGAGTATTTAGACAGACTTAACCTCACAGAATGATTTCTAAAGGACCATTGGAGACTTGATTAATGGCTCTTAAGGAAATCAATTTTGCAATTGCAGGGATACACATGTTACATTTTATTTTTAAATTTAAATACCAATAAAAAATAAAAGTAAAAGGTGATGTAAAATTGTAATATTACAATTTTACATCACCTTTTCCTTTTCAATATAGTATAGCTATAGCTTACCAATTTAAGCTATAGCTTCTTCACAACTATTACTGACTGTTTTACTATATTGTTTCATCAAATGCATAATTTCTGAAAAATCTGTCTCAGTGAGTTTAACCTCTTAACTGTCACCCCACCCTTTTTTAATAGACATGAAAATGCACATTTCTGGAACTTAAATGGTTAATTCAAGAATGCTTTGGAATATAGACATATGATTGGTCTTGTTTTAAAGAAGACATTTTTTGTAGAAGTGAAATAAATTAAGAAAGTTAAACAGAAAAAAAGTTATAGAAGTTTGAGTTTATGGAAATGTACAATGTAAAAATATTAATTATTTATATTTTACATAAAATATATATTTTCAAAACCTGGGCTACTCTAAAACTGCAGAAAAATCAAAGCCAAAAATCTGAACAAGTTGTGTTTCAAATTTTAGGTTGATATCTCAAAAATTAGCTTTCAGTAAGATTTTGTTTGAGCGCAGTACCAAACTTTTTCACTAGGGCACAATCAGACTCCATTACTGCCCATATAAGGGCACCTCCATTATTTTTTTCTTGATATTTCAAACTTTTCAGTCCTTTTTTTCCAAAATAATTGTATGGATGCTATCTTTAGAACTTTTGGCATGAAAACAAACTGAGGTATCTACCATTTTTTCATGATTTTTCATGTTCTCTGCTATTTTAAAATAAAGGTCTGAACTCGCTTTATGAGTATGAAAATATTCTTGTTGCATATTGATAAATTATGGTTCCTCTGTAATATATTTTGAAAATCAGTCACCAAATATGGAAACTAGAGATTGTAAGCTTTCAAATGATATATAGTTTGTCAATATTACTAAAGGTATTTACTAAGATATAATTGATTTAAAAATATAGTGGCAAATGTCCCACCTGTGGGACGGTGACAGTTAAGTGGTGAGTAAATTCAGTAAATTGTAAATTGCCACAAATATGAAATCAAGCATCTAGCCATGTCATTGACATAATTTAGGAATAAAAGGGTTGATCTGAAGAGCTCAGTGAATTCAAGCATAGTAGCGTAATACAATGCCACATTTGCCAATTCAGTTTGTGAAATTTCATCCCTGCTTTATTCCATGGTCAACTGTAAGTGGTATTGGAAAGTGGAAGTGTTTAGGAACAACAGCAACTCTGGCCATAGAGCTGTGTCACCATGGTCTGCTGATTCCATAGCTGATGAGTTCAAAACTTCCACTGGCAGTAATAGCATCATAAAAATTGTGTGGTGGCGGGAGCTTATGGAATGGGTTTCCATGGCTGAGTAGCTGCATGCAAGCCTCACATCAGCAAGTACAATGCAAGCATTGGAGTCAGCGTTGTCATGCAGCCACTCAACTCTAGCAGTGGAAACGTGTTCTGTGGAGAGACGAATCACGCTTTTCTGTCTGGCAGTCTGTTGGGAGAGTCTGAGTTTGGCAGATGCCAGGAGAACGTTACCTAATTGCATTGTGTCAACTGTACAATTTGGTGAAGGAGAGATAATGGCATGGACCTGCATGTTTTTCAAGGGTTGGGCTAATTCCAGTTAAGGGACATCTTGCATCCACAATTTGGACAAATACTATGCCTCCTACTTTTTGGGAACAGCTTGGGAAGGCCCTTTTCTATTCCAGCAGTCCCGGTGAGTAAAGCAAGGTCCATAAAAAACATGGTTGGAGGAGTCTGGTGTATTCCCACAGAAACATGCCAAATCCTTGTGGAAAGCCTTCCCAGACGAGTGGAAGCTTTGCTGCAAAGAGTGGACCAAGATTTAGAATGCTATGTCATTAAAGTCCCTGTTGGTGTGGTCAGGTGTCCCAATACTTTTATCCATAATTGACTGCAATAATGAGACGATTGTTCAGTCATGACATCAGTTTGTTATGTAACGCAGTCAAATTTGACAGGAAGTCAAAAAACTTCTACATGAGGCTGGTATATTTCAGCGAGTCTGGTAAAAAATCTGACAGTTGACAAGGAATAGGCTATTAAATAAAAATTTCTGTCTTACTTTCTGTATTATTAAAATGCACTGCTAACTTATTGCTGTTTTAGAAAGAAAAGTGACTAACACTTTAGTTTAGGGTCCAATGGGCTATATGCACACATAAGTTCCACATTTGACACAAGGATGCTCATCAGTTTTAGTTGGGGAGATTAAAGCGGAGGAAAACCAAGGAAACGGGATTATGGCAGAGTCTTCAAATTTACTGTTTTTTGTACATTTTGTGCTTTTTTTTTTTAGAAAAAGCATAAACACAACGAGGGGTGTCTGTTTTGTCTGTTTTTGTGACTAACGTTTCTTTAGTATAGCCATAGAGTATAAAATTCAATATAAATTCTCAGTATTGTATTGGACTCTACGATCGGCGGAAGTTATCGAGCATCCTTATACCTTCACCGGAAATACCACCATAGAGCCCATTCTAACTATTAACTAGTTGCTTATTAGCATGACCCTAAAATGAACCCTAATTTAAAGTGTAAACAAAGTGAGTTTTTTACTTACAAAAAAATAAAGAATAATGAACATAAGTTCACTCACAGAGTAAACTGCAGTTTCACCATATAGCGAGAGGCAGAGGCAGACATATACAGCTAAAAAAGAAAGACAGGTTGCTCCCGATTGTCAAGTCAAGTCAAATATATTTATATAGCACTTTTTTGGTTTTGTTTGTTTAGTACTGGAAAAAAGACATCCAAGTTTGGTAGAGCAGATCAGACTGTGTTAAGCAGATCAATGGTACAGTATGATGAGTCATTTAATTTGAATATCCCCAACTGAGCAAGCCAAAGGCAACACTGGCAAGGAACCAAAACTCCATCAAGTGACCCAATGGTGTCCTAAAACTCCATCAGATGACCCAATAAAAAAAAATAAAAAAAATAAAAATAAAAATAAATAAATAAAAACCTTTGTAGAACCCAGGCTCAGTCTGGGGCCAGTCTCTTGGCGTTTATGAACTAGAGGCCAAATCTGACAGTAACTGTGAGATAAAAAATTTATATGAATGCCTGGTTGAAGAGATGCGTCTTTAATCTAGTTTTAAACTGGGAGAGCAGAGTCTGAGCAAAAAAACACTATCAGGAAAGCTATTGCCAGAGCTTCGGAGCTAAATGTGAAAATGCTCTCCCTCCTTTGGTGGATCTAGATATCCTAGGAATGACCAGAAGCTTCTAATTGAGTGATCTTAAAGAGCGCAAAGATATTGCACACAAGATGACGTGAAAACAGAGGTTGAAATACTCTATTTTCTAAGGCTAGGGGTAAACCTGTCAACACATGGCTTATGCAATTAAAAAGGAAAAGTACAACACTGCCGATCAATATTTCTACTATCGATACATATCCCATTTTAAAACCAGTGCATGCACGTGCAATTATGCCAGATAACTCAATCCAGCTATACTAATCATAACCGGCAGGAGTATTCTAAGAACCATAGCCGGATCATGATGCATGATGATATTACCTTGGATGTCTCGTTTGATCTAGATGTTTCAGCAACGTGCGAATAAGGGGTCCTAGGCCTGGTGCTCTCTCATCCTTCACTGTCGTCCCCTTGTATGCTCCCTGAAGCTCCTCTATGAGAAACTTGAAACGCTCTTTAACCATACTGTAGACTGTAAAAAAAAAAAAATAGTCTTTAATACGCACCACAAGCCTCGCACACATCGTTCCCATGTGGTGGGTTTAGTGAGGGGTAATTAAGAATGAATGGGGAAACGAGTCAAATGAGAGGAGACAATACCTCCATCGCACTCTTGGTTATGGCTGGATATGTGATTGATTCGTTGGATAAATCCAACCTCTTGTTTTCATGTGCATTCTCGATCGGCCTGAATGAAGACAATGATGTATAATTAAAAAGTAAGTAAACAACTTAGCCAACCCTATATATTACCGCTTTATGTCACATTTAATGACTGTGGGTTTTCTTTTTTAGTGAGAAATCAGTTTGGGGAAATTGAAAGGTTTTTGTGTCTGTGAGCAACCTACAAGCCATGAAAATAAGTTGACTATATTGTTTAAATTGTTACTGGCTTTAGTTATTATTTTGGAACAAAATGTAAAAATGCGTAGAAAAACACTTGCACTGAGATGAAATGTTTACTTATTTTTATTAAAAATGAATTGGGCCTAGTTTGTGTAAAATACAGGGAAATAAACTCACAAAACATTTGATACATAGAAAAATATGAGAACTTTGCCTCCTTGCATTAAAACACGACTGCAGTGCACACATGGAAACTAATATCGATGATAACAACGAAGCCTTCTGGACTGTTGATGATGTAATCGGGACATGGAGAGGTCGGTGATATGTCAGTGCGTGCGTGCTCACGCTGCCTCTGTGTTGACGTGGCGTCTCTGTCTCCAGTAATCTAGCATCAGAAGTAATGAGGCTCATAGAGGAAACTGGAGAATGGCCTAATCACTAAAGTCAAGTGGACCACACTCGTTTCTCAGGTAAACCTCAGCGAAATTATAAATAAAAGCTTTAATTAGCGCTGTAGTTTTATTATCTGAAATCTGGTTACAATAGTAAATCACCGTTTGTTGATGTAAAGTTTGGTTAGCATCAATAGCACGAGATTATCGACCATGTTTACTTATGAGGGTTTCAAGATATTACATATTAACGTAGTGATATAACGTATGCTTACAGGAACTGCTATGTTAATCTGTATTCCAACAGATTATTTTCCAGATGGCGATATTGTAGTTGGTGTTTTGCTTAGCATTGGCTAAACTATGCTAACTGAGCTACTGTAGCATTTACGTATAAGTTATACAATAAACCTTATTAGGTGGGTTGCTTTATTTGATAAAACAACAATTCAGCTAGCGTTTATTTAATTTGAATAGCAACGCTGTTTGGCCAGCTGTCATTGTTTGTGTCTTGAATAAAATTGGCCTTGTCTTGTGAAGTAATGTACATGCTAAAATATGTGTAACTTAGCTGCTATATAGCTAAATAGTTGGTTAGTTAACGTTACCTGTGCGTGCCAGGCCACGTAAGAAATAACGTACAGTTACAGTTCCACAAGACTAGGAACATCCTAAAATAGCTGGTCAACATCTGCCAAGGGTGAATTTTTAACTTATCAGCAGTGTTAGCTGTTGTACATGGCATAACGTTAGCACATTTTGTGTGCTTACAGTAATCTATTAGATATCCACCCATATGTAAATTTCCCACACATCAATTATTCTTTTTTTTCTTCTTTTATCTGCCAGAGTAAAGAGAATAGCAATGATCTTATACGCATCAAACAGAGAGTACATTTTGTGATGCACACCTGTTTAACAATAACATTCATGATCCTTTTGTTCTTTTTACAGTGAAAAATGACTGGAAGGAACCAGCACAATGGTTTTCAGTTTGCAACCACAGTGCAGCCACCCACAAGTGGTTACATGTCCACTTTTGGGAACAACTCAGAGACTGAATACTCAGAGGAAGATGGAGAGACCTTTGAGCTGCGTTCCAGAGGCAGGGAAGGCATCGCAGGCACAGCTCATCTACAGATCGCAAGGACGATATTGTATACTTGATAAGGGACATAAAGAGGGAGATACGCTGATCAGCATTTCTCTGCAATATTTCTGCACTGTAAGTCAGGGTTTCCTTATGCCCTTACTTTTTTTTTCTTTCAGTATGTTTTAGAGCCTGACTCCAATAAAGGATTTTGAAGGCCGATCCCGATACAAATATTTTTGGGTTTTAAAATCCGATATTTGAATATATCGGCCGATATTTTTTTATTTAAATTTTTCAGAAACGCGCAACAAAACATTGACATATTTCCCTAACATTAGTTATTTATAATAATTTATAAGTTTTAACTAAAATAATATGATAAAGCATTTTAAAAGAAACTTAGTGGCATTAGCTAGCTTTGTGGTTCGCTGAGTCTATGATGAGCCATAATTTAGCAATGGATAACGTCATACTGCAAATTGTAAAACATACATTTTCAATATTTCAGGCCAAAGAGAGATGATCCGTCTCATTGCTATAACTGTCACACGCTATTAAAGAAATACTTCAGTCACATTGTCAAAAGTTAAAAGGACAGTCAGTCAACTACACTGTAACAACGTAACTTATTACTGAGCTAATTCTGCTTCACTCTCGGCTCATTTAACAGCAGCAAAATTGGACATGATAGTCACAAATGTCATCATGCTTATTTGAGTTAAGAGAACTGATGGGGATGTTCTTTTAATTGTTATTCAAACAATGTATGTCTCGTGACCAATTCAACGAGTGTTGCCAACAGGGACAGTGTAGAGTGCCCTCTGGTGGACAAACTATACAACTCCAACACTCATGACATAGTTCAAGCGTGTTTTCATCCATTTTTATTTTATTTTTGAAATATTCATTTATCGGCCATTATAACTGCCAGAGACCGATATTTTGGAAAATGCCTAATATCGGCCGATAATATCGGTCTGGCTTAGTATGTTTATAGTAAAGTCAACATTATGATAAAAATCATAGACATATAATGCGTTCTATTTTACTTTTGTATTATTATACGTTTCTGTTTCTTATTGTGAACAATTCATCAGTTTCATTTTCATTTTCACCTCAATGTTTAATCAAATGTCATAACTGGACACACTTCTCTCTCTCTATTATGTATGCCTGACTTCTCTAATTATTTAGTTCGCTGAAACCCTTCCCCTCTGCAAGTTTCACTTGAATTTTCCTCCACTTTTGTGACATTTTACAAGCTAATCAACAACCAGTTGATGAAGTCCAGACCCTTTTCAAATAATCTGTTACATGTGTGAATGCTGTACATCACAATCGGGAAAAAAGATCTAATGAAGCTACTTCCGTTTCAGTAACACTTTAATAACCATGTTGTAATGTCTATCTTAGGGTAATTACGGTGAATTAAAAAATGTTTTAAGAACCAGTATAGAACGAAAGTGAAAATGATTATTCTGAAATCACTAAGTCTGTTATGGGTGCAAAAGCATGTTAAACTTAAATGTAACGTCTTAAAACAAAAACAATATTACATGATACATGGTTCCTACTCTAAATTCTGATTCAGATGAGTCACATTAGTAACTAGTGTAAAATCTGTGTTTTAGTCTCACCTAATCACGCAAGTTGAATTTTGTATTAAAGGAATACTCCAACGTTTTTCATGTTCAACTATGTTATTAAAGAGCAACATGCAGGATGAATTTATTTCTGAATTAAGACTTTAAATTGTCTGCTGAGGTCTTTTAAAAAACACGTATGTAAAAATTACTAATGAAATCCTCATTTGATGTCGAGATTTTGATGAAAATGTGCTAGGCTCTGGAATACACCTTACCCGCAAGCAACGCGTCATATGACGTAGCCCGCTAAACAACAATGAGCTCGCGGTCCGCTTTCTCATTGTTGGGTGTTGGAGTTCCGAGCAGTAGTGAGAGCAGAAAGTTTTAGATCGAGTTTTAGAGAAGCCATTATGGTAGATTATTGTGTTTGTTGCACAAATTCCAGCCAGTCAGGACATCATATCCATCATTTTCCTTCTAGGAAAAATAAGGCTTTTTGGTCTTGGGTGCGTTATGTGCAGGTGAATAGAGCAGACTTCACTGCCGCATCTTTTACCACACACACTCGGTCGTTTGTGGCGCACATTTCACTTCGCTTTAAATGGTAGTTCACTAACTGCATTTGAAAAGCATTATTTATTTGTTGTTATGGCATGGTCATTAGTCAATGTAGATAGTGCTAACCAGCTTGGATGGACTGCATAATCACTGTCAGCGTAGAATATGAGAAGACAAAATGTTGCTGGCTTAAATTAAGACAATCTAAATGGATGTTTAATCAAGAACAAAGTCGAATGTATGTTTGCTAAAGCAGATTTATTACAAAACACCAAGGTATAGCCATACAGTAGATGAACCAGCGTTAGCCACGGTGCTAACTTACATGAACTCACTTGCCCTATTCGCCACTGGTTTTCTCGACACCACAACTCTAACGTTACTTCTCTCCTCTGCCCATTGTTCGTCCCCCAATCTCCCCTGACTTCTATCTCGTCTAGAAGGCTCATAATTATTTGCCTGTTGGTCATCATAGGCATATTCGTCTAACATCTGCAGAACACGGTTTCGTCGTCGCGTCCATCTGTAACCTGAGCCTGAACTTGAACAAGAGCTCCTTCGACACGTCACATTCAGGTTAGTGCATCGTAGACGCAGGGATTCATTCTCATCAATTTTTTCTCAAAATATCGTTAATGGCTAAATATATATTACTCCAGTTCAGAAAATCTAGTTGTTTTATCGTCAGCATACACTATGCTATATAGGGGTGTCCAACCTGCATGTTGCTCTTTAAGTGCACGCACTGAGACGAGAGAGGTATGCATTACTCGTCCAGTTAAGGGAATGAGTAGACGAGTTAAACTAAGAAACTAAGTTCTCAGTTTTATATGAAAAACGGTGGAGTATCCCTTTAATGAAGCAGGTCATGACTCATGACACAGCTTTGCTGCTGTAAACAAAACTCTGTTGCACATTATACTCCATAATAACGACTTCTTCCTAATCTTATTTGGGACACATCCAGCTCTGGATTTTTACATTACTCCACAGTTCATAGATGTATAAAAACGCCCAAATGCGGCTTGTACTGATTTTTCTGCTTGTCCGTTCTCAGGTTGCAGATATAAAGCGGGCCAACAATCTTCTAACTGAGCAGGACTTCTTTGCGCTGCGGCTCCATAAGGATCCCTGTGAGAAGGTTCAGCTCATTCACAGAAACTCACACCACCGCTCCCCACAAAAGCAGCTCACCCTGCAGCACTCGCAGAATCACAGAAATACAGATATCTGGAGCTCCCTTGGACTCTTCATCCTCTCAACTCATCTGTGGACAGCGTGGAGTGCTTCCTGCAGGAGAAAGACAAGGACATTCAACTTCTCGTCAAGTCATCTGCCCCTCCCAGGAACGGCCTGAGCGAGGTGGTGTCCTCACTGGAGCAGCCGCTGTTGGGAGACCCCGAGCGCAGATCGGCCCATAAGAAAGACCCGTACTACATGGGGCCGACTGGGGAATGAGATGGTGGACCGCAGTGGCCATCATGTTGGTCGTGGGCATCATTACACCTGTTTTTTACCTGTTGTACTATGAAGTTTTGATGAAAGCAGATGTAAGCCACCACACTACCATAGACTCTATCAGGCCTGGACCAACACAGCCAGCCGTCGCTGAGCCTCTTGGGTTACCGGCGCCTCTCACCAAGACTCTCACCTACAGCCTGCTATTGAACAGCAACATTTTGTGAAGCACAAAAAGGAAACGCAAAGGAGCACTTAGATAACCGGGAAATTAATTTGGAGGCATTTATGGATGGAATAAGCGAAACCACGTTTTAAAAATGAAGTTGAACTGAAACGTGAAAGGATCAAGTAATCAAGGAATGATTCCAATCCTATCAGCATATTTCCTTGATGCATTTTGCACAGTTAAATGCTGGTTTTGTTGGTTGTCTGTCACTCATGAGCCAGTGTATAGCTCTGTACCTCTATTAAGCTCGTTCGCCTTGACGGCAAACATGATGCGTTGAGACATTTGCTGCCACTGTCTGGTTGTCAGGGAAATAAACACATTAATTTATTTTAGGAAGTGTAGAATCCAGATTCAGTATTGCAACTGATGGTAATAAAGTTGCTGGTTTTAATTTTTAAACTTGCTTGTAAAGAAAAACAAAACTTAAAATGGAGCCGTAACGACTTTCTGGTTTACTTCTAGCTAGAGCACAGGGGTGATTTGTGAAATATTCCGCATGTGCTCAATTCATTTCAAGTAGCAGAGATGTAAAGATTTCTATGAAACATGGAGTTCAGTGATTGACTTTTGAACAGTACGTGCCTTCATCCTGTAGACTGTAGATGCAGGTTGAAAATAAAGGAATTCTATTTTAGTATCTAAATCTCCTAATTATTTTAATATGATCAACATTTGGCTTAATACCAGTTTAGTAATTTATATAACTCAGTGAATCTCATTTTTATACCTATAGTAAGACATTAAGTGTACCTAAATGTGTGATTCTATATGTATTGACACTTTAGTTATCTTGTATCATAGACTTTTTTTAATGACTGATAGCTTTTTTTATTGCTAGTAAGTGGCTTCATCCATGTTGTCATCACTTCCTCCGCCGTATTCATCACCGTCTTCAAAGTAGTTTGATATGTAACTGTTGTTTCCTGTGGAAAAAGTCACAATCATGCTTTTACTACTCTGAAATTTAGTTGAACATACATTATTTGTTATTCAAACAAGAACATTGTGTAGGAAAATGCTCTGTGCTTTCAAAACAGTAGCACCAAAATGGTTTTAAAGGAGTAGTTCACTTAAAAAAAAACCCCAAAAAACTGATAGTTTACTCACCCCCATGTCATCCAAGATGTCCATGTCCTCTTTTCTTCAGTCGAAAAGAAATGAAGGTTTCTGATGAAAACATTCCAGGATTTTTCCATTTAATGGACTTCAAATGGGAACCAAACGGTTCAAGGTCCAAATGAGAGTTTCAGTGCAGCTTCAAAGGGCTTTAAACGACACCAGACGATGAATAAGGGTCTTATCTAGCAAAACGATCTGCCATTTAAAAAAATAAAAAAGTTTAAGTTTTATCAGCACAAATGCTCACCTTGCTCTGTTCGTGACTCTCCTGTTCAAACTCGTTCATCACATTTTTTCCGAGTCATGACTCGAAGGGTCCTTGATAAGACCCTTATTCATCGTCTGGTGTCGATTTTAAAGCCCTCTAAAGCTGCACTGAAACTCTCATTTGGACTTTGAACCGTTTGGTTCTCATTGAAGTCCATTATATGGGAGAAAAATGCTGGATGTTTTCATCAAAAACCTTAATTTCTTTCAACTAAAGAAAGAAGATGTGGACATCTTGAATGACATGGGGGTAAGTAAATTATCAGCTAAAGTTTTTTTTTTTAAGTGAACTACTCCTTTAAGTAACTTTAAGTAACCATGTTAGATCTATCAAGCAGGCACTTGGGTGTTCACTTTACTGTTGATGACATGTTTTAGGTGAAATGCATGCAGACATAAGCTCCATCAACACTTGCTGATTACCACAGAGGGTGAAAAGTAAACAACTATATTGTGCATAGGACACACATATTAACAAATAGATAAAAGAATATCAGTTTTATTTTACAAACTGACAAGACAACAAAAAATATCCATGCACAAATAAATTTTCCATTTAAAAAGCAGATATCTTTGTATGGACAAATTTGGTAGTGATATCATCTCACACTCTCATTCTTAAGTAGAGCCCGAACCAATAAAGGATTTTGAAGACTCCGAATACAAATATTTTGGGGTTTTAAAATCCATATATTGCCGATATATACATATATATATATATATTTTTCAGAAACACGCACCAAAACATTAAAAATTTTCCCTAACATTAGTTGTTTGTAATTATTTATGAGTTTTAACTAAAATAATATGATAATGCATTTTAAAAGAAACTTTCTTTTTATTGTCACAACAGAACAGACTGATGATAGTGGCATTAGCTAGCTTTGTGGTTCGCTGAGTCTATGTTGAGCCATAATTTAGCAATGGATAACGTCATACTGCAAATTGTAAAACATACATTTTCAATATAACAGGCCAAGGAGAGATGATACGTCTCATTGCTATAACTGTCACGCGCTATTAAAGAAATACTTCAGTCACATTGTCAAAAGTTAAAAGGACAGTCAGTCAACTACGCTGTAACACACGTAACTATTACTAGCTAATTCCACTTCACTCTCGGCTTATTTAACAGCAGCAAAACTGGACATAATGTGTCACAAATGTTGTCATGCTTATTTGAGTTAAGAGAACGGATGGGGATGCTCTTTTAATTGTTATTCAAGCAATGTATGTCTCGTGACCAATTCAACGAGTGTAGGGACAGGAACAGTGTAGAGTGCCCTCTAGTGGACAAACTATACAACTCCAACACTCATGACATGGTTCAAGCGTGTTTTCATCCGTTTTTATTTTATTTTTGAAATATTAATTTATCGGCAATTATAACTGCCGATACCGATATTTTGGAAAATGCCTAATATCGGCCGATAATATCGGTCTGCCGATATATCGGTCTTAGCTCTATTCTTAAAGGTACCATCTGGAATTCTAAATCAAAAAATATTAAATTTTCTATAACAGATGGGGCAGTATACCTCCAGAAATTGAGTTGTAACGCGGCCGCACTCTCACACTCTTTTTCTCACGCATATTATTCAAATCATTTGACACGATAGTAAAAGGTTGGAAGACCGCAGTTTCACGTGGAGCATTTGGATATTTTTAGAGATCAGAGACTCAATGAACAACATCTCAACACTAAATGATGAAGACCGTCTCATAGACGCCTGTCTCAAAAACAAGCTGGTGCATTTCCACGATATGGGAAAATAAAAGCCTGGGCAATTATTTTAAGTTTACGGTATTAGTTTTGTTCATATTACACTTTTATTGTTAGTTTGAATTAATTTGACAGACAGCATTGGCTGATGTTGATCAAGCTAGCGTCATTCAGAGCTGACAACTCTCACGAATTCACCGTGAGACACACGCAATTGACACTTAGCAAGCAGGTTAGTTAAGCTCTCAGATTCTGTCAATTTTATTACGCAATTCAAACAATAAATACCGTTTTGGCGCTTGTACATGTTAAACCACAGATCTCTAGCTCACGTGAACCGATCATCTCTAGCTAATGGAAAAGAACATGAACACTGTTGAAAAATACAGTATGCTACAACTTACCAAAATGTATTCCTCATGCATGTCGACCAATCATTTTTTGAACTCTTCCTTGAACTGAAATGTAGTAATCGGCTGTATTTCCACACGACTGACTTCAGGTTCAAAGTACAAACATAAAACGCGCCACTTACTCGTGTACTGCAGTGTGCGGCTGGTGTTTATGTTGCCCGCCCGCATACCGCCTCCCATGGCCGAAACTGGTATTACGACACCTGACGGGCCGGGGCTAGTAATTTAGCATGCTAATTTAGGTTTATATCTCGGCAGCAATATAACTTTTCAGCAATGACATCATTGCACTTATTTCTTCTCATTCTTTTGATGCGTGTAGCTCATTTTCTGTATATTTTTACCTCAATAATCCCAGATGGCACCTTTAAGCAATATGTAAGTGTTGAAGTTGAAATAAAGTTTGAATAATAATTTAAAAAAAATCTGTGGTAATGAACAACATGCTACAGATGCTGTCAATGAAAATTTATTTAATCTAGAATATTGTTATTGGTAAGATCTTTTACCTCTTCAAGCTCTTCTTCATCATATTCTCCTTCAATTTCTTCTTCATCCTCCTCTTCCTCACCATCTTTCTTCTTTCCCTTCTCTTCACTCTCCTCATCTGATTTGACATCCCCCTTCTTCTCAAGTTCCTGAAAAACAAGCACAAGTGAAACAACAGCTCAATCCAAATATACTGGATACGTTTGCAGCGAACCAAGATAGAAAATGTGAATAGTGCAGCAGTTTTTTGTGATGAATATAGCATGAACTCACATCCAGTTTGCTCAGCATGTCCTTCTTGTCCTTGCTTGAGATCTTTGTGGATTTCTTATCTGTACATACAAGTTGTTTATAGGTCATCCTAAAATTGCAGTTTGTTTAAAGAGGGATTCGCATTTCTTAAAATTACCTATTTTCTTCTTGATTATCTTCTTCTGTGGCTTCAGCTCTTTCGGAAGTCTGTTCCAGTCTGCAAATCAAGCCTATAATTTAACTGAAATCAGCTCATTTAAATTTTAATTATACGGGATTCTTGCAATACCTGGTGTCCAATCGCCTTCTTCAATTTTTTTTATTTCTTGTGTGTATTTTTCCTTGTACCTCTCCACATCTGTAAATTATACAGTAGATAACTTTAAAACAGTAGATAAAATCTATTTAACCTCTAAACATTTCTTACTTGAATTAACATGATTAAAATAATGTAAATAATAACATTTAAGGTTAAAATATCCCTAATCAGTTATAGTATTTCACTTAAACCATTTCTATGGTTACATAGATTTAATATTTTAAGGTCAGTGATAGCCTGTATTGATATTGCCCCCAGTGCTCATCTACTTTTCTAACATGATTATCTTAGAAATCATAAGACACCTAGTAGAAAGCATTAGGCATTATATGTTACTAAAATTAAATAAAGGCTACCACTCACCTCCCTTTCCTGTGTGGGATTTTATGTTAAAAGGGAGGTCTTTCATTCGTCCTCTCATCTCTTGTTTCAATGCTCTCATATAGTCTTCATCTTCTCCAGCTTTCAAAGGCCCTGGTTTATATTCAATTTGCTGTAAAAGATACAGTAATGTCATAGGTATATAGTGCAATGCATGTCTCTGAAACATCTACAAAAAAAGCTAAAGGCAGGAATTTCTGGATAATGTTCTAATCTTACTGAAGCACATTTTAAAGTTTAGTGGAAAACAATATACATTTAAGAAGAAAAAGTTTTAGAATAACTCACTGGGTAGAGTGGAGTCGGCCCTCTCTGGAGTTTCAGGCATGGACCCTCTGGTGAGGCCCAGAGCCTCAACGTTGAAGGTGAATGCTGCTATTCCTCTGCCCTTTCCTGCCATTCTGTTCAGTCAAATATTGCTTATTGCTAAAAAAATGTGTGGGTAAAAAATAAAATAAAAAAAAGACATAATTACCGCTGTAGTTTTAAAAAAGAATGCGTCACGTGACTCGTGAGAACCAATGGTGTTCGGCTTCAATGCCGTTAGGCTAAACCTTTTTTTTACAGTCTGGTGAAAACGCCGGAGGAAGATTATTATTTTTTAACACTTAAAAATCCGTCTGTTTATTACACAAAGCTATCATATGACTTCAGGAAAATTGGAATAGTATCGTACGGGACTTTGTTGTGCTTTTGGAGCATATAAATGAGGACCCACTTTAATTGTTTGGACAGGTGCTTCCCTTTATGCAAGAAAGAAAACAGCATGTGGGTGAGTAAATGACTGACAATGCACTATTTCCAAAACTGCACCACTGGTGCGGGCGGTCGCATTGCAGGAGGGCAATTGCTTACCTTGTTCAAGCATTTAGACGCATATAAATGAGTATCTGAAGGCAATTAAAGAGCGCTTGCATTATATAATGAATATGCATTAGTTGGGTGGTGCCTATTTCCGCATTGACCAATAGTATTCCGACTCTCCAGCGCGTCACATCTTTACGCTCGGTGACGTGCTGCTCTTGCGGAACAAGGTGTCAGCGTCTTTTCTGAGGCTGAAGCAGCTGGATTTAAACCAAAATTAATAGGTCGACAATCATACATTTATCCTCATATGCCAATAATAACCTCGTGAACGTATTGGAGATGTCTGTGACTGACTGGTACGCGCATAAGTCGCTGGAAAATGGCGTGTTTTGGATCCAGGAGCGTTTTTATGAATCGGGGAACAGGGCGAATATCTGGCTCATACGCGGGTCTCATCAGGACGTCGTCATAGATACCGGACTGGGTTTACGGAGTCTGCCTGAGTACATCTACAGTAAAGGGCTGCTAGGGGACGATCACAAGCGCAAGAACCCCCTGTTAGCCATCGGCACGCATGTGCATTTTGATCATTCGGGCGGGCTGCATCAGTTTCAACAGGTGGGCGTGCACAAGGCGGAGGTGGATGCTCTGGCTAACGGTGACAACTTTGAGACCGTGACATGGTTATCTGACCGCGAGATCGTGGAGGATCCATCGCCTGGTTGGCGAGCAAGCCAGTATAGAGTGACGGCTGTTACGCCAACCCATATATTACAAGAAGGTGGGCTATTATGCTGTTGTGCCAAATTGCCTCTCTCTGCATCATTTAACTAATTTTGGTTAATACCTAATCTACTCTAAATTCACTGCATTGCATGACTTCATTCTTGGCAACCTTGCTTATTATCTTTGAAGATCTTGAGAAAGATCGAAACAAATCAGATCTTGTTCACCAGAGACATGTCAGTGGTAAGTGAAAACCAAGCTCACTGTCTAATGTGGCTTTATAATTTCCCTGATGGTGGAGATACACCCTCATAGTGGACCATTGGCAGAATCAGAGTAAAGCTCTGAGTAAACCACACATGATTGATATAGATCTCCTCCCCCATTATTCTCAGTGAATGGATGTGAGTTGCACTGACTGCATATGGATATTTTCAGTGAACAAATTATTCTTTCACCTCACAAGTATATCTTCTACGGAGCCCCCCTAGTCCCACTTTGGCAAAAAAAAAATATATAACTATCTTGTGGCCTCAAGATAGAACTTGTGGCCTCAAGATACTAACTTGCGGCCACAAGATACTACTTGCGGCCACAAGATACTAACTCGTGGCCTCAAGATATGATCTCGTGGCCTCAAGACGAGTTACTATCTTGTGGCCACCGAGTTACTACTCTTGTGGCCACGAGTTAGTATCTTGTGGCCACGAGTTACTATCTTGTGGCCACGAGTTAGTATCTTGGTGGCCACGAGTTAGTATCTTGTGGCCACGAGTTAGTATCTTGTGGCCACGAGTTAGTATCTTGAGGCTACCGAGTTAGCATCTCTGAGGCCACGAGTTAGTATCTTGAGGCCACGAGTTAGTATCTTGTGGCCACGAGTTAGTATCTTGAGGCCACGAGTTAGTATCTTGAGGCCACGAGTTAGTATCTCGAGGCCACGAGTTAGTATCTTGTGGCCACGAGTTAGTATCTTGTGGCCACGAGTTAGTATCTTGAGGCCACGAGTTAGTATCTCGAGGCCACGAGTTAGTATCTCGAGGCCACGAGTTAGTATCTCTGAGGCCACCGAGTTAGTATCTTGAGGCCACCGAGTTAGTATCTTGAGGCCACGAGTTAGTATCTCGAGGCCACCGAGTTAGTATCTCGAGGCCATCGAGTTAGCATCTTGAGGCCACGAGTTAGTATCTTGAGGCCACCAGTTAGTATCTTGAGGCCACCGAGTTAGTATCTTGAGGCCACCAAGTTAGTATCTTGAGGCCACGAGTTAGCATCTCGAGGCCACCGAGTTAGTATCTCAGGCCATCGAGTTAGCACCCCGCAGGCCACGAGTTAGTATCTTGAGGCCACGAGTTAGTATCTTGAGGCCACCGAGTTAGCACCTCTGAGGCCACCGAGTTAGATATCTTGAGGCCACCGAGTTAGTATCTCTGAGGCCACGAAGTTAGTATCTCTGAGGCCACCAGTTAGTATCTCTAGGCCACGAGTTAGTATCTCGAGGCCACGAGTTAGTACCTGAGGCCACCGAGCTAGAGCACCCCAGGCCACTGAGTTAGTATCTCTGAGGCCACCGAGTTAGCACCCTTGAGGCCACCGAGTTAGTATCTCTGAGGCCACGAGTTAGAATCTTGAGGCCACGAGTTAGTATCTTGAGGCCACAAGTTAGTATCTCTGAGGCCACCGAGTTAGTATCTCGAGGCCACCGAGTTAGTATCTTGAGGCCACGAGTTAGTATCTCGAGGCCACGAGTTAGCTATCTCGCAGGCCACGAGTTAGTATCTTGAGGCCACCAGTTAGACTCTTAGGCCACGAGTTAGCATCTTGAGGCCACGAGTTAGTATCTCGAGGCCACGAGTTAGTATCTTGAGGCCACCGAGTTAGTATCTCAGGCCACGAGTTAGTATCTTGAGGCCACCGAGTTAGTATCTTGAGGCCACGAGTTAGTACTCTGAGGCCGCGAGTTAGTATCTTGAGGCCGCGAGTTAGTATCTGAGGCCGCCGAGTTAGTACTCTTGAGGCCGCGAGTTAGTACTCCTGAGGCCGCGAGTTAGTATCTTGAGGCCGCGAGTTAGTATCTTGAGGCCGCGAGTTAGTATCTTGTAGGCCGCGAGTTAGTATCTTGAGGCCGCGAGTTTACTATCTTGAGGCCACGATTTACTATCTTGTGGCCACGTGTTAGTATCTTGAGGCCACAAGATAGTTATAATTAATTTTTTTTGCCAAAGTGGGACTAGGGGGCTCCGTAATCTTCAGATGTGGAGGTGACATACTTTAAAGGGATAGTCTCACTTTTTTCTGAAATAGGTCTCATTTTACAGCTCCCCAGAGTTAAACAGTTGAGTTTTACCGTTTTTCGAACCCATTTATACGATTTTCTGATATTTAGAATAATATCAGTAATCAGTTTCTGGTCTCATTGACTTCCATAGTAGGAAAAAAATATACGAAAATAATATTCCAAATGGTAAAACCCAACTGTTTAACTCTGGGGGAGTGGTAAAATGAGCCTTTTCCATACAAAATGAGTATCCCTTTAAGCTAGAGTCTGGGGTTCCCATGGTCATGGGAAAAACTTTAAAAGGTGTGATTTTCAGGCCTCTGAAAAATCATGGAAAATGTTTATAGTCAGTATTGCATGGCATCATATGCATCTATTTATTTATTTATTATTGATTTTCTTTTCCGTTATTTGCTGGCATAGATAAGCTTTCCATTGATATATGGTTTTTCAGGCAGTATGGACAATATTTGGCTGAGATGTAACTATTGAAAATCTGGCAATCCTGAGGGTGCAAAAAAAATCTAAACATTGAGAAAATTCCCTTTTGAAGTTGTCCATTGTGTTCGCGATTGTGCTGCATTCACTCACAAAACAGTATATATTTGTGATACATTTATCAAATATCTTCATAGAACATGATCTTTACTTAGTATACTGAATGATTTTTGGGATGAAGAAAAATACGATGTATTGTTGGCTACATTGCCACAAATATGCCCGATGCGTTAACTTGTGACTGGTTTTTGTGCTCCAGGGTCACATATATAGCTGTCTGGAAATATTTAAATCAGTTAGAAATTGCTCTTTGTGAGTGCATAATCACTAAACATATACAATTATGCAATAATTGACTGTAAATGTAATGAAAGGTCAGTACAGAAAAGTTTCCTGACTTATTCTGGCTTTTTATGTTTGTGGATGTTTTAGAAGCATACCTTATTCAGATATATTCACTAGTATCCAATAGAGACAAACACTTCTTGAAAACATTTGTAAGAGTATTATTAAAACATTTTAACCAAAATGTATCCTGCTTGGACCAGGATAATTCTTCCGAATGTAGTGATAGTAAACTAAAGCTTACTTATTCATAACATATGATACATAAACTCCCTCTCTTTCATAACTTGTGCATCATCAGTCAATGCAGCATTTGCTGTGTCAGTGCTGCAATGCAGTGACAATATCCAGTTCCCACATTCCACATTTCCTTCCTTTCTTCCTTCTCCTTGTGTTCCCAGGCGACGTTCATCAACCTTGGGGACCGGCAACTTTCTGTTCTCCACATGCCGGGCCATTCCAGAGGAAGCATTTGTCTCCATGACAAGGAGAACAAGATGCTGTTCAGTGGGGACGTGGTCTATGATGGTTCCATGATTGATTGGCTTCCCTACAGCAGGATAAGCGACTACATTCGTAGCTGCGAAAGGCTGGTAGAGATGGTCGATAAAGATGAGATTGACCTGGTCATGCCTGGCCATTTTAACACTTTCTGGAACAAACGGGCTACACCGGTTAGCCTCCAACTACATGGCTAGTGCCGGCACCTGCCACAGAGCCTCCACCTGCGTGGTGAAGTCTGATCCGTCAGCCTGGCACTTCGAGCCTCCAACTCAAGAAGTGCCTGCTAATAGTTACGATCTCACACTACCATGCAACAACATATGTGGTTGGTCCGACCTCAATGTAGAAGCATAGTGTAAACACTGGAGTAATAACAGTGTGCTAATGACAGAGGTAGAGTTTAATAACTGTATCCGTGTTGATCATGGTCCCAAACAAGTGAGGGAAATATGCTGCAAAATATCCATCGAAAGCATCAAATAGAGCAGTCATTGTCATATTTTTAAAAGGTACTGTGTGTAATTTTCAACATTAAAATAGTTTCTTCTATAGCTCAGCTTTATATGTCTAGACCTCTATTAGACTACTTAAACACTAAAAGTTAATCACTGTGGATTCTTGGCATTTTTAGCAGCCCAATTCATAGATTTCACTTTAATGCTTCAGCCACTAAAAATCACTTGAAACAGTGGGACATTCGGAAACGCTTAATGTGAACGAAGACTCTCAGACATTTGAAAGTGTTAAAAGACTGAAGTTTTGGGGGTGCTTCCACTTGTTAATAGTTGCAAAACTATATACAGGCGAGCAGATGAGCTCATTGCAAAGCACTTAGATGATTTAACTAGTGTATTCTTAAAAATTCGATGGGAAATGCTTAATGAGAAAGTGTGCATTGCATTTATATTCAGAGTTCATACTACTAGCCTGTACATAGCACGCATCACCAATAAGGCATACACTGAAATCTGGTTTTTATACCATTACCTAGATCAGTCTGCATAAACCTGGTAAACTATGGCTACAACGAGGAAAGCTTTGTTTCCTTCAGGAAGGCATCTGCAGTAAGTGTGTTATGTCACATGAAAATGAAACAGGCACAGCAGTGTTTCCCATCCTCCCTCATACCAAACAAGTTAAACACAGCTCCATCCCTCACAGCCAATTTCATTGGTCAACTCAGTTACTGATTCACCTGTTGAGAAAGGTCCACTTTTATTATTCAGTTCACAGAAGTCATAGATGGATCTGATTAGGACAAACAGTAATGCTATATATCAAAGTGTATTAGCAATGAGTATCAACCTGAAATCTAACCCCCAAAACTGAAAATTCTGTCAGTAATCACTCACTTGTTCCAAAGTTATTAAAGACATTGGGTCTCATTCATGAAACATGGAATAAAGTATTTGTGTGTAATCGGTAAGTGGTTGCTGTTTTCCAATGTTAGTTGTAATTGCAATAACTCAACACCTTCAGCCACATGGGTGTAAATGTGGCGTTACATTCTGTTTGCCCATTAATAAAGGCTGCATTTAATTCACCTTAATCGGGTACATATTCACACAGCATTTTGAAAAATATATCCACAGTAATTACATACGGTTTTTCTTTTACTTCATTATGAGAGCCAGTGATAGCAGATCTGGTGATCGATGTCGGCTCCTTCTCCAGTCTGAATGCGATTTTCTGAGTGAACTAATTAGTTTTTTGCTTGTCAAGTTAAATGTCAAACCATTTTCTTTGCTGCTAAGCTTCCTTTTGTTTTTAAAGACCTGATACGCCACTATGTAGGCTACACTTGAAAATAAAATGTGGCGTTTTGAATGAACTTCTGATAATTAAACTTCAATTTCTGCATTGAGAATATCTTTATTTCTTACATCCGCATTCATGTTAATATATGTGCATATATATATATATATATATATATACGTATATATATATATATATATATATATATATATATATATATTATGGCAATCTGATAAATGAATGTGCATGTGCATGCCCATTTTACGACTGGTTGGAATTCATTAACACACACACACACATTTCACTATCACATCTGATGTTTACGAAGTATTTGTGAATCAGGGAGAAGAGTTTCGGGATAGGCCTCTTTACCCGCAAATCACTCTCATATTTACTCGTATATTTACGTATGTTTTATGGAATGTAACCCATTGTTAAAATAGTCCAAGTAGCTACAGTGGCTCAAACTTAAGTTTATCAAGCGACTAGAAATACTTTTTGTGCGAAAACAAAAATTATGACTTTATTCAACTATTAATTTCCTTTTCTGTGGGCCGTGAGATTTCACCTGTGAAACTGCGTAACGCCTTCTAGGTTGTATATGACAAGCATCACACACATGACCAGCAGTCGACCAATAGTGAGCCTATGTGTGATGACAACACAGAAGCGTTGGCAGTTTCACTACGTGAAATATTAAGGCCCACAGAAAGTAAATGAATAGTTGAATAAAGTCGTTATATTTGTTCGTTTTTTGCGCACAAAAAGTATTTCTTGTCGCTCGATAAACTTAAATAGAGCCACTGTAGTCATTCAGACTATTTTCAACGATGTCTTTCATAACGTTGTGGCCAGGCCAGTTTAGATCCCTTAAGAGGCCTATGGAGGAGTGATCCAGCTCTCAGATTTAATCAGAAATATCTTAATTTGTGTTCCGAAGATGAACGGAAGTCTTGAAGTCATGGGGTTGGAACAACATGAGGGTGAGTGATTATTGACATAATTTTAATTTTGAGGTGAACTAACCTTTTAACAATGCAGGATTACACAATTACACACTATCTACCTTTAATAAATAATTTCATTAACATTTGGTTTAATCGTGAGACTCTGTCTACTGATGGTATGTTTAAAGATCAAAAGGAACATTGTAGCCAAGCTGATATAATTACACTTCCAATCACCAGTGATCTGATTGGTTTTAGGTCAATCATCTCTTAAGAGACAGCAATCTGTTAGCTAAATTGGGAGTTAAGGTGAATTGGTGGGTGACTGCTGACTTGTTCTCGATGGAAGTCTCTGCATGAGATATTGATGTAGCACTGCATGGATGGATCAGCATTTATTCTGTTATTTCTATAGGCTCGGAGTGGTATTGTGTCTGTGTATTTGATTGAAAGTGCATTGCTTGCAAACAAAATCATAAATATATTTCAGTCAGGAAAAATGACAGAAAGATATGCCTGAACTGTGATTTTTGTTTGGTTTAGTTCCATATCACTGCCTCCATGTAAGTTATCTTTGCTGTGTGCTTATTTGCAAACTGCACAATAATTGTGATTTATTTGTATTAGTAAGTTTGATCTTGAAGCACATGTCAGTGTGGGTAACAGACAGTAGTACGTTTGTGAGTATAAGGACTTTTCCCCACTGAGTAAGTCACTGCCTTAGTTTAATCTGACATATGTTAGGCCCTACCTTTTCATATTAGAAATGTGAAAATATCACGTTTTGTGAGTGTATGAAGTTAGACGTTGGGGAAGTCATGAGACTGACGGACATCAAGTCACTCATTTATGTTGCCAAACTTATAATATGCTGCTTCACTATTTTGATGTAATTTTCATAACTGCTGAAATGTCATTTCCACTTAGTATCATAGAAAGGAGAGTAGAATGTGTTTGTGTGAATGTGATGGACATTATGTATTATGAATTAAAGTTGAAGTGAGCTCTGCACAGTATATGTGCACTATATTTCTGCTCAGAATCCCTTGAAATCCAGGCAAAATGAGCAGAGCTATACATGCAACACTTTTTCTAGTGCTTCTTAGGAGTAAACAAATGAATACCTCGAATGCCATGACAACACCTGTTGTAAATAGGCAGGCACCTGTTTAACAATATACTCACTTTCAATTATGAATAGTTTGAGTCTGTGTTATTCTTCTATTTCTGTGTTGCTTGATATTATTTAATTTATGCTTAAAAGGAGTAGTTCATTTAAAAAAACTGCTGATAATTTACAGCCTGCACGATGCCAGCCCGAACTCCGCCCACAAAATTTTTTTGGACGGGAAGTTCAGTCTGGACTTAAATCGATTGAGGAGTAATTATGATCGGTTAAAAAATCATCGGGCCAATCAAATTGCCAGGGCAGGCTTTATACGATGATGGACAGGTGATCTGAAGGGACGTAATCATCACGTTATTAATGAGCGCTTAACTGGCCTCCGCCAGAGATGACTGCAGCTGGAGAATTTAGATGTACAGATTACGCTGTCGCATCTGTTTGAAATAAATCCACAGCGCATTAATTTTAATAGACATACAGAAAACGGCAATCAAGGCATTTGTCGATCGGAAAGATGTTTTTCGCCGTCCCACATGATTCAGCAAAAGTGTAACTTATGAGCTGGCTCTGACGGTCACTAAGAAGATGGGACGTAATGAAAAGCCTGTGGCCGTTGGTGGTTTCTCCTTTGGTCGCACTCATGAAGGAGTAAGTAAAAGAAGCAACACTCGTTATTTAACTTCTAAAATAAGTAAAATTAGGCTACGTTCTGTATTTGACAACTGTATGCAAAGTCGTTGACTTACTGCATTGCTCTGATTGGTTGTGAGGTTTACCGACTATCCAATTGAGAGCAGAGTTGTTGTTTTTTCCTGGTTCGGTTAAGACATCGCCTCATAATCAAAGCCAGACGGAGGGGTTTCAGACTCATTTTCTCATTAGAAAATGAGTATGACGAAGTCAGGCTAGATGAATTACTCACCCCCATGTCATTCAACAAGCGTCCACGTCTTTCTTTCTTCAGTTGAAAAGAAATTTCTCCATATAATGGAATTTATTGGTAGCTGCAAGCGAGTCAAGGTCCAAATGAGAGTTTCAGTGCAGCTTCAAAGGGCGACAGCAGATGATGAATAAGGGTCTTATCAAGCCAAACGATCGGTCAGTTCAAAAATAAATAAAAAAGTTTACGTTTTATAAGCACAAATGCTCGCCTGTGATGAGCGTTTGTGACTCCTGTTAAACCGTCCATCAAAATGAACAAATCTTTTGAGTTATTACCTAAGGGTCCTAGATAAGACCCTTATTCATCGTCTGGTGTCATTTAAAGCCCTTCAAAGCTGCACTGAAACTCTCATTTGGACCTTGAACCATTTGTTTCCCAATGAGTTGCTATTATATGGAGAAAGTCTGGAACGTTTTTATCAAAAACCTTAATTTCTTTTCAACTGAAGACAGTAAAGATCGTGGATATCTTGGATGACATGAGTAAATTATCACCAAAAGGTTTTTTAAAGTGAACTACTCATTTAAGTCATTTGTAGTTGTGCAATGTGTTAGGAGATAATTTCACTGTAATATATTATATTCTTTTCCAATTTGAGCAAAAGTAATGACCACAAGATGGAGACATTGACCCTGTTATGCCTGCATATTACTAGTCATTTTGGAGATGAAGCGCTGAAGTAGTTGCAGCATCAAAACTGAGGTCAGTGCTATTTGGCAGCAAACCCTCCATTTTAAAATTCTCTAAATTTATAAGTTGGCACGTCCTTCTTAAAACTTGACGTTTTCTCACATATCACTAAGTTAACCGCAAGCCTTATACCCTTAGGCTAGTAATGATGGATTGGATTTGACATTAATTTCCTTACAAATCTCTTGAAATATTTTTCGGGCCAAGTTTTGTTCTGACAGTGTGTCTTTTGAAATGCATACGTTTGGCAGTCATGAATCTGGTTGAAATTCCACAGTACTGTTTGACACGGCTTTCAGCCAGGATGAATTGATGGTTGTTGACAGATGGCTAATTATATCCAGGGGACTATTTGTCTGACTTGACCTACAAGAGGTGGTTACTGTTATTTTTAAAGGTGATAGGGCTCAAATGAAATGGCGAAGGAGGTTTCAGGAGGAAAGGGGTATCCAGGGTCTATTCACAAACAAACTTGATTAGATTTTGGTCAGCCTACATGGTGGTGGACTGGACATGGAAAAAAAAATTGGACCTACAAGTATTCTTTTCCTTTTGGTATGATTTCAGTCCTTTCTCATGGTAAAAGTATTTGAAGCTAGTCAAGATTTGTATGTATTTTTATAATCACTGAATGGTTTATTCTGTATATACCCTGAAGTTCTAGAAACTCATGAAAAACTATTGCCCAGAAAGTTAACCGAAACTGTAAACATGGGAAGGAAAGCCCAAACAAATGCCACAGTGATTCTAGACATCACTTATGAACCTACAATTGAACTATAATGCCATCTTGCATTAGTGAAAGTGATAGAAGCCTGTAACTGACGTGCCAGATTTCGTCAAACTTTTCTCTCCTCCCGCTGGCTGTTTTTCCCTCTAACCCCACTTCAGTAACAAGACATTGTATCCCGCAGGCAGCCAGACGGACATTTGATGCGTGGTCGCCGCTGGGGAAGCGTTGTTTGACATTCAGCTGCTCCCTACATTATCTGCTAATTGACAGCCCCTATCTGCCCTCCGGCGAGCCAAGATGACACGTGTGGGAAGGGCCGAGGTAAGGGGAGAGTAGGGAAGTGCCAATCACCAGCAGATTATCAGAGCGAAAGGGTGGTAACAGCCTTAATATGACCTGGCTGCTGCAGGTTTTGTGGGTTAATTGTTGGTGGTGCAACAGCAGCAATGTGATGACCTCTTCCTCCAAAGTAATACATATACTCATCGAAACAATTGCGTTTTAGCCTTTCAGATCTATTATGGCCTTCTCATTCACACGTCCTTGAGGTCTAACAGACCGTGAGCTGTCCTATTTGTCAATTTAAAGACGTAATGAAAATTTTTCTATTTTCTTAAAGGTTCTATATGTAACTATTTTTATAAAATGAATCCTTTTTTATTGCCTGTGTTTGAAGGGGTTGTAATCACACATTGCAATGATCCACTTTTTGGGTTTTGCTATTACCTCTGAAGGCCAATATTCATATTTATAAGTGAGGTCTCCGGGTTCGGATTCCCTGCGAAATCCATCAGATGTGACGTGCATGCGCGCTCCCGAGCCTCTCTTCCTACAGTCTATGCGACCCATAGACAGTAAAAGAAATGGACACAATAACCCCGTTGATTTCAACATGCGACCAACGACACTTCAGCTGACGACACAGAGTCTGATAACTCCCAAAACGTCCTGCCTCCAGCACAACACAGACTCCACAAAAATATAATAAACAAAAAGTTTTATCTGCTGACTCCGGACGCAAACGCGGATCAACATCGGCAACATATTAGTAGGCTACAACATTAAACTCTAGTGAAATAGCAAGGTAAACTACAAGAAACATGACATGAATACAAAAGAATGTTCCAGGATAACAAAAAGTCGGTGCTTTAGGATGTAACTTATCTAGTTACTGACTAATGTCACTCATCCACTACTTTGTTTATAAGGATATCAATATAAACAATATCCACATATTGTTTATAATACACATTTCCAGACACGTTTAGTACAGTAATGTCACTTCCTACAAACTTAAGGCTGGTTCACACGGGACGATTTTAAAATTGTCGGCTCGATTTTCCAAACCTGAGAGACCCCACACACGGCGATAAAAAATCACGGGTCTAACAGTTTTGGTCGTTCAGTGTGTGGTGCCCAGCCACACGGCAAAATCAACACGACACACGAACCGATTTTAACTCCTGAGCATTCCCAGGTCAGATGGAAAATCTCACAAAATCCCTCGAAGATAAAACGTGACTTCAGAGTAAACAATCATGGTGGACGAAGAGGATGCAGTGGCGATAGTGTTTAGTTTGTTTTTAATGGAAAAAAACGTCCACCGGACATTCTGGTGCACCATACCGCCGGGCGCCGGCTGTTTTGATTTTGTTTACCACCAGTGCTTCCTCTACGCCTCGTCACCTCGCTTTCTGATTGGCTACACGCCACAGTTCACAGGCTGCATGCTCGTTCGTTCTCGGTGGACACCACACACGAGGAGAAATCGGGCCAAAACAATCCAACATGTTTGATATCCCAGATTTGAGATCGGAGCGATCCCAGCATCCTTCCGAGCAGACGAGAGCAGTCTTAACACACCACACACGGCAGGAATATCTGATCAGACTATTTTACGATAATCGGAGCATCCTTAAGATTGTCGGAAGAGTGAATGAGGGGCTAAAATCAGGCTAATAATCCTGCCGTGTGAACCAGCCTTTACTGATACAACTGTTGAACTGTTCAGTTTAGTTCACTAACCGTTTTCGTTATCATATTATAGGCTACATTCACCTATGTTGACATTGCTGATTGTGAAAGATGCACGAATAGTTAGAGAAATGGCTTATGACATCGTATGTCGGCTAGACTAAATGCAGTTTACTGTAACATTATCATGGACAAGCACAGAGCATTAGTTTAACGTCAAGCTGATAAAAGTAGGCTATTATTGTACCTGCAGTGGGAGTTTACATTAGTTTCCAACATGTTGTGTGATTAGTTCCCCGTTGCGTTGAAAGTCTCCGTGTGGCTGGTAGCGAATGCTCGCTCTTGAGATCTAGCACACACACGGGCACGGAGCGCTCTTGTTGCATTCTGAAACATCACCGCTAGAGGCTGCTAGAAACTCCATAGAGTACCTTTAATGCGTGCTGATGATCTTACCGTGAACGATTGGTCAATGCAAGATTACAGGGATACAACAGACTTCTCTCTGGTGATCCCGGACTTTACCAATTATTTAAGGTGTGTCTCAATCAGCTCCCTAACTACCTGGGTTGTGAATCAGTATATCGTGGACATGAATTCAGACACTGGTTAGGACAGTAAGGACCACTACACATTGGGACGCTGATAAGTGATGACTATTTCTGGCAATATGCTCATTGTACAACATCACTACTGGTATTTATATTCTTTGAGAGTGTACCTGTATATCCCCTTTTATATCGTTAATTGCTTTCAGCATGTCGGTAGATTGTTTGACTAGATCACCTTTCAACGACAGAATTTCCTTGAGGATGTCACTATTTGTCGGACTCGTCGCCACCGGAGTCTCCGTTATTTCAGGTGTCTCTAGAATCGACTCCGATGCCTCATCCAGCGGTGTTTTGCTAGTATTAGCCGTGTCCACATTAGCCCCTTTGCCTTGTGAGGCCGTTTTACCCGGTTGTTGGCCAGTTTTAGCGTTTTTTGGTGGCATATTGTCCAGTAAAACGCGTGTGTCAAAAACAAGTAGAATTATGTTTATTGGTCCTAATTAAGGATAGTTTCAAGAGATTTAACAGCAAGCCTCACGCACATGCAGCCTCTCACTAAGACGCCATAACCGGAAGTGACTACTGGTATTTATGAACATCAAAAGAACTGATATCGTTCTGACATTATTTCTAAATGTTATCTAAAGTACATTATGATAAATAATTTGTTATTTACATATACATGCAACAATTCAGCCGTAAATAAATGTTAGCTGTACACCTGTTTAGTGATGTAAGTTTATGCAGAATTATAATTGAATAATGGTTTGTCTTTTAAAAAACAGTATCACGTGTCATTATGTGTAGAGTGTAGTGAGTTGGGTTGCAGGATTTATGTTTTGCGCTTCAGAATTTCCATTAAGGGAACATAGAAAGCATCGATGCTCTCTGTTTTTAACTATGCACTGCATTGTGGGATTTTTTAGGGATTCGGACATTTCAGTGCACTGGTATAATTTTGCGATTGAGACATCCCTTCACTGATCAGTGCCCTGACTACTGAAATGATTGAGACCCTTGGCCTGCTTAAACCCGCCCCTTTCTTACAACCCCTTTCTTGTGTTCAAGATTGCATTCAGATGTGCCTCCATCCAATTAACAACTGATGAATAGCTCTACCACAGTCTATTTCAGACTGATCACATGAAGTAGCGTGTGTATGACACGCCAATTCGTATTTCTATTTTTGGCGTGCTATCAACACGCAAAATCCCTTTTCAGCGTGTTTATGAATGCCGTTGACTTAACGTTATTAATGTATATATAAATATATGACTTACCCCAACCCCGTCCCTAAACCTACCCAACATTGGGGTTAATGGCATTTTGACTGTTCCCTTACCATCCTAGGAAAGAAAAAGATAGCTCCCCAGATGTAGATCTACATTTTGCTTCGTTTCGCTCGGATATTTGACGGCGTGTGCAGACACGCGGAATCACTCGGACGTTAATGGCGCAGACGTATGCATACACGCGGATACACGTGGATAGCTCAAAATACATAGAGATAACACACCACTTGACTCTGAAAGTGGCGTGTATGTTTACACAAAAGTCATGATGTCATGTTGTCTACCCTTTTTCTATTTTTTCTTTTTTTGACAATCTGTTTCACTTGGATGTATCACAATAAGGAAGACACTGTAATATCTGATGCTATTTAGTTTAACAGTTTTGGTGGTGAGACAATTGTCAAGTAAATTATCTGAGAGCATTTTACATAATATGCTTTAGCTTGCCAACCGTTAGCATGGTAAAACCTTCTCCGAGTTTTGTCTCTTCATTTATTGAAAGACTGTCTGCAAGACAAATAATCTGCTTTGAACAGATTTTTTTTAAGGTGTTAGAGAGATTAAAAACCCCATATACCTTCATATACAACGTTATTTGAGGGGACAGCCCTTTGTAGTGGTGTCCGAAACCATAGTGAACGTTATTGAGTGCACTTATTTAATTCCACATTGCACTGCAATAACAAGTGTACAACCAATATACGCTTAGCGGCTGTCCGAATTCGCTCTCTCTTTTTCAATCAATTTCAAGTGAACATAATTATTGGACTATTGTAGAGAATGGTGAATGAGGGTTTTGGGGGCGATTTCAGATTCACCTCAGGACTTATTTTTTGGTGTGGTACTTGATCAGATGACTGCTTTTTGAAATGGTGACAGTAGTAAATGAGGCTGTTGGACATCATCAACTAGATGTTGAACACCTAGAATTTCCAAGCTGCAAGTCAAAGTCGATTCACTGAAGCACAGTTTTGTGTGCTGAAGTGTGTATTTGATTTATATAATGTGTAATATGTTAGGTACCCTCTTGAAGGGCCATACTTTACATATCCAAGAAACACAGTTATGTGGATTGTGGACTTTATGCAACCTAATTATTAAAGGAAAAGGACCCAAAGTTTAGCTAGGACCAAGGAGCAGGACCGGAGCACAGACCTTTAAAATTATATTTAGTAGTACAGAACAAAGACTGTATAAAAAAAAAAAAAATTGACAAAGCGTCTGTGACGTCATCCATAGACTTTTTGAATAACGGTTTTGAGGCCGTTTATGGGGGGTATGGGTGGCACCATCTTTTGAAAATCTTGGGAAATCCTAACACTGCCTACCTTCTGGCCAATCCATATATGAGTAAAAGGACGGGCTTTGTGTGAGACAGAGTCAGCCAATGAACGCGCCTCTTCAGCCAAGCAGCCTCAGCTATCTTTAACGTTAAGAACGACTGGCAGACTAGGCTACTTTTTACAGTCTATGGCTACTACATTCACTGCAAAGCTGCTGAAGAACAATCCAATGTGGGACATATCAGTCTATTCTTATGTTACATGACATCCCCAACATTTTTTGCGAGGGTCGATAATTTTGAACTCGGACCCGCGCTTTAATCCGTTGTGGAGACTCTTCATTCCGGTGAAGTCACAAAGCAAACTGCACAAAAACGTGTCCCTGCTTGATATACAGCCACTGATAAACATAATCGGTTTTAATGAGATTGAAAAACTATACGAGTGCGGATTAGAACCCAGAACCTCTGACACGCTTGGCAAAAGTTCTGCCACTGGACCATTAAAGTGCATGCATGTGTTTGTCGGACTTATGTATTTCTTCACATGAAAATTCTCGCCAACAACGAACATATTAGATCTCATTAAATGACAAATGAATCACAATGTACTATTTAAATCGATTGCTGGATATCGGTATGTTATTGTACATAGGTACATGTGATTTATAATTTAGCATTGCATTAGCCCCCCAAAACCCCACCTGTCCCTACCTCAGACGCTTACATTTCTGAGGCGATTTAATGCTAACTGTTGCAGTGGCACTTCCCACAAACCTTGAGCATAGTAGGAGCAAACCTTCCATAGTAGTGGAATGTCACTTACCGTAAAAAAAAAGTGGACTACTCCTACATGTTCGAGACGTCAAATTTCAGGAATTCCACTCATCGCAGCCCGTTATCAGCTGTCAATCAAGCTGTCAATCAAAGTTAACCACGCCCTTATGTGTCATACATTTTAAATCTAAATACGATCTAAACTAACAAGTTAGAAAAAAAATTCACCTCCCCTCACAGTTGCCAGACACTCAGAACCTATCGAAAAATAAAATAAAAGTCCATGGTATCAACCTGTAGAAACATGAATTTATGATGTGAAAACGGACATTTTATCGTGGGGTCTATGGACATTTGCTCACTTTTAGGACCTGCCCCCGACATTATTGAGTGCTCTTATTCAATTCCAACCAATTTACGCTTAGCGGCTGTGACCCCTTTCTACTAATTATAAAATCTTGAAACAGACTAGTCAATTATTATATATATATATATATATATATATATATATATATATATACTGTATATATATATATATATATATATATATATATATATATATATATATATACTGTATATATATATATATATATATATATATATATATATATATATATATATATATATATATATATATATATATATATATATATATACTGCATGCACTGGACTGATACTCTACATTATATGCAGCACTATGTCGAAGGACTACAAAGGGTTAAAGGCATGCATTTTTGGATTACAACTATAGCGATGTCAAAACTGTCTGCTGAGTTTCCAGCAGTGGATCTTTTAGACCTAAGGCGATATATATATAAAAAAACAGGCAACAAGTCTAGAACCTATAGAGCAAACCATGCTAGACAGTAGACAGACACTAGTAACAATATACACACTGGTAACTGCAATAGTCATAGCATAGACTGTTGATGTGGTTAAACAGAGCAAGGCAGCAAATTTGGAAAGTTGGGTATTGGGTGACGGGACGATTTCTGTCATGCAGATTTGAGTAGTCTGACAGCTTGTGACAAGAAACTTCCATAGTCTAGTGGTTTTAGCCTGGATTCACTTTAGCCTCGCTCCAGAAGTTAGGATTGTGAACATCTCATGAAAAGGGAATGTGGGATCATGCTTTATGCTGCTGGACTTCCACTACCTCTCAATGTACAGTATCTCTCACCAAAAGGCTCCTGCAATGAACTAGGACTGTTGTTGTTAAAGGGATAAATCACATAAAAATGAAAACTCTGCCACCATTTACTCACCCTTATGTCTTTTCAACCTGCATAATTTTCTTTCTTCTGGAGAACACAATTAAAATGTATTGGTGGCCTCATACACTCTTAGAAGAAAAGGTTCTATATAGAACCTTAAAAGGTTCTAAAGCACTACGTATTTGGAACCCCTAAAATGCAATGCATAAACGATCACAAAATTCAAAATATGGGGGTTAAAAATGTAATTAATCAATATCACACAAAGAGTGCCATTTCAGTTTTTATCCTTCAAAAATCAGCATGATTAAAATGGGATATTAAGTTACTACAACAGTTTCATAAACAATAATTTAATTACAACTGCAAAATGTTGCAGAATAATGTATATATGAATTAATAATAGCCTATAAATAACCTTTGTGCCAAAAGGGTTCTTTCTTGTCATTATCATCTTTTTTTTTTTGGAAAAAAAAGGCATAAAAGGTCCTTTGCAGTTGAGTAAAGAAACCTATGCTAAATATATAGAACCCCTTTTTCTAAGAGTGAGTTTTGGCTGCACAAGATCGCAATCTTGATTCAAACACCCACGCGATCTCATACCTAAATGACAACGTGTCTATTAAACCTTTATCAAAATCACACATGAACGTTCAAATATGTGTTCGTTGTTATCATGAAACGGCTTCACAAACAGTCTTTTTGACCACACAGTATTGTTATTTCAGTGTTACAATAATTTAAACTAAAATAGAAATACTGGATACAAGTTTATGTAGTTCAAATATAAACACTGAAGCTGGGATAAAAGTTTTGATATAAACACTGATAGAATACTAAACTCTACTGAAAAAGTAGAGCAAAACGCTATATTTACAGGTGGCGACAAGTGACCGTTATAAAATGTATGTGTCATTTGTCATTGCATCATTCAAGAGTGTTCAACAGTTTTGCTCAACCACTGATTTATCCAGTTATGAAACAAAGTGAAGTATTTGAGTGAGTCATTGAATCATTAATTTAAATCAAAGTTTTTTTTAATTCAAATGAATTAAACATTAATTAACTGTTTGCAGCTATTAACATTTGGTCAGAACCCCTAGTAAATGTAATTTTGAATAGCTGTCTGTTCAGAATCATGGGATAATTATTATCTGTTTAAAAAAAAAATCTATTTATCCAGAATAATGCAGCTCTTGTGACCATTGGGTTCCATTATATAGAGGAACAAAAATATATTTCTCTAAATATCTAATATGTTCCTCTGAATAAAGAAAAAGTCATTCAGGTTTAGATGAATTGAGGGTGAGTAAATGATGACATAATTTTGGATGAGGTATCCATTTAAGCAGATTTAAAGGTAATTGTGTCTTAATGTCTTTAGTCCCTGTGTCCACATTTAATACATTAGTGATCTGATTTATTGGCAAGGGACATTAATGCCATTGAACCATGTACTAATATCATTTAACCACCCTGTGAACTGAGACTCAAGGACCTTCCAAGTTTTGGCTGCTTAACGGATAAAACTGTTCCCTCTAAATAATTTTTTATGAACGGATTTATCAGGTTTGGCTTACAATTTATAGTGTATTTGTTGATGGAGATGATCTTAACTGAAAGTGAAATGGAAGACAAAAGAGATGAGCCTAATTATGAATCTAAAATTCAGAGGCAGTAAATTCTGGAAAATTCTCTGGCAAATCACACTCTATAACATCACAGTGAAAAGTAATTTCCCTCAACCACCCAGACACAGCTGAACAATGAGACTTGAGGATTAAACAGTCATTCTCTCTTGGAGTGAAGAACAAAGGGAAAAAAGGAAATATGGTTTGTTTAAGCTGCCCACAATTTCATTTTGTGGATTTTTCTGACATGATTTCCATAAGGGGAGATTTTTTCTTTCAAGATACCATTTCTACTGTCGCCATCAGACATCACGTCATCTTGTTTCTGGAGCACACAACCTCTTTTATTTATTTTTTCTTCCTTTCTGGTGTCTGATTAAATCTCTGCTTTATTGTGGATGAATCTTCACATTTGAAAAACACAGGGGAATGTATGATGTTGTTAAAAATTAAGTACATGCTTGCCTTTTTCTTTTAAGAAGATTGTAAAAAAAAGAAAATAAGAGTGAAATATTTGCTTTGAGTCTGCAACAGTCTAGCAACCCCGAATGCCCCCCTCCCATTCCCCCTTCAGGATGAGGAAATGTGTCTTTCTAAAAATGAGACTCCACATTTAAAAAGAAAATGGCTTTGGTCAATGCCCCGTTGAGTCTAAATATTTCGTCGTTTAATTTTTCCTTGAGTTTCGAGATGTTTTTATTTTGCAAAGCCTAGAACTAAGTTTCAGGCTGTGGGAAGGGGAGACCAGGGACTGTGTTTACATTTTCTTTCATAAACACCTGAAATTGTACTGCCATGACCATAATACTCAAATCATAACCCAGTGTATCTCAAATATGGGAACATGGAAATATGTGTAGAACATTAGGAAGTACTAAAACACTGATATAAGGTATCATTGTTTTAGTAATTTTCTCCTGTAGGCTACATGGTTGAAATGTCCTGCCATATAGGGACATGCATCCAAGGCCATGTCCACACTAATACGTTTTCGTTTGAAAACGTATATTTTTCTCTCCGTTTTGGCCTTCCGTCCACCGCCGTTTTAAGTCAACAAAAATGTATCGTTTGGAAAACGCTCTCCAAAGTGGATAAATTTGAAAACGCTGTTTTCGCGTTGTAGTGTGGACAGTGAACCCGGAGGTATTTCAAAACGATGACATAAGTTTAGTCATGTGATCCATGTAGTACCAATAGATATTCATGTTTATCGGTATGTGCCTTATGTGTTATTCATTTTTACACTATTGCTAAAATATGTTACTTTCTACTTAATATGTGCTATTCTTCATAGCACAGTACTGCAAAGATGACAGATAATGTACTCACATTTGCTGTCCTGCGGCAAAACAGGAGAGCAGTTGCGTTTTAGACCAAACATATGGTGACTGAATGCGACCTGGACGCATCCGTGATGGTGAGATATTTTGCTAAATAAAATTATCCTGTTATTGTGCGATAACATTATTATTTATTTTCCCATCTGTATCCTCTCAGTGAGCTTTTGTGAAGTTTCACACATGTGCAGTAAAGTGAATTTAGAAGTTTCTCATCCACACTGAAACGTCGGAAAACACCTGAAAACGCTAGTGTGGACGGAGAGCGTTGTTAAACGAAATCCCGTTTTCAAATCTATCCGGATCAATGTGGGCGTAGCCCAAGTGAAATATGTTTGTATGCGACTCGCTTCGTTCCATCGGTTGGTAATGGGATAGAGGCAGATTTGAAGGCAAGTTTGCAATTGATTGTTGGTTAGGTGTAGCCCTCAATCGGGTCATGGAGTCTATACCATAGACTGTAAAAAATATGGACAAAGCGTCTGGGACGTCACCCATAGACTCTCTGAAGAATGGGTTTGAGGCTTTTTATGGGGGTATGGGCAGCGAGATCCCATTTTGATTTAAAAAATACGTAAAACTACTGGTGTTTAAATTCTGCTCCAGTTGTTTGAAACATTCTGTGTCTGTATATATAAGTGTGTTCAGTTCAGTGAGCCCGATCTCATGAAAGTTCGTATCTATAATGGCACGAATGTCATTTCTCGTGCCATTTATACGGCAAAAATAGTTTTTGTGTGTATATGGTATGCGTTTTTCACATGCAAATGATGCGCACTTTATGGCGTATAATACGCACAAACTCCGCACCCCCTCCCCCCTAAACCTACCCAAGGGGTTTTCAGAGCGTAGCATATGCACGCAAAAAAAAAATGTTTTTGACGTAAAAATGCCACGAGATATGACATTCGTGGTATAGATGCGCACTTTCATGAGACTGTGTTGGTTCAGTAGAAAGTTTTAGCTAGTACTTAAGTATACCCGGCATAGTTTGTTCATATCAATTACATGCATTTAGAAAATAGTGCGCATTTAATTCCATGCCGAATATAGGTCCCACTAACACTTTTGCTTTTATTATTTGAAATGGATTTTTACTAAAATTCTTTTTTGCTAAATATTAATCAGCTGTTAAGTCAAGACCAATCTTTTTAGTAATGGTGTTCACGTGTATTATGAAGGATCAGTGCTTCTATATCAGTAATTAGAGTTTCAATTAGTGTTACAATTGCCACCATGCACCTCAATATGAGATAAACTATCAAGGAACCTGTCAGCAACAGAAGAAGTTAGCATTTATGCATATCACTAAAGAAAATTGACCCAGCCTAGCCTCTTTTTTCTGCCTATGTGTGAAATTCAGTGAAATGTCAGTAGCTTCTAATGGAGAGTAATGTTTTGGACATCTGCGTCCACCCAGGATTAAGAGCAGAACTTTTCCTGGTGATTGTTTTCAAAAATATGAATAGTTTGTATAAAACATAATAACTTTGGGACAGAAGAAAATGATATAAGTAGCCCATATGTCAGACACTAGGTGGGTTCATAAGATGTCAGGGTGTTCAATGGTCCAAATGTTCTCTAGACATAATCACAAGGGCTGTGGCTCAACCTCTGCTGCCAGACGCTCTGCCTTCTCCTGAGCGGACAAATTTCACAAGTAGAAATAATGAGTTGCTACTCTGGCATCTCTCTGAGACGCAGGGGTGAGACAGGGCACAAGAGGGAAGACCTGTCTACATTAAACCCAACAGAGAACCCAGGAGAGAAACCATGCATGCAAATGCGAGATCTTTCCTGGGCTTGGTCACAAACATGCCTTAAAGTTTTCTTCTATCTTTCTTTCGGTCTCCTTGTTCTTCCCATTCTGCTCATTAAAACAGATCTGTGAACTCCGACAGAAAACGCACAGGAAGTGAGAACAAGCGTTCAATTGGCATTTCAGATTTTTGAGAATTTCCCTAAAAATATGCTCTTAATGGATAGACTAGCCTCATTTGAAGCGTGTCATATACTCTCCTTAACAGCATCTCGGCTACATAACACGGACCATGTCTTTGGAGTAATTCGACGTGTCATCCATTCCTGTGCAGCCAGCTGATGGGGGCAAAGAGCTAATGATTAATACCATGATATAATGGGCAGGAAAAAAAAAGATGGCAAGTTCGCCACGGAGGCGTCTCCTGAACCTGACCGATAGCAGCAGGGTGCAGGCAGATAAACAGGAAACAAACCCCCTCAAATCCACTTTCGGTAAGACGCGTGTAACAGGAGACGCAATGCCAATAAATAACGATGCTTTATTGCTTCGCTCTGATTGGCTATGGTAAATATAACGGCGTATCTCCAGCTAACAGCACAGCCACAGGTATTTTCGGCAATATTTGACAGGTCTAAAGACGAGACCCGTTGGATTACAGGTTGTATAATGTCGTTACATCATCACTGCAATACTAACTTGGTGAAACTTTGTTTAAAAAAGTGCCTACAAGACAAAGCAGGCAGAGGTGAAGAAATGATTTGTCTTCATGCTAAATACTAATATTTGAGCTATTATACTGCCACTGTGCTCAGGCTAGCTGACAGTGTGAATGGTAAAAAGCTTGTAAGTGGTAAGTATTAGCAGCTGGCTAACCGCACAGGAACAATGCGCTTTCACATAAGAGTACACCCTTTATTTGTTTTGTCTAAAATTCGAGTAGCAACGGACAGACGCATGCTCTTGGTGCTTTACGCACTGAGCTGTTTACAAGCAATTGTAATTATAGTCTGCATTTATTCAGTAACCGATCAAGCACAGGGGAGTTGAGCACATAAAACAATCAGGACGACCCTCATTAGCACTGCCGTTTTTCTTTTAAATTGCCACTGTGCACGAAGCCGATGATCGCTTCCATATGGCTTTGGTCATCTCTAATAAATAGCATCGCGTTTCTCCTGCTCGGAGCGATCCAAATTTAACAGAAACCTCAAGCACTCCTCTAATACGCTCGACATGTCCAGGATTTCCTCCCATTTATCGAAGGGTTGCAGGCTGGAGTGTTTTCACTGCTGCTCTTATATGTGTTTGGAAGGAGCTGTTGGAAGTTTTTGTGGATCACAGGCCCAGATTCACTTCCTCTGTCAGTGGGCTGCAGTTTCCATTACTCAAATGGAAGAAGCAGTAAAGAGGGGCCAGTGTGTAGATGTGTGGTCCAGTGGCTGATGAGTGCGTCCCTGCCATTACACTTAGTCCTCAAAAGATGAGGACCTTTCGAGAAAATTGATAGTACAAAATGGTGACAATCGTAAAAGGTCAAATGGTCACCAAATCAGCATATTTGAATGATTTCTGAAGGATCATGTGATTGAAGATTAGAGTAATTTAGCTTTGCAATCGGTGATGATCAAAAGTTATTTTAAATTGTAATAATACTTCACATAATAATGTTTACTTTATTTTTTATAATAAAGCAGCCTTGGTGAGCATAAGTGATTTATAAAATGTTTTCCCTTAGGCATGATGCCACCACAGATTTTTGAGGTATCAGTATTTCTTCCAGGAAAAAAATTAAATAATAATAATATGATGTTATGTGTATCATATGCCTAAAACATTGTGCCATGACAATTTTTTAAACGACTCATTTATTGGTATTACTCAGTTTTGGATGTGTGTATATACATTGAGTGATATCATTGTTTCTGCTCCATTCCGCTAACTATCATGGCAAAAAAAAAAAAAAGACAATGTCAATGTTTACTAGGGAAGCATATTGCATCCACTTGAGGAAAACAAAATCGTAATTATCTCAGAATTACGAGATCATTTTTCATGTAAAACAGTTTAGAATAACAGTCATTAATTCAGAATAACATAGCAATTTTTTTTTTCATGAAAAATTATCTTGTAATTCTAAGATAATTAACTCGTTCATTCAGAAAAACAGAGCAAAAGCTTTTTTTCATGAAAAATTGTCATAATTCTGAGATAATTAACTCGTTAATTCAGGAAAAAATAACAGAGTAGATTTTGTTTCCTCAAGTGAATGCAATACGCTTCGGTAGTTTACAGAGTTGGTTCGATTAAAAAAATCTGATTAAAAAGATCAATTGATTTACAACCTTTTATATCATCTAGGAAGGCATTCCAATGAGTAGTAGATTTTAATGCAGAAGACGATAGGCCAAAAGCAGAATGATGAAAAGGAATAACACAATTACTTTATGGATTATAATCTGGTAGATCTCACAGAGTTTTAAGAACAAAAATAAACAAAATCAATACACTAGGAGCCAAGCCATTTACAATTTCATAAACCATACACAAATTTTAAAAAAGTGTAAAATTGTCATTTAAAAAAAAGGATCATATTATGATAATCTTTTTTATTATTTATTTAAAATGTTTAGAGTCTGCTTATATATGGATTTTAAGTATAATTACATTTTCCCTTGCTTGACCCCAACATGTCAGACAGTAAGACGTGAGAAGGGCTTGTAGCTTACATAAAACTATTAGCAACATCAATAGAGAGACAAGATAATTTAACTCATTAACTATTTCTATCTTTTCACCATTAATAAAAATATCAACATTAAGAGACTGAACATTTGTTTTTGAGAAGAAAATTCCTTTTGTTTTACTAATGTTCAGGCTAAGACACGATTGCTCCAGCCAGCAGTTTTAACTTCTCAGCTGCTAACTCTGCTGTTCTCTCATGGGTAAAAATAACAGTATCATCAGCATACATTTGTACTTGTATCCCTTCACACTGTTGCGAGAGTTTATTAATATTCAGTCTAAATAATAAGGGACCTAACACTTATCCTTGGGGTACACTCATTGTATAATGTAAATTACAGGACTTAACCCTTTTAATTTTTGCACATTGTTTTCTATTTTATAAATATGACGATATCCACTCTAAAGCTTGAAATTTAGACAGTTTAGAAAGAAGAATTGGCTTTATGCACAGCTCCACTACTTCCTGAACTTCAGCCGTAGTAGTGGAGCTGTGCATAAAGCCAATTGCGTGATTAACTGCATCAAAGGCTTTACACAAATATAAAATTTGCCCCAACTAATCATTCTTTGTTTATAAGTTTATATTTGCTCTATTAAATGTAAAGTAGCTGTTTCAGTACAATAGTTTGTTCTGAAACCTTGGAAACTGCTTACAATGCAATGCTTACCTTGATTTCCTTACGCTCACTTAATGGAAAGGTTTTATTTTTTTCTTTTTCTTTTTTTTATCAGTTCTCAAAATGAATTATTTATTTTCCATACAATTTATATTTATTTAAACTATTAAGTTGTAATGTAAGTGCATCCCTAATTCATGTCTAAACTTGGACATTCCATTGGGGTTTCCTTGTATCTGGCCCAATATGCTGGAATAGGTGACCCTAAAGAGTATAAGTGGGAAGGAAGAATGGAATGGATGGATATTACAAGTGGAACACAAAAAGAGTTACTAAAAAAATGATTCCCTTGTTAGAAATATAATTTAAGTAAAGAGAATATCAGTGCAACTACCTCCATTAATTACAATGGTAGACGTTACATTAAGACTGGCGCTTTGTTTCAGATTTTTGCCAGATGGGCGCATTACACCCTGCATTCTGTCAGAATGGCTCATGTCTTTGGCTCATGGAGACCTGGAAGGTCCAGGCAGATGTCCATCAAAGTGACAGAGCCTGGCGCTTCCAGCTACAGGATCATGGGTAAAGGAAGAGCAGGCGGCGGTTAAGGCTTTACCCAGAGCCACAGCAACACCATGTCCAAGTGTTAGCAGATGATGCACATTTCAGACACGCTAATTCAAGCCGTCAGTTCAGCCATGAAACCATTTCTTCCTGCTCTCTTTCGCTGCCTTGCCACTCAGACTGCCAAGGGCTTATCTTCAACACAAAGGGCGGGGGAACGCGCCACAATAGAAGCCTTGAGGGATCGGGGTGAGGAGGCACATGGGGTTACTCTCTGTATTGAGGACAGTTTTGAAAGATGATTTCATTTATTTTAGAGTTATTTTTTTAAATGTTTGAATTTTGTATTTACACTCTTGTTTGCATCAATAAGGCAAATGTATTACTCGTTATGATAGATTGCATTAGGAAGCTTTCTGCAGATTTGGGGCCATAACTACCCTATCTCATCGACCTAATTCGTACGAATTCGTACGAGTGATTAAAAAGTGGCTAATTCGTACTGAATTCGTACAACCTCACTCGTACAAATTCGTACGATTTGTCTGAAACCCACGTGACGGTTAAGTTTAGGGGCGGGGTTAGGGGTAGGTCATTCGTATCGAATTCATACGAATTGGCCAATTCGTAAAATATGTACGATTTAGCAAAATCGTACTAATTTGTACGAGTAAGGTCGTATGAATTGTTACGATTAGCCACCTCGTAAAATTCGTAGAATTTGTAGTCGGTGGCCATAACATTCGAGAAATCTTCGTTATCTTCAGGACCTTTTTTTATAGTAAGCATCAAGTGGCGATCTTATATGGTACTGAATTTGTGCATAACCTAATATTAGAAGCATTCTCTCTCTTTTGAAAAATTAGTAAGCCTGTTTATTTTGCTGTCTGAATTAATAAGGTTAGATTGTGAGGTTTTTTTGTCCCCCTTTCTCATGTGATGCCTCCTGTCAAAACAAACCTCTGATGATGATGATGATGATGATGATAATGAATCAATGACAACACACATTTTAGTTTGTTTTGTCATATCTTGTTGTCAGGTCAAACTACAGATGACTTGCAGTCTCTGCAAAATGATTTGTTTTTATATCAATAAGTAGCTATCACGTCAAAGAAAGGTAACATTGAGGACATTATAAAAAGATCAGGATGAGTGCATGTATGTTGACTACTACGTCCTGTTCTCAACCTTTAAATTAACATCCTCCCTCAGAAACAACGGTTTTATTCTTTTTTCAAAGTCCGTGTTTAATCTGGCTTGAATTGATAAAAACACAAATCTTAAGGTTTGTAGAGTTTCTGAAGTTTTTAAGTGGATTTGTTGCACTGATTTATTCAAATGTTTTATTGTGATTTGTTTTCCAGTGTGAAGAGTCTTTTGCACATAGACTGAAAATACACCGTACGACAGCTAGTCGGCTAGACTACTAAGCACATCATTGCCATGGAAGCAAACATATAGACAAAATTCAAGGCAAGATCTATATATGTGCCCATTAGACTATGGAATATCATAAAAATAAAAGATGGGCTTGACAAAAGCTTATTCTACGACCGTTAAACACCGGGTGTAACATATATGTGGAAACTGTAATGGCTTCGTATGAAAATAAAAAGGTTTTGGACCGTAATAGTTGTGGTGCCGTTTCAAAGCTTCCTTTAGAAGTCATTTATGGCAAAGGCTTGTAAATTCTCTTAACTGTCCTACACAGTGGTCCTTCCTCGCTCAGGACAATATATTTTGCAGGTGTTGTTTCGGGCATACAGCATTAGTCACTGCCATTCTTTAGCACCCAGGTTTGTCATTCAGTGTTCGTGTCATACGCACTGCAGTATTTATTACCGAATTACGATATGTTATTGTGGTAAACCTATAATGGCACGAAAAGGGTATGGTATAATTCTTTTCATGGAATGACTTCAAAGTACTCAGAGCACTTGTGGAGCATTTAGGAAAAAATTGTGAATTTTATGAGAGATTTAGAATAAGTAGTGCACCTGGTTTAGTTTCTGTACATCTCACTTGCTTGCTCTCTCGCTCTAATGCACAAAGCGAGGGAGCACAAGCTCACTGTCTTCTCATGAACACCTGGATTTGATCAGATCCAGATGTAGCTGTCCGTTAAGCTAATTATGAGCACTAAAACAAAGAGGATAAAATAAAACCTTTGTAAATGAATATACTTGACAATGTATTCCACAGTATTTTGTAGATACTGTGAAACTTTCATAAAAAAAAATGACATTGAAATTTTGTTTATGAATAATCTTTAAGCACCAAGACAAAACATACATTGTGGCAAAATCGTTTTGCTGAAATGCTTTCCAGTATAATGTTGGGATTTGTATGTCTGTATTGTTTAATCATTATGTTATTTTTATTGTATGTGGATCTTAAAGTGTACAGTTTTTGAATAGTGCAATACATTTATTTTGTATATATCCCCATAAAGGCTTTACATACTAAAATATATATGTGTTCGAATGTGGAAGTATTTTATAATGCAACATCCACTAAAATATTTCTACTTTTCAGAGCACCCAGTGTGCTGTTTTTTTTTAAATTCCATATGCACTCTTGGACAGTACTGGGTAAATTGTATTCTGGATTACATGTATTATGCAGTCAGATTCTATAAATGGAGTACTTGTAATTAGATTATATTTAAATACTCGTTTTATTTAAAAATTATTTTAAAATACTCATAAAATCAGACTACAGTTACCGATTTATTGATTACACAAGGCCAGTAAATTATATATATATATATATATATATACATACATATATATATATATATATATATATATATATATATATATTGCTTCTATACATTCAGAAGGTCTGCAGGTTTGTGGAATTGTACACACAGACCAGCAGCCACCATAAGCCTGTGGAAACTGAGACCCATGCACAGCATATGATCACTTGGTTTACTCAAATCAAGTGTTTTTCCCCCCAACATTGCAACTTTCTATATAGCCTATAATCAGCTCCTGATGCACACAATAATTATTAGTTATTTGAATTATTTCATCGTGAGTCATTTAACCATGTATTTCTGTCTTCGGAAGGCTTTTGTCTGTTGAGCATATTCAATTATATACAAATTCATTTTCAGCCCATTTCAACTTTTTGTCAGCTGATCCTCTTTGACATACTTACTTGAAGAACCCTTTGGTATTTTATTTAAATAAGTAAGGTCAGTAATAAAATTAAGTCCTCAACAATGATAATAAATAGGAATAAAATTAAGTGCTATGTCCATGTTAATTGTCACATGACATGCAGGTAAGCAAAATAAATTTAGTTTTATTTTGATTTGTTTTGATTTTAAGGTTATTTATATTAATTTTAAATTGTTATGGTTAAATTAATAGCTTTTCATTAAACTCGTGCAGTTCACTTATGGACCCCAGGCTGGGAAACCCTGCTGACAACAAAGAATGGAATGTATATATTTCTCTTTGTATTTTTACACCAATCTGCTACAAGATTATCCAATTGAAATCAATATGGTAAATGTCAGCAGCAATCTAAAAGTAATCAAAAAGTAGTCAGATTATATTACTTTGTGTAAATGTAACTACAATTTTTGTAATGTAATTTGGAATAAGTAACAGGCTACTAGTAATAGTTGTATTGTTAATTTTTGTTACACATTGTAATTGTAGTCACTGTTTCTCAGCCCTTTTTTTAAAGGCACTGATATCAGTATGGACTTGGTTTCCAAACTTGAAATGTGTTCCTTCACTGTTATACAAAATTTCCTTTAAAAAAAGAAAGAAAAAAAGCAGCTATTTCTGTTGTTATTTAGACATTACTAAAATAACAATTGACCAAATCTACATATTTTATACCCCCATTGTAGAAATCCCTTTATGTAAGCATTTTGACACATTTGACCTTGCCAATGTCAGGCATTGTTTCATAATACTTAGATATAATAATTGTTGTCTTTCAACTATCACAGAAGATATAGATATCACATTGTGCTCCCTTTAGTGCTGTATGTACTCAGCATGGCAAACACAAGGGGGTGCCCTTATCCTTTCACTGAGGGCAGCAGGGTTTGTGTGTGCTGTAGATAAACGCACAGACAGATGGGGGTAAGAAAGTGAGGATTGTGTGCAGATGTCATGTGCCTTTTGAGCATAGTTCAGTCATAACACTACTTTGATCAGCTATATGACAGCACACAATGTACATAACAACAGCCATGTCAACTCTCGAGATCCCTACGCAGATATATAGACTTTGGCTTCAACCGCCTCTCTCTCTCTCTCTCCTTCTCGGAAAACCACGCTGAAATGTATTATGGGAGAAAAAAAGGAACAAAAGGAGAAGCAAAGTCTTGCTCTAGCGCTTTAACACTTGTTTGGATCCTCTGGCAGTGGAGGATTTGATGTCTAATGCCAACGATTTCCCCCTTTGTGAATTAATTAGTCTCTGCCAGCGCCGGACACATTTGTCATTTGAATTTATGCTAATGAGGGCTGAGGGGTCCTGGTGGACCCATAGGCCGGAGAAGCTGCCTCACTCTTACAGGGCTTACAAGGCTTCTTCCCTGCTTCTCTCTATATATCTCTCTCTCCCTCCCTCGCTCATTCTCTCATCTTATCGTCCCCCAATCCCCAGCTGCTTGGACTCCCTGACCTGTCACTCCAGTGGGGGGCTTCTGGTGTCCTATGCTGATAAGGTAGCTAATTATCTCTGTGTGGGGAAGTGGATTTCGAGGCCACACACACACCCTCACACTGTCTTCTGGTCACACTGAAATCAAACCTGTATATCACCTCACTTAACACAGACCTTACATCTGGCATGATGTTTCAGACTGATTATGCTAAAGTAACGGATTCTAAAGTAGCGTTGCAGTTTAGCCAACTTCATCCAGCATAAAATCTTAAACAGCAACACTTACCGCCGGATTCACAGACAGTCTAAGCTTAAAACTAGTCCCAGACTAAAAATGCATGTTTGAGCTGTTTTAAAAGAGAGCAATTGATATCTTAAAATATGTCAGTGCCATTGTTTTGTCTCAAGATGCACACAAGCAATGCTTTTTTTTTTCCAATGCATGTTTATAAATACTGTCCTTTTAATGTCCTAATTAAACTCAGGCCTAATCCTGGCGTAATCTAAGACATGTCTGTGAAACCAGGCCTTAAATGCACAGTAGTTGAATGCTGATACAGTTTTGTGGATGCAAATGCATATTTATGCATATGCATATTTTTTTTGCATATTTACAACTCTATAAGCTCATTGTATATTATGCCATGTTTTTTTGTAATCTAATTACTAATTTTAATTCCATTAAGAACCAATTAACATTTCATCATTTCATTAAACATATGCATGTATGTTTTGTGCTGTATGTGTAATAATATTTAAATTGGAATTACACTACCATTTAAAAGTTTGGAGTCTACTTTTTAATGTTTTTTTGAGAAAGTCTCGAGCTCATCAAGGCTGAATTTATTTGAAATTCGGTAAAACAGTAATATTTTGAAATATTATTACAATTTAAAATAACCATGTAACAAGGTTAGTAATTCAGGTGAGGAGACGGAAACTGGCGAACTGTTTAACACTTTTTAATATATAAACAAACACAAAAAAGTAAAAGCGGCAGCCCTTTACAAACGACTGACGCACATACATAACCAAAACATGACATACATAGTCCAGACCTGGTCCTCTCTCATCCTTCACTGTCACTCTTCCTTTTATGCTTTCAAAGCTTATCCGTGAGAGATATGAGACCGGTGCGGCGCGCAGGTGACGCTCATTGCCACCAACCTTGTGCCGTGGCATATTTTTTTGTGGAAACTATGACCAAACACACGCACACAAACACACACTACATTTTTTTTCATAAAATCAAGAATTTATTTGAGATATAAATCTTTTGTAACATAAATGTATTTTACTTTTACGTTTGATCAATTTCATTTCATTAAAAAAAAAAAAAAAAAAAAACGCTTGAAAGGTAGTGTGTATATAGTATATTTTATACTCCCATTCTATGATTTTCTAACTGGTGCACATATAGTACAGATACAGTCCTGATTCTTTCTTTGATTTGCTTTTATTGTCTTTTGCTACAAAGAATTTTTGACTGGGTCAAATTAACTAATTATATATTATATTATTATATATATATATATATATATATATATATATATATATATATAATTAAACAGTCACTGTTCAGAAAAAGTGCATTTCAACTTTTTGTTGAAATGCATATAAAGCTTCAGTAATGTGCTTTTTGAATTTAAATCTTATGGTTTTTTGTTGTTGTTGTTTTTTGTTTGTTTTGGGTTTTTTTTGTGAAAATACAAGATTAATTTTGAAACTGCTGTGGTTATGTTCATCACTGGAGTCTCTCAGGTTAAAGTAAAGGGGTCTCGCAGGTAAAGGTCTCTCAAACGAACTTGAGGCTGTATTATTATTTAGGATAAAACTTCTCTTGTCTACATTTAACTCACTGCACAGATCATCTTTGTCAACTTGGAGGAAAATATGTTTTGTTAGGTTTGGCTCGTGATATGTTTAAACTATATCCTACAAGTTATTATTTCAACATCTAAGTGATAGATTTACAGCTTTTCTGTTTCTGTGAAATGATTTAAAGAGCTCTTGGCAGACAAAATGATTGACTGCCTTCATTTATTTTACGTCGGCCACTTCTTTAAACGGTAAATGTCGACTCTTGGAAAAGCAGATTGGATAACAATGGACAAAAAAGGCGTGAAATTGCAGAATTCAATACCACAGATGTCTTTTCTTGAACACATGAATGAACTTTTTTTTTTTTTTAATCGGGTCCAGCATGTTATAGCTGGCGGTTTATAAATAGAGATGAGAGGAAAGAGCATTTTGAAGATGAAGTCGCTACACTTACAGTGCCACACATTTTCTTTGACTCTTTCTTTCTCTCTCCGGCGCAAGTAAAAGGCTTGCTAAAAGTCCGTGGTACATATTGGCAGGGTTTTTTTTTTGAGCAGCTGAGCAGTGCACTCTCTCAGTCCTTCCATTTAGAGGGCCAGACATAAGCACTTTCCTGCTTCTCGGTCTCTGTAATTTTCAGACTCATTGCTGGGGAGAGGCGATCTATCCCACGTAATACTTTGCGTGTTGCTTATTTTGACATTAACTTTTGCTTCAAGTGGGAGTCGGATGGCTTAGACGGAGTATTTTTAGACAGTCCAATTGGCAACAGCAGCGATTCACTGCATTTTCCATTTTTTTCAGTGAGTGTCTTCCCTGGTATGCTGTCTAGCACCAACATCTCCAAGTTCTGAGAGGAGATGAGGATGTGAAATTCAAGAGGATGCTCTCTGAGGTCACAGAATACGTTTGAGAATTGTGAAAGATTTCGAAATTCAAACGAATGTTACCTAACCTTATGTTTATGTAACATAATCCACACAACCTATAGTTTTTATATTAAATTGTGTAACTTCTTGTCAACAGTACTCTTAAAGACAACAGTTGAGCTCTAAAAATGCATCACAGTTGCATCACATCACAGATGAATCACCACAACAAAAAAACAACTGTTTTACACATTGATAATAAGAAGAAATATTTCGTGTAAAGCTTTATTTCAGAGCAGGGCCACTGAGAGGACAGTCAGATCTCGTTAACGCTCCCAAATTGCCTCAGTTGGCGACTGAGACCTGTATCCAACTTTCCATACACGCGTGCCACAACACTAAGCACACCTCCCACTGTGCCTCACAGGGAGCCCTTCGCTTTGCTCCTCATAGCTTTTTAATTGTTAGGAAAAACCGAGAAAGGGATGGATGAATAATTGTGCCATCAGCAGATTGTTGTGCGGACTCAGAAACCGCTTGTATCTTTTCTTGAGCCTTTTTGGTGGAAAATGAGACAATGATGTATACAAGTTTGAGATGGATGGTATGCTTTACAAATCTTTTCATGTTGCCATATTGTGCTGTATTACCCTTAAAACAAATTAACTGTGATGCAATATAAACACACTAAATATGACATTAACATATTAATTAAACATAAATATGAGGTACGGAGACCTCCAGGGGGGCAAAGTACACTAAAAAAAAAAGAACTCTTTGAATGAACATAAAAAATAATATATAAAAAATCATGGAAAGGCACATGTTTAACTTGCTTTATTTCAGCATTATACAATTATGTTATTCCAATTTAATCTACTTATTTTGGGTCAACTTAATTCAATAAGGTTGATTCAACTTATTTTGGGCACAGCTTAATTAAATAGTGTCAGTGAATTTAAAATATTTTAATAATATAATTTATATTAGTGTCGCACACTAGACTTCTGGACTATAGTCATCTATTAACTACCAATAGCACTTTTAAGCATCTTAAATTTTAAATAATATTTACTTGCTTCATTTGTCAAAGCATATGATAAAAATACTGTTGAATCTTCAATCTAACCAAATGGTTTACTCTTCTTTACGATGGTAACTCACTGTACTTTAAATGGTTCAATAATTGCAATGTAGTTTTACATTACGCACTACCAAGACTTCCCCTTTTCTTATTTTCTTAAAAACACAAAATAACACTTAATTTTTACATGTATTCTCTCTTAATTCAACCATATTCAAAGCATTCATGCGTATGGGAACTAACTTGCACTGCCCAGTTTCAATTCAAATTTCAAATTTAGTTAAAACAAATGGGATTGTCAAAGTTAACTGTTAACTGTTTTGGAATAAAATGTATTCTAGAAAGATACAAGATTTTTTAAATTAAAAACAAAAATAGCTTTGAAAAGAACAGTTCGCATCAGCTTTATAGCCTACATCTGTATCAAATTAAAATAATGTCACTATCACTATTTATCTATTCTAAAATTATGAGTTCATTATGAATTAATTATGAAAATTTTATTTTATTATATTTTCCCCTTTTTTAGTTTTTATCTTGATAAAATACTGCTTAGCATAACTACTGCTTGTCTGTTGAGATATTCCTAAAAATGTAATAATGTAATACTTTTCTTTTAAATAATGTTTTAAAGATCCGTATAGCATAGCTTATCAATATGGACCAAACATAGACTCTCCAAAATAAATTTCTGGTCACATTTTATATGAATTGAATGAACAATTGAACAATATGAATTGAATGAACACTACTTCTTCAGCATTTGTTAATCTTTGGTAATGTTAATTTCAACATTTACTAATACTTTATTAAAATCTTGTTAACATTAGTTAATGCACTGTGAACTAACATGAACAAACAATGAACAGCTAGATTTGTATTAACTAAGGTTAACAAAGAATAACAAACACAGTAACAAATGGTTAGTTCATGTTAGTTAATGCATGAACTAATGTTTAATAAATGAACCTTATTGTAAAGTGTTACCAAATGTACAATGCACTTATTGTGTTCATGTTGTTGCAAAATACTTTTGCTGCTGTTGGAGGTGGAATCAAGGTATGGTTAAGCACAGGTTTGGCAACACAGTCTCATGAAAATGCGTCTCTATACCACGAATGTCATTTCTCGTGGCATTTATATGGCAAAAATGGTTTTTGCGTGTATATGCTACGCACTAAAAAACCCTGGGGTAGGTTTAGGGGGAGGGTGGTAAGGAGTTCATGCATATTACACGCCAAAAAGTGCGTATCATATGCACGCGAAAAACGCGTAGCATATACACGCAAAAAAGTGTTTTTGGCGTATAAATGGCACGAGAAATGACATCCGTGCAATAAATATGAACTTTCATGAGATCGGGCTTGGTTTGGTGGTATGGTTAGGTTACAGTGTTGCAGGCATAAGAGATCCACAATGTAATTATAAATGTAATAACACAAATTGTTTAGAGGTGTAATTACATTTTTTAAATATAGGCCTTAGTACAGTGTAAAAACATGTACACAATAAATGCATTGTATGAATTGATTAATTTACTTATTACATAGTAGTCAAAGACACCTAAGATATAGTTATTTTTTTATTTGGATTTCTGAAGTGCACTGAGGCCACAGCCGGACCTCATTCTCAACAAGCCTTTGAGTCCCATCCATATCTGTACCTTGCATGTAGAAGCATATTTAAATTACATCCAGAATGCTGTGTCTCCACCAATGTGTTCTCAGCACCACACTGTCTTCAGTTATTTGGCTCATATTCATGCCACCTACTCAAAGAGAGGGGGAGAGATGAAGGCTGTTGCTAATGTAATTTTGAAAGGATTACCACAATCTTTCAGTGTCTTTTGGGGGTGGGTACATTGTCAGTAAGAGAGAGAGAGAAGAAAAACAGCTGAAAGTGTTGTCTTAACTTCCAGAAGTTCTGCTTTTCTCTGTCTTCTCGCTTATTCGTCATATGAACAAGCCATGCCCACATTATGTGCTTGTCAAGATGGATAAACGCGTTCAGCCAAATGTGGAGTTAGACAAACACATGTGAGACATACTCGTGTAATCGTATCTGTTAAAGACAGCATTAAAGAGAACGTAAACCTTAGCTGGAGAGCTGCCTAGCATCAACTAATTCCTCGTTGCTTTGTTTGCGTTCATTCAACTTGAAGACCATCTAAAACTCAAATCCTGATGGGCATGTCACATTCTGAGAGATGACTAAAACTATTTCAAAAACACTGACACACTTTTCACTGGCAGCTAGAAAAAGAACTGTCATCTTAAGCCAGTCATAATTAGCAATGCTGCTGTGATACATTAAAGTTTTGGGCCACCTGTTTAATCAGGCACTTGCACGTACAGGCTTATGAGTTATTCTTGTAAAATGTATTGCCTTTTACATTTTTCCACTTTGTTTTTGACAGAACAAATCCCATTTTAATGACAGTTAAATTGAAGATGTTGCAATGCTAGTTTATTTGTCAGTGCCAGTAGCAGCTCCTGGTCGTAATTTTAGGTAGGGCAGATTCTGGATCTTAGCGCTAGTTTCTGATAAACAATTTTAAACTCTAATGATAACTGACATACTTAAGTACGACAAACCAGCGCAGTTTCATCCCAAGATATCATATAACTGACGTCTTGGGACGTCTTTTGACCATACGTCAATATCTGCCTTTTTAGGGTACCCTTAAACGACGGTTAGATGACGTTATCGGATCCTAACTCTACCCCAGACCTAAACCTACCCCTAAACCGTCACCTAACTGACGTTAAAGGTAAAGCGTCAGTTGTATGACGTCCCAGGATCGTTATATAACCGACGTTTAAGGGTACCCTAAAAAGGCGGATATTGACATATGGTCGAAAGACGTCCCAAGACGTCAGTTATATGACTTCTTGGGATGAGACTGTGTTAGACAAACACATTTTAGACTTGCCTTGGCTGAATCCCAATTCACCCCTTGGCCCTACCCCTTGTTTTCGAGTGTACCCCTTGGCCCTTAAAATGGAGTTATAAGGGCCAAGGGGTTGAAATATTCCCCAGGAATTCCTACACAACATGCAACATTCCAGAACAACATTCTGAGGCAATCAAGACTAAGGCTCAATCCCAATTCACCCCTTGGCCCTACCCTTTAGCCCTACCCCTCCATTTTGCGCGTTCACGTCTAGGGGTAGGGCTAAGGGGTAGGGCCAAGGGGTGAATTGGGATTGAGCCTTAGTCTTGATTGCCTCAGAATGTTGTTCTGGAATGTTGCAAGTTGTGTAGGAATTCCTGTTAGGAAACCAAAGTCATGCCAACTAGTTACTATCGTCTTGGTCTGGAGCGAGTTTTACATGAGGTAACATGAAAAAGCGGGGCAGTACTGAAATCTGCCCCAATGGCTCTCAATTAGAGAGCGCTGCCATTCCATTTTTCACCACATAATTTACATAATTTAAATTTTGTGGGGCACTGTAGAGCTTGGGAGGGCTCTGAGACCAGGTGACCTGCTTCGTATCTGATCCATGCGCTTAATTTTAATACATCCAGCTCACTTTACGAATATCCAAAATAGTTGTTGCAGAATGCTGGACAGTTACAAATTATTATTAATTCAGTGTGGTCTATGTTTTGATATATATTTTGGTGGGGAATTCACTGTAAAAAAAGATTTTTTGGTGAAGTAAGTACTAGTGAAAAAAAAACAATGTAATTTACATGAAAAAGTTAGTTCAGGCAAGAACTAAAAAAAAACTAAGTAAATTCCATATCAGTACGTAATTCAAGCGATTAGAAATGGAAGTGTAAATATCAACTTTACACTTGTCAATATATCAAAATTAAAAATGACTCAACTTTTCTGATACTGGGGTTCCCATCATGCGCTGGACCTTGAATAATTAGGTTAATTTTTTTATATTGTTTTATCATTGATTTTTGTTGTCAGTATTAGTAACTTGCCATTTTGTGACATTTTGAGTACATCTTTTGCTCAAAATGACACAAAACGACCCATCAAATGTTACCGCCATTGTGTATTGTCTACCAAGTATTGAGGTCTTTGCATTCACATCATGCTTAACATTTGACATGATGAAATATAAATTACTTAGATGATCTAAGTGAAGCACATACTGTAAATGACTAATAAAATGCAATATTATTGTTTTAATGAAATGTAATGCAAAGGCAAAGGAAATCGACATTAATCAAGCTTTTAGCCAAGTTAAAATTACTTATTTTCTGTAAAGTTTACTTAATTCCATATTCCAAGTAAATTTAACTTAAAACATTCTAATTAAAGCTACTGATAAATGTGTTTAGAATTTTACTTGGCAAATCTTTGTAAATTTACTAGCATTTTCTGAGTGAAAAAAGTCAGCTAGCTTTTTTTCAAGTAAATTCTACTCCAATTTTTTTTTCAGTGTTGCCTCACCTTCCTTTATAGATGAGCCATGGCTGGTCAGTGGCCATTTATATGCTAATGTCTATTTCTTTAATCAAGGCTTTTATTTTGTTTCACTTGGTAATATCATACTCATCTGTTAGGAATGAACTCATCCCAGTTTTCCTCTAAACCAGAATTGAACTCTGTTCTTGTTACAGTAAATCACGAGATGACTTGCCACAGATGATATGTATTTGGCATGTTGAAACTGAGCAGCCTGAGAGCTGATTTCTCTTTAGCTGCCTTACAAAGAGTAAAAATGACAAACTATGGATGTGGTTAGTGTCCCCGTTTGGTAACGGAAAAGATGAAGGCATGCCGGTGGGTAAATCCCAAAGAATAACTATGAGCTTGTTAAAAGAGGGTACAGGGAAGTCAAATGTTTTCCCTGTGCACCCAGAACTAAAAAAAAAGAAAAGTGTATATGGAGGCCCTCGGCTGTGAACTCTCTTTAGGGAGCTCATTCCTGCTCGGTCGGGCATGCCAATGTGATCTCTACACATCGATGACTCAACGAGACCAAAAGCCAGTCATAAATGTAAAAATAAATGATATACTGTATGTCTTTTAATGCTGTTTTATGTCTGTTAGGAAAGTTGAAATGGGACTGGGTTGTTTCACAAAAGATTACGAAATATGAAGATATCTGTTTTGTGAATTTAGAAAAATGTAATTGTTCGTAGTGGTTAGAGAAGAATATTAAACTTTAAGCTTGATTTGAAATGGAAAAAAAATATATAGCCTATGTTAAAGGGATTACTTTTAAGAATACAGAATAAGTCGTTTCTGTACGGTTAGCATCTCCAAACATATTTGCAAAATTAGTTACTGCTTTTAAACAGATTTCCCATATTTTCCCTTTGTCTGCCATTGGTCAGCACATAATGTATTGCTAATGCCACAGTGTGGTAACACTTGAAGTGAGCTCAACATACTGCAACTAAAGAAAACATGCAAATAGAAAAAAAATACCAGCAAATTAATGAAACATCTTTCACAGTTTGAAAACATACAAATACTCACAGCACAACATAATACAGAAACGCGATGCAAATAGCACAGACCACAACGGAAATGTTTCAAAAGAGACCCCGACAAACCTGTGACAAACCTGGCTGGGGCAGGCTTATTGTTCAATTTCTACTAGTTTTTTTATTTTTTTTTTTTTTTGTGTGTGTATTTTAACATCCTGATCGTATGTGTGTTGTTAGTATTTGAAGCATGTTTCTGTATTTGGTGTTTTGAGGATTTGCAGCACATGTTGTCAACCTGAAGATATTTCTTAATTTGTTCTTTTTTTAAATATACACTCACCGGCCACTTTATTAGGTACCCCATGTGAGTACGGTTGGACCCCCTTTTGCCTTCAGAACTGCCTCAATTCTTTGTGGCATAGATTCAACAAGGTGCTTGGAAGCATTCATCAGGGAGTTTGGTCCATATTGACATGATGGCATCACACAGTTGCCGCAGATTTGTCGGCTGCACATCCATGATCGAATCTTCCTTTCCACCACATCCCAAAGATGCTCTATTGGATTGAGATCTGGTGACTGTGGAGGCCATTTGAGTACAGCGAACTCATTGTCATGTTCAAGAAACCAGTCTGAGATGATTCCAGCTATATGACATGGCACATTATCCTGCTGAAAGTAGCCATCAGAAGTTGGGTACATTGTGGTCATAAAGGGATGGACATGGTCAGCAACAATACTCAGGTAGGCTGTGGCGTCTGCTACGGTGTCAATTGGTACCAAGGAGCCCAAAGAGTGCCAAGAAAATACTCCCCACACCATGACACCACCACCACCAGCCTGAACCGTTGATACAAGGGAGGATGCATCTCATGCTTTCATGTTGTAGACGCCGAAATTCTCGACCCTACCATCCGAATGTCGCAGCAGAACTCGAGACCCATCAGACCAGGCAACGTTTTTCCAATCTTCTATTGTCCAATTTCGATGAGCTTGTGCAAATTGTAGCCTCAGTTTCCTGTTCTTGAAGCTGAAAGGAGTGGCACCCGGTGTGGTCTTCTGCTGCTGTAGCCCATCTGCCTCAAAGTTCGACGTACTGTGCGTTCAGAGATGCTCTTCTGCCCACCTTGGTTGTAACGGGTGGTTATATGAGTCACTGTTGCCCTTCTATCAGCTCAAACCAGTCTGGCCATTCTCCTCTGACCTCTGGCATCAGCAAGGCATTTCCGCCACAGAACTGCCGCTCACTGGATTTTTTTCTTTTCGGACCATTCTCTGTAAACCCTAGAGATGGCTTGTGCATGAAAATCCCAGTAGATTAGCAGTTTCTGAAATACTCAGACCAGCCGTTCTGGCACCAGCAATCATGCCATGTTCAAAGTCACACAAATCACCTTTCTTCCCCATACTGATGCTCGGTTTGAACTGCAGGAGATTGTCTTGACCGTGCTACATGCCTAAATGCACTGAGTTGCCCGCCATGTGATTGGCTGCTTAGAAATTAAGTGTTAACGAGCAGTTGGACAGGTGTACCTAATAAAGTGGCCGGTGAGTGTACATACATAATGTAATATGTGACCGAGACACCTCAATGCACTGCATTTTTTCAAATTGAAAAAAAAAAAACACATAGAAAGTCTTTTTTCACAAAAAAATAGAATGACAATAGAGTGCCGAAGTTATGACGTCACTTTGTAGGACAACTCGGAAGCTAGTGTCGCATGGATTCCCTCGATCAAAAAGCTATGCATTTTCCCCATAGACTTTTGGAAAATAAGATCTGTGTTCAACAAAGAGTTGTGACCCTTACACGTTTTGTCTATCAAGATAATCTTTACAAGTTAATCCAAAATGTATACATTTTGAAGGCCATTTAAAGTTTTTAAAAAACACAAGCAGACACAATAAAGTTTAAAAAAACCCAAGCAGGTTATAACTGGTGTATTTTATGTCATAGATCAAAACATGAACATATTTTAGAGGCTTTGTTATCCACAGACCTTATTTCAGGCGATTTAGCAAAAACCCATTCAAAAAAACCTATAGGCTTTAGGGCGAGGGAACTGAAGTGCTAAAATGCTAACTCACTATCCACGTTTTGGCCTAAAAAGTGACGTCGTAACTTCGGCACTCTATAGAACTAACATTAACATAGATTAATAAATATTCAAACAAATGTATTTATCATTGTTTATCAATTTTCCATTTAATGTTAGTTCATGCATTTAACTAATGTTCACTAAAGGAACTTCATTGTGTTGTGCTATTAACTTTTTCTGGCTAATATTCAAATGACTGACTTGCATTTAATCAAGGCTGTGTTTCCCAAAAGTATCATAAGAAACCAATTGTTGCTTTTGGGAAACGCAGCCCAGAACGTCTCTGGTTGCATCCTGCAACTCATCGTTCCCTGAAAGAGGGAACGAGGACGTAGTCCATCTGACGTTTCTCGACTGAAAGGGAACAATGGCTAACAGAACATAAAAACATCATATGTTCGAGTTATTTCACAATAAACAAATTTTAATTGTAGCCTACATAGTCTGTGCAATTAAATTGTTTTAAATTGAATGTTAAAAGTTCATACTGATGTTCTATTCTGAAACTAATTTTAATACAAAACATACACTGTCAGAATAAAAAGGTTGTATTTTATGGTTGCAACAGCCTGTTATATAAAATGGTTTAGAAAAAATAGAACAGATAAAAAATAAATAAAATAAAAAAAAACTGGGCATTTATACCTATAAGTGTAGCAGATCAAATTTACCTATATAATGCCTTTATTGTCACACTGTCATTTCACACCACTTATGTTTTAACGTTCTGTGTTACTATGTTTACCCACTGAGAAAGAGGTAATCAGTTTTAGTCACAATGTAAAATAGAAGTCGATTTATGGATGCCAAACCGGTATTAGAGGCAATGAATGCCATGAGTAATTGATGGGGAAATATCAGGGATGAGTGATGCGTCCTGGGGAGGCTCAGCATTGACGGGTCATCTGTGGAACATGGCTGATAGCTAAAAGTAATAATTTCATGACTCGTAGTCATTACACTCTAAAAAAAAAGGTTCTTCAGGGGTTCTTTGCGGTGGTCATGGTGCTATATAGCACCACTAAGCCCAGTTTGGTTCTTCAGCGGTTCTTCAGTGGTTCTCTGGGATGGTTACCATGCTCTATGGAACCTCTCATGGTTTCTACATAGCACCATATGAAAAGGTAACTTAAAAGGGTTCCCCTATGATTATGAGCCAATGAACCACTTTTAGTGCTATTTAGCACCATTTTTTTTAGCAGTGTACTTTGTGAATGACAGTGGCATAATACTGTGACATAATACGTTTTATAGCCATATCGAGACAGCAGTCATGTGCATGGGTAAATTTTACATCGCTGGTGGTTTCAGGTAAACAATGACCTCTGGCGGTTTAAGTGTTTAAAATCTCTCAATGTGCACTTTGCCATAGTTTTTGACCCATTCAGTGGATACAAAAATTATAACTGACACATTGCCGCCATTTACTTTGAACCCCACAGTTTTTACGATTTGATAATCACCAGTGTATGGGGAGTAGTTAACTACAGAGTAGCGAAGCTACTAACTTAACTAAATTTTTCAGTAGCTTGGCAGTAGCTCAGTTGCTTTTTAAACAGTGTAGCTTTTCCAGTAGCTAACTACTTTTTGCAGCAAGTAGCGGTGTAGCGCGAGCAAAAGCTACATTGCTACATTGTCGAGCCTGCGCTAGAATCAGCGCGATGCAAGGATATTCTTCTTCTTGTTAGATTACAAATGTATTTTTTGCCATTACCGCCACCTGTTGTTTAATCACGCATCTTGCGGCTAACGGTTCACTGACGTACAGAAGTGGGTTGACACACCCATATTATGATTGTATAGCAAGATGTGACGGCAGATTTGAAGGATGGAAGAAACAACTAACGTTAATTACCCATGGCCGCATTTGGCCAAGTTCAATCAGTTATTTTTGAGAAAATGTTCTACATGCAAATTACGTTGCATGTATATTTCGATCTTGCAATGTTGTAGGCTATTTGTTGCAATTTTGACAAACAGTCAGAGATATTTCAGTGTTGTGTGTAATAAAACAATACTCTTTGAAATCGTAATTGCATTGCCTTGTTTTAAACACTAAATATTTTACTTAAAACATTCCTCAGACACTTATTCAGTCATTTATAATATACGTTGTTCAAAAAAGCAAAAGTAGCTTCAATGTAGCTAGCTACTTTTTGATAGTAACTTGTAGTGTAGCTAACTACTTTTCTAAAACGGGTAGCTTGACTGTAGTTAAACTGACTTTAACCTATCGAGTAGCTTGTAGCTTGTCAAACTACAGTTTCAGAGTAGCTTCCCCAACACTGATAATCACACACTAAGCCATATCTAGATATGACGATGGCGCCATTTGTGGTTGTATGAAACGAAGAGAAAGTTTGTGGGATCAGTCGTCAAAGTATCACGTTTCCGTTGCCCAGATGAGCGGATTGATATGCTGCCATGGATGACAACAGCCAATATTAAGAAACATCTGACAGCTGAATGTTGCAATTGATTAGTTAGACTCAACATTTCCAGAGAGCCATGTAATATGAAGTATATTAAAATAAACAAATGAATGAATAAAATAAATAACGTAGCTGCTGTTAAAAAGTCAAAACGTAACAAAATTGCCAACCGTTGCTGTGTCTGCGTTGGCCAAAAGTCATCTAAGTGAGTGATAATGAGTGTTTGATGGGGGAAACCCCATTGCTGCTGCAGCTGTTAGTGTCTCTGTGTTTGCCTTGTACTGAGTTCCAGATTCGGGTAGATGTACGTTGGGACAAGCCCTCCCTGTGTGTTGGCTGCTCTTGCTAAATGAAGCTGATCAATCACAGAGGTAGAAGCTGCGACAGTGATTTAAGGGCCCGCTCCTTGGCTCTTTCAAATGTTGAGGTGGCCTCCGCTTCCTCTGGCAGACACCACCCAAGCCCTCCTGCAGACAGATGGTGAATAAGAGGACAAGAGTTGCCTCCTCCCTGTCTTTGAGACTTGAGGGCAGCTGCTCTGTGTATGGCATGGAAGGAGACCTGGCATTGAGACGGTGGCAGGGCTCATGGACCGCAGCCTAGTGGTTATCCGTTTGAGGTCTTCCTGGCAAAGCTTCTGTCAGTGTGTCTCTCTCGTAATGCTGGAACTCATCAGTGGCTGTTGGAGAGACTCGATTGATGTTGAAAGAGATACGAAGAGAGTGGCAGGGAGACGCTGACCTACATTGCAGTAAAATGCTCAACTTAGGGTTTTACAGAATCTCTGAGCCGATTAAAGGGCCTTTGATAGAAATATCATTGCTTAGCCATTTTTTATTACACGGCTCACTGGAATATTTGAATCTGATTGGTCAGTCGCAGCATTTGAGGACCAAGTTTGTAGTCAAAGTATGGGCAAGCCTTAGTCAATGTAAAGCATATTGCATAGATAAATGGAATGGACAATAAATGTAATGGACAGTAAAATAAATGGACACAGCGACCCCGTTGATTTCAACGGAGAAGACTGACGCCTGATTGTTGCACTTCCTGGTCTGATGTCAGAGCCATTCGCAGGCTCAAACTGAGCGTGACGACAGTCTGACAGTTGTAAATCTTCTAGTAGCTGTGCCAAGACAAATCTGAATCACATAATTCCTCAAAAACGTTGTTGAAATATTTTTGTCCCGTTGCTTTTATGGACTCTCTATTTATGGGCTTCTACCTTGACTTTGTGCCTCCATGTCCCCCCGATTGCCTCATAGACAGTAAAAGATTGCCTGCGAGCTTCTCCTCCTGTCTATATGGTAATGCAGGGGTCGGGAACCTTTTTACCAAGAAGAGCCAAACAAACAACACAAAATTGAGAAAATTTTTCAAAAGAGCCAGAGCATAGTTTAGACTCGTATATTAGACAATTTGCAACAGACAGTAATATATAATAACAACAGTAGTAATATACGACTTGCACTGGTAGCAGTTCTGGTAGTTATATAACGTTACAACAACACTGTTTTTTTTTTGTGTGTGTGTGTGTGTGGGGAGGGGGTGTTTGACTAGCTCTCGCGAGGCACATACGCGCGTGCATGACAGCTCTCTGCCATGCACGCGCCGTGCGCTATGTATGTTATGCACGCAGTATGTTCTATCTTGCTCTAGATTCCGGGAGATTTTAACAAATTTTCGGGCATCAGGGAGACGCTATCATCAATATGTGGGAATCTCCCGGAACTTCCGGGAGATTTTGTTCACTGACATGCTGGTTTCTAGCACACTGGACGAGAGCGCAGCGCCTCATTTAAAATTCAAACACTTTATTCTCTAGGACTCCTAGACTAGGAGTGTACACCGGTGACCGGCGGCAGTGGCACATTCAGTCTCTGTCCGCGGCGCCCAGCAACGGCTCAGGACCTTGTTCAAAATCCTGCCTCGCCACAGAGCGCATTTACATAGTTTTATATACAGTTTTATACTTTTATTTGTGTCAAACGGTCGTTAATGTAAATACTGACTTCACCGTGTGCTGCAATAGGCTACTTTTACATTCATTTTCAGAAATCAGCTGCTTAAATGAAAATTGCTGAGGAAAATTGCTGAGGTAAAGTGTTCTGCAGACTAAGCAACGATTGTATTTAATTGTACAGTACAATTATAACATAGGACAGACATTATTTTAATTCCATAATGTCCTTAAACATAACAATATTGCCGGCCATAAACTGAGAAAGTGCGCGTCCGGTGCCTCTTTCCTCAGACGCGGCGCGCGCTTCTCGTCCGGTGTGCGATACTTCTGTCCTAGACGCGGCGCGCGCTTCTCGATGCGGTGTGCGACCCTCTTATGACACCACACAAATTGAGAAACGGGCGTCATAAACAGAGTGAATAGCAAGTGCTGCATGGTGCATCTCAAATTGTCTCTTAATATTTTACTTTTTGAGAGACTTTTTCAGTCAACATTTGAAAATTAGGAGAGCCATATAAAATCCTGAAAAGAGCCATATATGGCTCGCGAGCCATAGGTTCCCGACCCCTGTGGTAATGTATCTATTAATCGAACAGAAAGTCCTGTGGTTATGACGGCAATCTTTAGCCTATTTTTACAAAAACGGCTTCTATGGGCTGGAACGTAAGATACAAAGTAATGGAGCATTTCATACATTGTCGTGTTTCTTTAGAAATAAATAATGGACAAATGGAGTCTTTGGACACCTCAGATGTAAAGTTATTTGCTGTCAAAGTGATGCCAAAATAAATGGGGAGTCAGTTGGAGCAATTTCTGCTAAAATGGCGGCTCCCGTGAGACTTCAACTTCAATGTTTTCGTAGGGTTAGGTATCATTTGAATTTGAACGATTCTGATTCCGATTCCGATTCCTTGTTTCGATTCGCGGTTCCTACCGATTCTCGATTCCGATTCTTTTAAGAGCAGGGTCAAAACAAGTTTAGCTAACCTTGCTAACCAACGGTCTTTCTGAAGGAAATACTCCTTCTGTCACAAATACTCCTTTTGTCACAAATGTTGCATTTTGCCGAGATTTCGTTATTTTTAGAAAAGTGAAGCCACACTTTGAACCGCCGACCGTAAGCTACTCATGTTCAACTCGACGCGTTTAGTGTCTCTGATTTTGAACAGGGCCTATGTTGGTTGATTCTAGCACATACGTTTGTTATGTATTAAAAATGTTCTATTACTAAAAATCTTCACCAGACTTGCTACTGAACACTTACTAATGTATTAGTGTACAGTATTAGTATTAGTTCCCACAGAGCTTATGTTTGTGCAGACCTGGTGTGAGAGATGTGTAGAACCTATAGTATTTTTAATTGCTATGGTGGAGAAAGGAAATCATCATTATTCACTTTTGCTTGGATAGTTAGACTAAATTACTATAGAAACTTGAGACTCCTCCAAACACTTCTCACTGCCATTCGCCTGCCCTCGCTCTGGACTCTGTTAACTAATTTCAACTCTTTTCTCCTCTGTGTTATATCTTTTGCAGAGGGTTTTTATGTAAACATTGGGCGACAGAAGTGCTTTATATTGATGTGAAGAAATGGAAAAGATGAAGGGCCATTTTGGCACTTATTCTGTACATCTTATAAATAAGTAATAGCCATGGACATGTAGCGGTTAGTAGAGGTGGAAGCCATCGAACCCCACCTCTGTTTGGATTCTGCATATTTCATAAGCTTGGAGGGGGCTGTGGAATGAAAGCGGCTATACAGAGGGCCTGGTCTGTTCACTGTCATGGCAACTCTACTATTAATAATAGCAGTCCAAGTGTCCTCACCACTGACAAGGGTCCTAGTTGTTGTTGTTTTTCGGCTGCTGACTTCCTGGGGATGACAACAAAATTAGGCCCCTGTTGTAGCCATTACAGTCCAGCCTATGAGGACACTGAACAGGGTCGAAGAGCGTTTGCCTTGGAAATTACCCACACTGCTTCCTTTACAGTGAACAGGTCACCGCAGTCCTCAATGGCTTGACTGTGTTTTGCTGGCCCGCTAGTGTTCCTCTATTGTCACATTCAATGAGTGGCAACTTCAGATGAGTTCTGTGTTGAATGTCTAATTAAATTCAAAGTGATGTTAGACAAACTAATAATGTATGGGTCAGTGCAAGGGGTTTAGATTGATGTTTTCATATCAGGAATCAAAGCATTGGAAAACTGGAGGAAGAAAACAAAGTTATGGTCCTCACTGAAAGCACTTTCCAGTTTGTTGCTTATTTTGTACAGGCCAGTTCCATATTTGTGAACCCCTCGCTGTGGACCTCTTGCTTGTGTTGTAGCCTTCATGTCTTCATTTTTCTACGGTTGAAGTCATTTTGAACTTTAGTGCTGATGGGACATTTGTGTGCAAGTGGTATTATGTCATCTTCCCATGCTGATATCTTATCAAGATCCTGTTTTGTTTACAATTGTAAAATATTTTATACATATATATATATATATTATTTACATTGCATGTGCATCCACTTTTCAATGCTTAAAAATAATAATAATACGTGGCATTGAGAATCATGATTGTACGTGGCCTTATACTGGCATTGATTCAACAAGGTGCTGAAAGCGTTCTTCAGAAATGTAGGCCGATATTGATAGGATAGCATCTTGCAGTTGATGGAGATTTGTGGGATGCACATCCAGGGCATGAAGCTCCTGTTCCACCACATCCCAACGATGATCTACTTGGGTTGAAATCTGGTGACTGTGGGGGCCATTTTAGTACAGTGAACTCTTTGTCATGTTTAAGTGTCCAATTTGAAATGATTCCAGCTTTGTGACTTTGTCCTGCTGGAAATAGCCATCATAGGATGGGTATATGGTGGCTATAAAGGGATGGACATGGTCAGACACAATTCTCAGGTAGGCCGTGGCATTTAAACGACGCCCAATTGGCACTAAGGGGCCTAAAGTGTGTTATGCCAAATTCCAGTGTTGGGAAAGTTCACTTTCTACATGAACTAGTTCAAAGTTCAGTTCACACATTTTAAAATGAACTAGTTCAGTTCATACTTCAAAAAATGAACTAGTTCATTCACAGTTCTTTTTTCCATATGTTGCGAGCTTTTTTTATTTTTATTATTGCCACAGGACAGACAACAATTATTTTATCGATGGGCAAAGTTTGCACAGAAATGTAAGATTTTTCCCATCCTCATCGACCTCATCAAAAAACCTTTGTCGACAGCGGCCGCAGTGCGACACTGGTATCTTGTGTTGCCAGATTGAGTGTTTTTTACTACATATTAAGGCCTGTTTACATGCCTGTTTTTGCCGGGTTTTCGCCTGGAAGGCTCTATAGAAATCTGACACTCTATTGTACGAAGTCAAACAGAGAGTGTGCATTCACAGACACCAGACGTTCACAGTAACGTTCATCAGCCAGTAATACAGGACGTTCAGTTCATGTTCGTCCAAAATATGATTGTGTTCATTAAACGTGTTCAGGCACAACACTGCCAAATTCTGACTCTTACCATCTGAATGTCTCAACAGAAATCGAGACTCATCAGACCAGGCAACATTTTCCAGTATTCAACTGTCCAATTTTGGTGAGCTCTTGCAGATTGTAGCCTCTTTTTCCTATTTGTAGTGGAGATGAGTGGTACCCGGTGGGGTCTTCTGCTGTTGTAGCCCATCTGCCTTAAGGTTGTAAGTGTTTTGCTGCATACCTCGGTTGTAACGAGTGGTTATTTCAGTCAAAGTTGCTCTTCTATCAGCTTGAATCAGTCGGCCCATTTTCCTCCTGACCTCTAGCATCAACAAGGTATTTTCGCCCACAGGACTGCTGCATACTGAATGTTTATCCCTTTTCACACCATTCTTTGTAAACCCTAGAAATGGTTGTCGTGAAAATCCCAGAAAACTGAGCAGACTGTGAAATACTCAGGACCAGGCCCGTCTGGCACCAACAACCATGCAGCGCTCAAATTTGCTTAAATCACCTTTAAGCAAATTCGTGTCACAGCAATGTTCGCTCATTATCAATAATGCCACCGAAGGCCAGTGGCGTGATTTATAATGACGCCATTTGTGGTAGAGATCCATTTGTGTTAGATATAGATCACATAAACATATTTAATAATGATTGTGGAAACATTCATGCATTTAAGCATTTTTCATGCATTTAAGTCCTCCAGGACTGTCTTTTTTGGTCATAATCTGGTTATTGTGATTTTATAAAACAAAGTGAAGATGACTAATATCCCTTGAGAGATGTTCACACATCTCGTTCCACAAAGTCCACTACATGTTATGTTTGCATATCCCTTGTCCCTTGTATCCATGCAGTTCCTAAATTTAATTTATTTGTTGTTGTTTGCTTACAAAGAAAGTAGGGTAGAAGTAGATTACATATCAAGATTTTGTAAGCAGGCTTCCCCTTAACCATCCCACGCAGCCCAGTTAAATCATTGAAGATCCAACCATAAAGTGAAAAGCACTGATTTTGAGGATTCATATGACAGGTCCATTCTTAATGTGAGGGATGACAAGTCTAACCCCTCGCTTATAAATGTAAATGGATAAACTGTGTTGCAGTGAAAGGCTTTTGGATTCACTATGAATTATGAAACCTTCAGGGCAGTTCCAGCTGGAGTTTATTTAGGAACAGACCACTGCTGACTTCTGAATTGCTTGACCTTTAAAATATAATTTAAAAAACTAAAGTTGACTAATTGTAATATAGTTACTGCAGTTTATTGATTAAATCACATTTTACCTATCAGTCCGAAGTGATATATGCTTAATCAGTCAATGTTGGCAATGTTGGGGCTTTGAGTAAACACAGTCTAATAAAATGTAATTAAAAAATACTTTAAATCATAACTCTGTTTTCCCAATTCTAAAGTCTATTTCATTTTCATTGTACGTTCGTTCATTCTTTCATTCAAAGCATGTAGGCCTTATTTAATACTTGACTTTCACTAATTCATGTCAATCGTAATCCCATAGTACAATGAAAGCCACATGCAGGATGCTAACTTACAATAGAGGTCAGAAGAATCTCCTTTCCTTTCTGTTCTCATTTTTTCAAGAGCCTCTGGGTTTTCCACAGCCCTACAATAACATGTTCCTGCCTCTGTTGTCATGAGGTATATTACCCAGATAATGTCTTCACAAAGGTTACTGTGCGTCTAAGGCTATTATTTAACTTCTCATCATGTGGCATTTGCAGCCATTGGACTATAATTACTGCATTCCACGACAGAGTTCATCTTAAAATTGAATAATTGGACACTGAACCATAGAAAAAGTTGATGCCACCATTTACTGTGCATTTTTATGGGAGATCGCTGAGCAATTTGAAGGTCTAAGAGTTAAATGGGACTACCAGTGTGTTTATGCACTGTACATTTGTACTAATATCACTAATGTCAATAGAACAGCACTGCATTCATTGGAATCGCTTCACATCCAAAATGCTAGCACATAGTGTTGTATACCTTTTTAAAGTCCTGGGTAATTTGGTTCATGCTGGCTAAATAAAAGTTTCACTTAACATACAGTATACCTTGATAGCACCTTATATTTTCCAATTTCTACATATCATGATTACACATTATTTAAGGGGTAAATATATTCTCTATCTCAGCATTATTTTTCTCCTGGCTGATAATAATTGTCTCTTGTTTATTGGTACAATAATTTTGATTAGTTTTGGAGTGGCAGTGATTTGCAGCTGGTAATGGATGGTAAAGAGGTTCTCTTGAGTAAGATAGTGGCCTAAAGAATTTAACAAATGAACGTGAACTAGTTCATTTTTAGATATGTGAACTTAGTTAATTTTTTTTACAAAATGAACTATGAACGTGAACTAGTTCATTATAATCTGTGTGAACTGAACTTTGAGCTAGTTCTTTTTAAGTATGAACTGGCACAACACTGATAGGAGGCATTTTTTCATGGTCATTTTATGTTTATTTATTATTTATTTATTGAGGTAGCATGAGTTGCTCACTTTTGCTACAAGTAGTTTGGCAAAAAAATAAAACGTATACATATAGTATATATATATATTTTCTGTGTGTGTGCAAGGAGATCATGATTCAAATTCTCACACGCAATATCTTTTTTTTTTAAATCTTTTAAGTCTATTTCGGCTCAAAAATATAATTTGAAGTAGGTTCATGTCATGACTGTACTGATTACGAATGTGACTTTCTGACAAATACCTTAGCCAATCATAACTCTCATATTTTAATCTACAGAAGGGCTTGTAATTTTCACCAATCTTGGTACTCCATTTCTGAAAATCAATATCATCTATGAGAACCACAATTATGTAACAGTGCTGAGATACAAATTAAACAAACCGATAACCACTGGATTCTGGTTCAAATTATGAGAAATTTAATAAAACCTGACAAAATGATACTAACCACTGGCTTTGGATAAAAAGCTCTGCTAAATGCCAAATAACCACTTTGACATATTCACATTCATTATCTTCGCGGTAAGTTATCCAGTGTAATCATGCCTAGCCATAAGAGTCAAAGCACAAGTCTGCAGTGATCCTCACCACGCAATAACAACACCCTGAAATGAAATAAATCTGATCGGTTCAGGCTGAATGAGGGGATTGTGTGTGGTGGACTTTAACCTGACACTCTTTTTAGGAATAACAATATTTATATAGCCCCATTTTTTATTTCTGCATGAAGGGCCAGGGACTATAGCCCACTATGGTGATTCAGTTGAAATGTTGAACAGTAAGCCATTGTTCAACTTAAGAAACAAAAAAAGCAATCCTAATCATGTAGGTTGTATGAGTATTCATAATTGTACTGTAAGTAGAGGCTTGATGTCTCCAGGCTTTGCAGTGATATTAAAGATGTAGGGTCCAGACAACCAATTCAGTGGCCACCCATGGTTACTCATTGTGGTCAGAGAAAGAGACTCTTTTTTACTGTTTTTGCTTCTAATGTTTCAAGGAACGTAATGTCTCTTGGTAACCATTTTCTGCTTATGTTGCCCAGCCATTGTCCACATTTTTTTTCCACCACAATTGGATGACTGGGCACGCAATTCACATATAAAATGTACTAAAGTGTTTGAATGATATTACCAAATATAATTGCCTTTTTATTTTTTATTTTAATATTCATACAGTAGAATTACTTATAAAGCCCCTTTTTTTCGCGTGTGAGTTACAGGGACAACAGCCCACTATTGTTATGTCTTTTCTTTTTCTTTTTTGTGTTGTTTTGCTTTGCCTTTTTTCATTTATTTTTGCCAGTTTTGATTACATTTTGGCTTAAGTGTTCAGAGATTGTTTTAAGGCTACAGTACATAGCCATGATTCTATATCATTCATATGCCTTCTTCATGGCAGCGCCATCTTTATTTTTAATGAAATGGATGACTGGATTAAGCTCCGCTCATTTGTTACTGGGGCGATAGAGCGCATACATGACAAAACAATACAAACATTAGGGCCTGCTCACATATTCTGCCTCTTTTGCGCACTCAAGTTCATTAGCTACTTCAATTGTATGCACGCAGGGTGCAGGGCGCATTTTTTCCAAGCGCGTCCGCGCTGCATCAAGATAAAAACATATTCACACCCTATTCATATAATAGTGTCACTAACGTTACATTAGATCTGGCTAATGGCACTGTTACAGTAGGTCATCTAAAAACATAACGGAACACTTACCGCAGCCGCAGGTGATCCACTTTGTCCTTGCCGTATCCTTCAGCACACGTGTGGCAAATTCCATTTTTTCAAAATAGTCAGTGAAATATAACGAGAAAACATAATGTCCCTTGATAATCTCTTTAGGTGTGTTTGGATCAATATCCAGAGCAAGTAGCCATTTCTTCATCAGAACAGCGTTTTTAGTTGGAATTCTGTGAATCATCATACTCCCCTGTTTATTGTTGCAGCTATTTACAATACAGCAAAAAAAACATGACTGTAAACTACGCATTTACTCATTTATAAATTGCTGACTCTGTTATCCAAACTCTGAGCGAACTCTCGGCTCCTCTCCACGCCGCGTCTCAGGTGATGCGTGTTATCACTCAGCCCATGTAGCAGTGCTTCGCCTTCAGAGAATATAGTTCCCAGTATTTATACGGTTAAAAGATGTCTGTGTCTCATTTGACTTTGTTTTTTTGTATACTCTGTGACTATACAAATCACAACATATAAATAGAAAAACGTTTGCATTATTTTGTCACTCATTTGGATAAGTATGCCAGCTGCAACCATTTACATCCAGTCTTTGTGCTAAGCTAGGCTAACGGTGGGTGCGTCAAACAGACTTATAGCACGCACGAGAGATAGAAAAAGGTATGTATGGACTTCTCTAACTCTGGGGGATAAGGTGAATAGGCTAAAGTCCCAAAAAGTCAGAGTGTTCCTTTAACTGAAGTAGAGCCTTTATGACCTACTGTACATTGAGCTTTCCATCCATACAATGAATATCTGTAATATTTGTCAGATTATTCGGATTACATTAGAATGTGCACACAGGAATCTATAAGTGGAATCAAAATTTTAAATGTATAACAAGTATCCGATTCCTGAACTTGAGTATCTGATCAATTTTCAATTCCAAACCGTAGTGACACAAGCCCAATTATGCCCAATTAGAGGACATTTCTGGACTTCAGCACAATGTCCATCGCAAGGCAAAGGAACACGGAGAGGAAAATAAAAGCAGTCTGGGCCGCTGAAGGAGCCATACAAAGTAAGCACAAGCTTCTAATGTATGAAACACGTGTATTAGTGGTTATCAAGTGAGCTATGTGGAGATGCGGTTTTGTGTTTCCTTGGGTCCGACTTGGCTGCTAACTGAAGTGAGTCTTGTGGGAGGCCCAGACTACTTTTCTGCATGTGTAAATTGACAACTGTATCAAAATATGTAAACGTATAATAACCTTGTAGAGGGAATTTATTTAGCTTAAGTAGACAGGTGCCGGAGTAGTTTTCCACATTCATGGAAGTATTAAGAAAGCAACATGCAACTTGGCCCTGACAAATTTGACATCTGAGAGTTAACTTTAGTCACATTTCTCTACAATATGGCTAATGTAAACACCAGACCTAACCTGTAAAAACTACACTTGCCAATCCTTTCAGTCAAACAGGAATTCTTAGAGTGAGTTGGAGAGAAATTGAGCATGAACTCTACACAAGTACTGTCATCTGCTGTACAGAGTCCTTCTGTATTGCCAATCGCTCAATTCTAATGTTACAAAGCCTGCAATATTTTCATACAGTGGAAAGATAATCTTACACTTGACTCCAAATATCGAGTCCTAATAACAGGCACATTTGGGCCATGAATAATGCACGAGTATTCAAGCTCCTCTCTGGCCCTGAAAGGAAGTGCTTACTCCCTGCCTCAGTCACAGGATATCAGCAGCTTATTCATAATTCAGCAGGCTTGTGCACTTGCCACTGGCCAGTGGGCCTCTTGAAGGGCCTCTTTTGATTTCCTTCCCACACTTCTCAACCTCAGCTGGCTGCACGTGTCTCCCTCAGTTCACACGATTGGTGAGTCACAGATGTATTTGTTAACCCTTCTACAGACTAGTATGTGTGTGTGTGTGCTGCTAAGGGAATGTTGATGTTCTTCCACCAAAGATATCATCAGTGTGAGAATCGAGTGAAAAGTCAAATGTTTTTGAAAATATGATGCCCTTATGAAGATTAATTTGGATTGTCATTCTTAACAAGATTGATATCCTTTGTAGTTCGGATGATGTCATCTTTAATTCAAATAGGGAGGCACAATATGATATTGGTTATTGGAGATGTTAATAACTTATAAGTTAATAACTGTAAAATGCAATCTTTAGCAGATTATATATATATATTTTTTTTGTTCATTTAGATAATATAGTATGGAATTTTAAATGTGGCTACTTATCAATTACCTTAGTTATCAGACTTAAGATAAAAATACATATTGGCTTACCTCACCTGCATTAGGCATAGGCAACAAGTTTAGCATCTGTACATCCCTACATTTAACATGTTGAAAATCAAAAGGAAAATTCAGAAAAAAATGATCAATTTAGTTACTGAGTTGGAATATGATGTGGCCACATTCAACAGGAAAATCGTAGCCTAGAAATCTGAGACGCACCTTAGCGGCAGCAAAATTTTTTTGCAGCAAAGTGTGGTCTAGCAACTCCACCATCAACTCCTCCAACTCAACCATAGATGTTTTAGCTGGAAAAACCCAACTCTGGAAGGGCCAATCACATCGTGTATAGAGTCGGCGGCGGGCTTAACATAATGACGACACAGTTGCGACGTCAGAGTAAGCTTCGGACATATTCGGTCTGAAGTCGTTCATCCTCGAATGTGGCCGGCGCCGCGCGCACTGTTACAAAAAAACTTTGGCGAAACGATCAACTTGTCATTTTTGCCGCGCTCGTGCCTGTCGCGTCGAGTATAAAGGCTTTACTCCGTGTCAGCGCACGCTCTGATCGGTAAAGGTGCACGGAACTCTCCCGAATCATCTCTCAGCACTCCAAAGCCCCACTACTCCGCCTCCGTTTCCCTCGTAAGCTGATATAAGCATTTAAACATTCTCAATGATATTATTTTTTTAATGACTCACTGTCTCTTTCTCTCTCATACACACACAAACACACACACTCTTTCTCTCTCACACATATGTAGGCCAGTTATAAACTCTTTAGACTTTTAATGATGAGTGTTTTATTTTTAAAATTTTGTGGGTCGTGTAAAAAACAAAAAAAATTCCTTATTTTGGGGATGGATTCGGGAAATCTCCCTTATTTTCAATGTTGACAGCTATGGACTGGATACAGTAAAAGTTTAATATATCAACTTGCTCCGCTGACTATGTCACCTTCTTCGTTGCTCTGATTGGCTGTAGCACTATCCAATTGCATGCAGATAGAATTTGAAAGACAACTGTTTATTCCGCCCCTCGGATTGAGGCCTGTCAATGAAGAATTCCAACACAGTCTCACTGAAGATGCGTACCTATACCACAAGTGTCATTTCTCGTGGCATTTATATGCCAAAAATGTTTTTCTTTGCGTGTATATGGTACGCACTAAAAAACCCTGGGTTAGGTTTAGGGGGAGGGGGGTGGGGAGTTCGTGCATATTATACGCCGAAAAGTGCGTATCATATGTACGCGAAATCGCGTGCCATACACATGTAAAAACTGTTTTTCGCATATAAATGCCACGAGAAATGACATTCGTGACATAGATACTAACTTTCATGAGATTCGGGCTGAGAGTTCCCACACCTAACACCTGGCATGCCAGGCTAGGAAAATCGACACACAACAGATAAAATGTATTCCATTCAGATTTTGTGACAAAAAATAACTAATATAAAAATAACTTTTGACTAATGTCAAATGTATATCAAACAGGTTTTTATTCTGTCAAAGAACACCCTAATACTGACAGAAATAAAAGGTATTTTCATTTTAATTCATCTTATTTAAATTCAAAGATGGAGATATTGCTTTTTGCAACCTCATGAGTTATATTTGAATTAAAGACAATTTAATTTCAATTCTGAAAAGAAAGATACAGCACCAGCATGTTTACACAGCAGAAATGTAAAAATTTTGAGATACGTACATATTTTATTGACCATCGTCTCAAACTTTGCACCTTTCTGAGAAGGCGACCTACTTGAATCATTCTTCTCAATGCTGTGTAATGGTACAGGATGAAGACTTTGAGCTCCACATTCATCTCTGAGTGCTGGTCTCCATGACTGAGACACTGGTCCTCTGGGATGTAATGGGACACAGGCATTTGTCAAAAGCCTCTTCCTGTTGTATTAGTTGCAAAGCAATGGATCTGCCTTGGCTTCCATCCAAAGGAATGAGTCACTACTTTCTCCAGCATGAAGGTCTGTGGCCCATTGAAATGAATCTATGGAGATGGTGTGTGATGTAATCCCAACAATGAGCTGTAAGAACTGTACACAATCAAACTTGCATGTTTGCAGCTCGTTGTATAATGATGGAAAAAAGGTATATATATATATATATATATATATATATATATATATATACCTTTTTATAAACGTATTCGAACCAAACTGTGACACAAGTGTCGTATCGAACCAAACCGTGAATTTTGTGAATCGTTACACTCCTAATATACAGCTATGGAAAAAATCAAGAGACCACTGCCAATCAGCAGTTGCTCTGGATTTATTATTTATATTATAAATAATAAATCCAGAGCAACTGCTGATTTGGCAGTGGTCTCTAATTTTTTCCATAGCTGTATATATATATATATATATATATATATATATATATATATATATATATATATGTATATGTATATATGATATATCGACACTTGTGTCACGGTTTGGTTCCGATACGTTTCCAATACAGCAACAAAGAAAAAAATGGCAGAGCAATTTCCTATATTAAATTTTTTTAATTATATTTTGTTAATAAAAAACATCATAAAGTATGACATTTTTTAACTTTGAGCAATGATGGAGCTATACTTGACTTTTCAAACAAAACAGCTCCTTGGACAAAATGAAATAATATTGTAGTAGTTGAACAAATGTTTATTTTAGTTCAGATTAACATTTGAAGGCAGCAATTGTATTCATAATGTCAAAATACAGCCGACGTGATGTTACTTGAAAGCATTATAGCCTACTATTCCTGCCAAACTTCCATGGTAACAGTTAGTAGTGTTACTAAATCCATGGTGAATGTTCCTGATCTGTGGACACTGGATAGTTCATTCATGGCTCAATGTTTCTTCCTGGTTTCCACATCGGCGCTGTTCTGATCCGTTAATAACAGAGAAATGTGAATGTTTCTCACTATTTCTTGCAGCGATGTTATTACTTCAGTGGTGATTTCAAATGCTTTCTTTAGTGGGTTTGGCTGTGTAGTAACAGTGCTGATGATCAAGATTGGCTCGCGCTGCATTGGTCCAAACTGATAAACGGTCCGTCATCCACACAATAACGAGTAGCTAAATGTATAAGTTTCGTTCGCTTGCATTACATTTGCCAGTTGATGTTGGGCAATGTTGTGGTCACGCCAGCGTCTCTTACATTATGAGCGCTTGCCATGCACAACGGGCCTACATTTGAAATAACAAAATTTAGGTCGGCAGGAAAAATGGTACAACGAACCGCTCGTAGTTCTAAAATGCGTACCGAAAACCGAACCAAAAGCCTCGTACCAAACGGTTCAATACGAATATGTGTATCGTTACATCCCTAATATATATATATATATATATATATATACAGCTATGGAAAAAATTAAGAGACCACTGCCAAATCAGCAGTTGCTCTGGATTTATGATTTATATTATAAATAATAAATCCAGAGCAACTGCTGATTTGGCAGTGGTCTCTTATTTTTTTCCATAGCTGTATACATATATATATATATATATATATATATATATATATATATATATATATATATATATATATATATATATATATGATAAAAATGAATCTTTTGAATTGGTCAACCACGCAGTAAAAAGAGGCAGAATTCAGAAGGAAAATGTCTTGTGAGCTTGAGGTTTGGCCGTTTGGGTCACCTGATTCTCAGATTTACTGTCTCCCCTTGAGGGCAACTAGACAGAAAGCCCACGAGAGCTGTCCAGTCATGAGAGTTGGAAACTGGAAAGTGCTCTTGCTGTGCTGAAGGCATGGAGTGGTGCTTGATGGGTTACCAGATGTTGCTGGGGACCGAGCAGATCTAGCTGTCTGAGAGGTGACACATCCTCATCCCCCCATCTCCCCTGTTCATTCATGGCTCATTTACAACACGTTCTGGGGTGGACATGTGCCACAACATGTATCTCACAGATACAGTAGTTCTATACTTTTGTACACACACTAGATCCCTCTCACTTTCATATCATTAATATTTGTTGTAAAATTGCAATTTGTATATAAAATTGTATTATGTAAAAATGTCCCCATTAAGATAAGTGTGTGTTGTGTGTGTGTGTGTGTGCAGCTGTCTTCAGTTCTGTCAAAATGCTACCTATTGAAATGTGACCTGAGGGAATGTTTAATTAGATTCTTCACAGGTTCCTGGCTGACTTGTACTGACACTGGTTGACACTGCATTTTGCTCAACCATTTGACAAGATGCGAGTTCATTGCTCAACCATCATTTTGTCCGTCCATCCATTCGTCCGTTCGTGAGATGCGAGTTCATTGCTGGACCATCATTTTGTCCGTCTGTCCATCCATCCGAAACATAACAGCTTGGCTTCACAAACCGTCATGTTCATAAAATTCGAAGATTTAATATAACTTTGCTTTCTGTTGTGATGTCAACCATTTCTTGAATTATGTGCTCCGCCAGGCAGCACCGGTCAAAAACTCAGCCACATAAGAGCAGACGGGTCTGTGCATTTGGACTGATGTGTTTCCTGAGAGCTCAGGGCTTCAGGTAGACACAATTATGCCCGATTGTGCTCTCTGTCTCAGTGTAGACATTAGTAATTGTGCCATTTATTCATATGGCCATCAAGTGTAGGCTTTTTGACACAACCAAGGCCCTTTTCACCATGGGGTGGATACTAGAGTTAAAATGATAGGTCACTTGTCTGAATAGGAAGGTCAAGGATACATTATATTTGGTGAATACATGACAGTGTAGCACAGCATTTTGTTGCTTGTATGTCTATAATGCATTGTGATATTTGAAATTGTGCAAATATTTATACCTGAACTGAACCGCAGAAGTGACCTTCATTGGTGTAAGTAACCTAGCATAGTTAGGTTGATTCAGTCATGCTTATCAGGATTTCTGGTTCTTGAATTTAACTGTCCAAGCAACGTTTCAATACTGGGACAATTGCTTGTGTCCCTTCACTTCTCTGTTTTTGTGCATTTGTAAGTCTGTGCATTAGTGGTGGGTGACTCTTTCTTTCATCACTGTCTTTATGAATTAGTACATTCGTCGCTGTCCGATGAAAACCGCGTATATGTCAATTTTGCCGATTTTTTGACGGATAGAATGTCCAGGTTCATTTCCGTATACAGCATACTTCACATTATCTAAATGACCAATGATAAGTTGTGAAATCATGTCATCTGATTTCCACGTATTTCCATTTGCTGTCAAAGCTGTCAATCACGCAGCGTATCTCCCATAGACAGTATGGTATCTCCCAGCCCTGTGGAGGCATCTCGCCGGTCTCGTGAAGTTTCTCACCGGTCTCGTCTCTGAGACCCCTATACCTGGTATTATAATGCGATCTGTATCCAGATAAGTTATCCGGATAATACAAAAGGCATGTTAATGCAAGGTATAAATACGTTGTGATCGGATAGTGACTCGGATCTGCCTGACCATCTGGAGGTAGTCTGGCTTCGCATTGTGTTCGGATCTTTACAAGGTAAACGCAATCTGGTTGTTGAAACCATGCATGTAACATTATATTTTAAAGTATCAGTCTAGCGTCGCCATGTGAGTGTATTGTTTCATTGTCTCTTCATAGTTTGCAAGAGACATTTAATAAACTGAGCGTATTTGATAAACTGAGCGTAGCCTATTCATCTGTCAATATGAAACGCGATTTGGTCATTCGAATTAATGATCGGAAGAATGCGTATCGACCACCGTTACTATACAATATACACGTATGTCCATTTAAACTCGATTTTGGGTCAAATAGGGATTATATCATGACACTGGCAAGAATATGGTTACATTTAAAGATGTTGTGCCAAGCATGACAACGCTACGTTCAGCTGCTTTTGAAATTACGTGTTTTTTTCACTTCCTGAAAAGTAACCGTTTTTGGACATACGTGAGTTTCATCGGGCAGCGACGACATGTAATCCATTCGCTCAAGCCTATTTGTTCAAACACTCTGATTTAACAAGCAACTCTCTTAAGCGACCCAACATTTAACAGCTTCCAGAACTCCAATGCAGGCTATGCACAAAAACTTCTCCTGAAATGGAGCAGTTCCCACTTTGTCAGGACAGTCTGTTGTTTGCCATAGCGTCATTCGACATATTGTCTCGTTCCCTGTTCTCAGGGAACATCAGGTTACAGTCGTAACCTGAGACGTTTTGTGATCAATTACTGTTTGTATTACCATATTTTTCTGACAAGTATCATGATTAAATGGTGTATAACATCGTATCTAAAATGTATAAGATAAAAAAAAAAACACACACACATAAAATCTGTGCTTGCAAGGTTTGTGCATGACATTGGTCCTGGACGATCCTGTTAAATGATTTTTTAACAACAATTTTTTTGACACCCCAAAAACAAAATTAAGACTTTGTAAAAGAGCATAATAGGACCGCTTTGAGATTGAACTTTTTTAGGAAAGCAGTATCTTACTCATAATAGTATTACTTTGAATATCAGCACAGCCATGGTTTGGCCTTATTGGCTGCAGGCTGATTATATACGTCGTAAGTTATTGCTTAATTTTTGATCTGAATACAACCAATTATATGTTACATGTCTGCTGACAGTTGTCTTTTCAGAGCCTTTTTCGAAATAGATTCAAGAATGAGTTAGAATAGAATCCACCACGCACACATTTTTATTTTTTTTAATTAAAACACACACATCAAAATCAGTTTAAGAATAGGCTTATTTTCTCTGGAGCATTTAGCTGACTTAAGCTCCTTCAAGTTGGAGAGATCTTCCTTCTGTTGGCAGATGGCCACTGTTGTTTTCTACTTTACCAGCAATGTATCCCAGCCCTCCCTTTTTCCTCAGGATCAAATCAGCCATGTAAAGGAGGGGAAAGAAATGTTTATGTTGTTGATTTAATTGTCATGCTAATTTGGGTGATTGAAGTGATTAAATATTTGCAGCGAGGCTTTGAAAGGAAGCATGCAGTTACCAAGGAGACCCTCACATTCAAAAACTGTCTTGTCAGTCACAATAAAACTCCATCTCCAACCCGAAGAGAAAGGTCTTCATTCTCTCAAAGCCTACGAGGATTTACCAACTGCTTGTGAGTAGGAGGATGTGCTGGGTGTATTCGCATTTTATGGAGATGAACAATTCTACATGGTTTAAGGACTGTATAGTGCCACAAAAATTAATTTATCCTTTGCCTTTGGGCTAGAGCTTTGCTTCAGGATGAACACAATCACTTCAAAATATTGATAGACAGATTTGAGCAAAACTGCTAGTCTGTGCATGCTCATGCATCTAGCATATGATAAATTACTATTATATATATATATATATATATATATATATATATATATATATATATATATATATATAGCAGTGCTGTTCTGAAATGAGGATGCAAAATCCTCTTTTTTTAATAAATCAAATGTAAATTCATGTCCCAGTTATACGTCACGTTGTCACATTTTCCTGGTTAAATAAACATTTTTATACATTATAATTGCGTCAACAAATTTAAAAAAAGAATTCCGTTTTGTATTTTTTACATTAAGAATGTAATTAATGTATTAAAACCATGTATCTATCTCATCAAGATAGTGTTTTAAACATTTTTACTTTTAGACCTATTCCAATAACTAAAGGCAGTTGCAATTTAAAGGGGTGATGAACTAAGAAATCAAATTTTCCTCGAGCTTTTGACATCTAAGAGGTCATCATATTATAAGAATATCCTGTAAGTTTCAGAACTGAAAACATCCTTGTTAGTCCAATAAAAGCTTTTATTGACACCGAGTTCACCAAACGACTCGTTTTGTCGTTTGTCGACTATGTTGGTGCAACACACAGACTCTGGGTCGAACATGTATGGGCGAATCATTCCGGTTGCCATTTTACAACATTGGACGTTTTCAGAACAATTCCCCCCGACAGGTGAGTTGAAACTCATTACTGTTATCCACTCACGGCAGTCTTTAAGTCTTCAGTGCGAGACGCCCAAAAAACCGAGCGTTTTAGGCTAGGCTCAAAACTACGGTAGAAAATAGCCTGTTACTTATTCATTTTGATGTTTTTGAATGCAGAAACCAAGCAAACATCATAAGTTGACCTCAGACAACAATATAATAACATTTAAAAAGCCAGTTTATGACCCCTTTAAACATAATTTAATTGTGAACTGATGTTCAGCTTTTCTTTTTAATAGTCAGCTTATTTTCCAGTCATCAGTCATCATGCTCGGTAAACACTGGTCACTGGCACAGAGATGTATCTGTAATTTCACCAAAATGATTGTTCACTAAAAACGAAATAATAAAAAACCCATCATCATCATGTTTTCAGGCCATTTCTTCTGTTGATGTGACATAAAGCTGTGATATCTAAGAAGGTGAACATTATACTTTTAATACATTTTAATTAGGTTAACATTTGTGATGCGATCTGGGAAAACCCGTCGTTCGCGCTGGAACGTTTTCAGTAAAGTCTAAAAATAGACTGACTGTCAGTTTTTTTGTCAAAATTTGTTTTTTATTAAATTATTATTCTATAACATCTCTGAATATAACTTGGGAAAATTCACTAGTTTACTGCAGAAAAATAGCGATTTATAATGACCAGCTGAAAAGACTGCGTTTCACTTTAATAACATGCACGCTGGCGGAGCGGAGGGGAAACACCATAGGGGAAACACAAATCTCCCGTTTAGCTCTCCTTCTCTTAACACTACAAAGACAGTTCACCTATCAAAATAAAACACATAACAGAATAAAGTCCAGTCCTGGGTGAACTACAACGGCACGCAAGTTTTTATTTATTTATTTGTATCCAGCGTTATCGTGTGGTATGATGCGTAGCACAAGAGAACAACAGAGTTTGAAGTTGCTCGTCTAAAAGACCTTGCTCGCCTCTCAATCGTCCAATTTCAAAACGGTTTTCACAGGATGAATTTTGAGTTTGTAAGCTTTAGAATGAGGGAGCGCCAGTTGTTGCGCTAGCAGGATGTGACCGTTATTTAAACCTGTTTTTCTCAAAATTCTGTTTCTGAAAATCATAGCGATCAGCTGACTTAAGATAACCATAACTTTTGTTACAGACAACAGATAAAATAAATAAAAACAGATTTGGAAAGGGCTTGAACCCAGCTTTAATATGGTATCAAAACCTGTAATATGTCAAATTTCACCATGTGGTGGGTTTTCCCAGATCACATCACATTTGTTCCGTTCAGACAGATTCGCGGATGCAGAACACACACAAAAAAGAGGCGGGACTTATCGCACAAACCAATCATAACCAATCACATCTGAATCATCAGTGCGCCAGAGGCATTGATTCCTCTCACGTGTCTTTCCCCATTCATTCTCAATTACCCCCAACTAAACCCACCATATGCTTTAGGGGGACTGTTAAAAGTCAGTGGGCTCAGGGGAGGCACGGAAAATGCAGACTCAAGCTGTAATGTTACCTGTGGGTGTTGCTGTTGCACAGTGTTACTTTAGAAAAAACTAGTGATTTATATACTTTTTAATGTGACATTTTAAAATATTTTTGATCTATTTTGCATCAGTTTTACGGGATGAATAGCTCTAAAAAGTGAAGCATTTTGAAAGTAACTGTAAAACAGTGTTTTTGAACACGAGCCTGATCCAGCAACCATGTTGGTGATTCGGGAAGGCCAGCCAAGGTTTTATCCTCTTGTGTAAGATAATTGCAACTTAATTGTGACGTGTCTGTCATGACAGACGCGAATGTGAAAGAGGATCCAAGGGCAGGGCGAAAGACTGAGCCCTGACAGAGAGACACTGGGCACCCTGGGGTGGGTGTAATGGTCTCTTCTTATTTGTGTCTCTCTTAGAAATTACAGAGTTCACCCTGACCGATGACCTACGAGCACATGCTTTTGTTGTCCTCTGCACAAAGACTTTCCGAGCTCGCAAAACCCAGGTAACAATATAAAACCGGTGGGCTTAGTATCTGCATGTGTCATTTTAAAGATACAGTAAATAAAAAAAAGGAAGCAATTGAATTTTTATTCTGCTAATGGGGTCTTGTTGACAGTAAACTATTAAAAAATAAACTTAATCATACCCCTGAGAACCGAAACAAGTGCATGACCCCACAAAATCGCAAGGTGCAACCTTTGTCAACTCTTGAAAGAACGAGGCCTTCAGAATGTGCCAGAATTGTACTGAATATTACTCTTATTCTGTCAGCCATGTTTGAAATAGCGAGAGACAGGGTCCTTAAAAACATCTTTCTCTCACATGGACATGAGGCACAATTATCTCTGCGTTTGCTTCAGCCAAGATCTACCAGTCACATTGAGTGGGAGTGTCAGGCTGTGGGCGGCGTGCCACCGGAAGGTCAGAGAGCCCATCTTGAAGCCAGATATCTCTATAGCTGCTGCGTGTGCTTTTCAGCACGGCTAGAACAAGAGATTCCTGACCATCTGCCTTAGCGAGGGATACATCGGTTTCCTGCTAAGGTGCCAAAATCTGTCATACCGACACAGACTCGCAGCAGCTGTTGCAGGAACTTGCCATTTCTTACGTTTTAGTGTAGATTCGGCATACTATATTCTGACATGAAATGACAAATGTAAAAGAGAAGTAAATGCATAAGAGTGCGTTTAACACCTAATCGACAAAATTCAACAATTATCTCACTCTCTTAGAAATCTGAAAAGCTGTTTACAATGCACATATAGTGATATGGCGGCGTTTGGTGTTGACAGGTTTGTTGATTGTGGTGGGAGTGATAGTTTTGTAGCTTTTCGACTCTCACTTGCTGTGTTTTGGGTGTAACTGGTGTAATTCCTTTCAAATGAAATTCTCTGTAATTAAAAGAAAAAAGATAAAAACAGACCTCAATAAACAGCTTGTGTTCCTACGTTAGGCCTGGGTAAGGTAAGGTACATAAAGTTCACATAATGTATGATTATCAAAGAACTGCAAATCAGCATATTAGAATTATTTCTGTAGGATCATGTGACACTGAATACTACAGCAGTGATGCCTGCTGAAAATACTGCTTTGGCATTGCATGAATAAATGATTTTTTTAAATGTATGAAAAAAAAAGAGATTTTATACAATTTCACAATGTTATTGGTTTTATTGGTTGTAGCTTAAATAAAATTAGCCCCAAAACTTTACAAAAAACCCTACTCACCCCAAACTTTTCAAAGGTAGTCTATATAAGCATAAATATATATTAGAGGTTTATGAGGTAGGACATCTACGAAAATAAGTGGAAAATCTAATAACAAATCCAACTTGTTCAGCAAGGGATACTCCAGTTTTTTGGGAAATAGGCTCATTTTACAACTCCCACAGAGTTGGGTTTTTACCGTTTTCGAATGTGTTCAGTCGATTTTCTGAAATTTAGAAGAATAAACAGTAACTAGATAGTATCTGGTCTCATTGGCTTCCATAGTATATTTTTTTCCTACAATGTAAGTCAATGAGATCAGAAACTGTCTGGTTACTAATATTTTTCTAAATATCAAAAAATCGGCTGAATGGATTTGAAAATGGTAAAACTCAACTGTTTAAATATGGGGGAGTTGTAAAATGAGCCTATTTCCAAAAACAATAATAAAAAAAAAAGTAAAAAAAAAAAAAGTGGAGTATTCCTTTAAGCCCGGTTATGATTTGCAACTTTGAAACAACCATTGTAGTGTTTCTGAATCATATTACACTTTTCCTCGGATCTCTGAAAGATGCTTCATCATTCATTGGGGACACTAAGCTAACAGTTACAGCGGGAGTTAGAGGTATTATTATCTCTTGGGATTTTTCAGCTCTACGCATAAGCATACCTGCGCACCAGTGCATCTGTTGCAGTGTCCCATTGGACCTGACACAGGGCAGTGCTTCAGTGCTATGATTTCAGAATTAATGTTGAATTTGTAGTATTGTAATTTGTAGGATCTCCTTTGATGTATGGTGTGGTGCAAGTGGGTTATACCCTTTGGAAGGAGAATGCCATCATATTTTTCCTTCCAGTAGTTTAGGGACATATTGGGAATATTACATTTGCATGTGTGCATTCGTAGGCACTTTTATCCAAAGCTACTGACACCACATTCAAGCTTTGCAGTTTATACATAATTCCATGGGAATCAAACCCATGACCTTGATGTTGCTCTACAGTTTGATCAAAATTTGAACCAAATGCCTGGAGAAGAGATATCACATAGTTATATCATTTGGACCTGTCCTAGTCCAATGATTTTCATGACGTTCGGTTTCATTAAAGTCCCCCTGTGTTCGATATGCACTTCGCCTAAAGGATTATTAGGATTATTGATTAATCCAAAATGTGCCCAATTCTGTAACATTCTGTGTTAAATGGTAAATGTTTTAATGACTTGGAAATCCCCTTTATGTCCTAATCATAGTATATGCCTTTAAGGCCAGTGAGACCTATATCAGTCTGGTTGTTCTTGTTTATGTGACAGTTTGTAGTTGCACATTATGAATTTTATCACTGGTGATTTATAATATTAGGACATCAATGCATGTTAATACTTTTCACATTTTTGGTCTTTGTTGTTTGACATTGATTAAAGGGGGGGGTTGACTGCGATTTCACTTTTTTCATTTTAAATAGTGTGTAATGTTGCTGTTGGTGCATGAACAGTATATGCAAAGTTGCAGCGCTGAAAGTTCAGTGTAAGCAGAGATATCGTCTTTTAAAAATCAGGAAGTATAATTGCCTACAAAAACGAACTCGATTGGGACTACAGCTGGGTTATGGTACGTCACTAACCTACACATTTGCATCAACCCCTTCCTCAGAATATGCAGAATATGGTATGCACATACTGTATTTCTGAGGCATGTCGACTAATCGAGTGTGTTGTTCACGCAGCTGTCAGGTCTTCTGTGTTCGGGCTTCCCATGGATGCTATTCTTCCTCAACAATGGATACAATTTATGTTTGATTTAACACAGTCTCATCCCAATTCATCATATTACTGACGTCTTGGGACGGTCTTTTGACCATTTGTCAATATATGCCTTTTTAGGGCCCCCTTAAACGTCAGTAGATGACGATCCCGGGTCGTCATACAACTGACGCTTTACCTTTAACGTCAGTTAGGTGACGAGTTGGGTTTAGGTTTAGGTCAGGGGTAGAGTTAGGATCCGTTAACGTCATCTACTGACGTTTAAGGGGCCCTAAAAAGGCATATATTGACGAATGGTCAAAAGACGTCCCAAAACGTCAGTTATATGACGAATTGGGAAGAGACTGCACTGTTTGATTATGTTCCTGAAAATGACGATCGTAATCTAGCGAGTTCAACACCGGATTCAACAAGAAACTGTTATTAAAACATGAAGCAGTTCCAACTTTAAAACAAGAGGCAGCAGTTGTTGGGCCACAATCTGTAAGTATGCTAAGACTTAATCATTTTAAATGTATTTGCATGTATAATTCAAGACGTAGCCTTGTGTTTTATTTGTTTCAAATGCCAGCGCTGGCTTTAGCCACTACTAGTTAGACTATGCTATTTTGTGTCTACGACAAATGCTTACAAACATTATGGACCTGAATTTTCTATAAGTACTAATGTTTTAAACGTATTTTTCATGTATATATGCTTTATGACCTTATTTTCGATTTAATCAAGAACGTAAACATGCCAACGCAGTTGCTATCGTTGCCAGTCAGATGCTATTGTGTAAAACAAACGTGTATAAAGTAAAAAAATGTAGCAAATTATCATTCAGAAACGTTTAGTAAGAGCCATGTGTGGTGAGGTTCTGTTTGACTCTCTTCATCGCGGCTTTCTCGGTCTGATTCTGCGGCTGCCTGAAACTGATTCTGCAGTTCGACACTTATTTACATAATTACATTATTTACACTTATTTGCCCGTTTTGCTCGTAAAGGTAATGGGCGTTAATCTTCCGGACAACGTGAGCGACAGTTTAGCCAATCGCAACACACCGGGCCAAACTAACAAATCTGAGCTCACGACATATTTCTGAGGGAGTGTTTTCATAGAATCAGGAAGTGAACCGCTCGTTCAGGGGACAGAGGAGAGCGCGGCTGACAATAAAGGGGAAGTTTTTGAAAAAAAAGACTTTAAAAAAAGAAAAAACACGAATACATGTTATATTGCACCCCATAAATACAATCATGCAAAGAAAAAAAGCAGTCAACCTCCCCTTTAATGAAATGATCCCAGCAACAGTAGTGCAATGCTTTCTTTTTTCTCTTCTTTTTTTTCAGTATAAATGTTAATGGAACCAAAACTGATAATAGTAAGTAATCAGAACTGCAGTCTTTAAATTCCTTTTGATTCCCATCACATATGACTTTTTTGCACTATGCTAATGCCATGGTGTTCTTTGTTGTACTGTAAAAATATGATGTGCATGATTGAATATGTTAATCATTCAAGTTTTATGGCAATGCCATCCAGATACCATCTTTCTAACATAGTATTGCCATAATACCTTTTTGTGAGTGATCATCATTAAAAAGAAAGTACACCTTGATTTCCTTTCTCTCTAGCTTCAGAAATTCAGTGACTCCCCTGTGAGCTTCTTTCTTGTTCAGCACAAGCAAAGTCAGACAGACACTGTAAAGCCACTGTAGCCAGCCTGAATAGCTGATTACACATTTTCAAGACAGCAATGATGATGATTACTGTACAAGCGCTCCTTAGGAGCCCGGTCCCACATGCACATATGGCAGAGGACATGCTTCTCATAGAAGCTCTTTCCAGGTGGGGTTTGACAGGACCCCTCTGGTTTAGTGGCTGGGGCGTATACCGAGATGACACCAATGACTCTCCCTCTCCCTGTTCCCTGCAGGCTTGGGACAGACTCTTCATTGTGTGCCTGGTGGGATTTGACACGCACCTCTTTGAGACCCCTGGTCCCGCAGAGACAGCGGCACAGCAGATAATACATACATCTCAATTTGCTCTCTGCTAATAACACAGGCGTCCTTTTAACTCCTGAGAGACGTGTTGATAACCGCTAGGATTCATCCGAGTGTGTCCAGGCGGGGAGCATTTAAGAGCAGGGTAGGAGTACAGATGGGCTGAACTTGTTCATACAGTTTTTATCTCCATGCAAGAGTCGAGAGAGAGCCTTGGCCTAGTTTTTGTGTGGATGATGTCTTGAATAATTAGGTAATTTAGTTGTATTAACAACCAGCTGATATATTCTGCTCTGTGCTCTCTGATAGTTGTTACTGTAGCTAGTGTGCTTGTCGATAAATCAGATCTCTTTCCTGTGGAGTGGAATAATCCAACTCTCAGATCAATGAAAGGGGTCAAATATATATATATTTTTTCCCTTATAATGTTACCTAAGGTTTCTTGGACCAAAACAATCCCCGTTAATCAAATTAACCAACACATTCTCATCCTAGGGCGTCATATAGTGACGCTTTGACAATGCGTATACATCCAACGCACATGGCACCCTTTAGCGTCAATATAACACACTTCGGTTATGGGTAGGTTTAGGTCTGGGGTAGGGTTAGGGTTAGACCACTAGGAGGTGCCTTTTGGCCCATATATATATCTGCATCTCATTTTGACGCTAAAGGGTGCCATGTGCGTTGGATGTATACGCATTGTCAAAAGCGTCACTATATGACGCCCAAGGATGAGAACGGGCTGAATTAACTCACCATTTTTTATTTTATTCCTGTGCCTTTAAGATTATGAACTTTGAAAGATACAGTCTCTATTCTTGAGCCATTTCTGTCAGGTTTTGACAGTTTTATCATAGTTTGTACTGTCGCATCCTTTAAAAACATCAATCAGAGCTGAATTGTTAAGGTCAAATTGGAATGATCAGGTTCTGTGTTGGGTTTATTTCTTTATGACTGCTGCTTACTTGGAATTTTAATATTATTGCAGTAAGCAATTATTGTATTTGTTAGGGGAATCTATGCCATTTACATTATTGAAAGAGGACTAGCAACCACAATCTTTCATGTTTAAAAGGGTTAAAGGGGTCATGAACTCGTTTTTTAAATGTTTTTGTTTTTTTTGTCTGAGGTCAACTTATGACGTCGCTTGGTTTTTACATTCAAAAACATAAAAATCAATAAGTTATGCGCTATTTTCTTCCCTAGTTTTCAGCCTACTTGAAAAATGCTTGGATTTTATGGGCGTATCGCATTGAAGACTAGGAAGTAAACGCACTGCTGTGAGTGGATAACAGTTTTGCATATTATAATGCTCTATTATAACAACTCTGTTGTTGGTTTCGAGTCAATACATGGGGGGATTTGTTTTGAAAACCACTGTTGTAAAATGGCAACCGGAATGATTCGTATCCATACATGCTTGACCCAGAGTCCGATCCCGAATCGCAGGACAATGAACCAACAGCACCTCGAATACAACGGATACTTGTAGACACATACACATAATTATTAGATATCAAACGATCTGTAACAATGCAATGCTAGCCGAGTAGATTATTATTTCTAAAATAAAAATATTACTCACATAAGTGTGTTGCACCACTCCTGTTGGATCCAATATAGAAGGTAACGTAGACTAATCATGTTCCGTACAACAACGATGTTCCGTACAGATTAACTTCTAACCGCCGATCGCTGAATAAATACTTCTAGGTCATACACAAAATGAATATCTGTGTTGTCTTCATTTCTCCCTCTTATATTATAATGAGTTTAACTCACCCGTCGGTGCACGTGGGGGAAAATGTCCAATGTTTTCAAATGGCAACCGGATTCGCCCATACATGTTCGACCCAGAGTCCGTGTGTTGCACAATTCCTGTCAGATCCAATATAGACGGCACATCACCATTCTTTTCTCTTAATCGGTCTGCAAATCCAGCCTCAAACTGTGTCTTGTTCACAAAACAATCCTCAGTGAAATGAAGCGAACATACGGATAATGTTTTACACTCATCTGCTGGAACATCATTAAAAACTAATTTTAACCAGGCATTCCTATGCTTTTGTTTGAGCCTGTTCTTATCCTTTCAGCGTCACATAAAGCACTTTATGACAAAACGGCGCTATACTACGCACATGGTACCCTTTATCGTTTATATAACACGCGAGACTCAAGGCGTCATAGATCCTTTAGCGTAATATGAGACTACCCTACCCGCACCTAAACCTAAACATCACAGCGCGTGTTATATAAACGATAAAGGGTACCATGTGCGTAGTATAACGCCGTTTTGTCATATAACGTTCAATATGACGCTGAAAGGATGAGAGAACGCGTTGTTTTGTTTACCTATGCGTGAATGCGCGAATCGGTGGGCGGGGTTGGAAGTAGGCGTTGATGAGCGGGTGGGGTTTTAACGTCATTGACGTCATACTTCCACACTTTTAAAAACGAGACGTTTGTTGAGGCTGGTGTCAATAAAAGCTTTTATTGGACTAACAAGGTCATTTACAGTTCTGAAACTAACAGGATTTTCTTATAATATGATGACCTCTTAGATGTCAAAAGCTAAGGAAAATTTGATTTCTCAGTTCATCACCCCTTTAATGATCTTGCTTTTTAAATTTTATTATATTGTTGTCTGAGGTCAACTTATGACATTCGCTTGATTTTTGCATTCAAAAACATAAAAATTAATAAGTAATAAGCTATTTTCTCTACCCTAGTTTTGAGCCTAGCTGAAAAAACGCTTGGTTTTTATGGGCATCTCGCACTGAAGACTTGGAAATAAATGCCCACTGCTGTGAGTGGAGAACAGTTTTGCATATTATAATGAGTTTCAACTCACCCGTCAGTGCCACTTCAGGGAAATTGTTTTGAAATCTTCCAATGTTGTATAATGGCAACCGAATGATTCGCCCATACATGTTCGACCCAGAGTCCGTGTGTTGCACAATTCCTGTCAGATCCAATATAGACGGCACAGCACCGTTCTTTAGTCTTAAGGCCATTGCACACTGAGTACGAAATTTTCGGATGCATTTTTATTCGTGTTCGTCAGCCTTAAAATTCGTCACGCATAGAAACCTTGCACACCGAGTCCGATGCGTATTTATTAAACCTTTGCGGGAAAAAACGCAAAAATACCAAATGGATTCGTCAAGCAGTGAGGATGATTTTGTTGCCCTCTCTCTTATTGAAAAGAGAAGAAAGAGAAAATATTACGTCCATCCAATCCTGAAATTGCGCCGAGAGGAAGGAGAGTTTCACCTCCTTATCAAGGAGTTGCGAATTTATCCTTAGCGATTCAAAATTTACTTCAGAATGTCAGTGGGACAGTTTGATGCTTTGCTAGCGATTCTGGAGCCACATATTAAAAACAAGACCACCAATTTCCGTGAACCAATCGATTCTGAACAGAGATCTGGCAGTACAGTATGTCTAAGGTATGGACACACACACACACACACACACACCCACGTGCGGCCCGGTTGAAGCGCTGGGCAGACAAAACAACTAGGCTGTGATATATTGTGCCCAAATAATACATTAGTTATTGAATTGGCTGCTCAATCACATCTTATTCGATCCTATAAATTTCAATCTGATTGAAAGGGGAGGTTTATTAATTTCATAATCCAATATAGAGAAGAGAACATAAACACTTGATCGAAACTGAAAACCGAAACTGAAAGCACGGCGCAAATGTGCAATGATTTAAGGACGAGCTCCCCGGCCCTGAATTGTCAAAAAACCTCTTAAAATGCAGGCTCTGGATGCGAAAAACGCAGAAAATCGAAACCCGATCCGATTAATTTTATGACAGACGAAAGTTTCGAGGCGATGTGCAAGCATGATTGACATAACGTGAGGCCGTTTTTTTTTTTTTTTATGAGTGCGAAAATTTAGAATGCGACTTCAGACTTGAGTGTGCAATGGCCTTTAATCGGTCTGCAAATCCAGTCTTGTTTACAAAACAATCCTGGAACAGGTGGACAATGTTTTACCTCATCAGCTGGAACATCATTAAAAATAAAGTTTATGCATGCAGTCCTATTGGAATCCAGAGGAAGCTTGTCCAGCGACTGTCTCAGATGCGGCATTCTTCGAAGCTAAATGAAAATCGAAAATTGGTTTGCTTTCATAACATTGAAACAACGTTGATTTCAAGTTGATTTTCCGTTAGTTTTGAAAGCATGACGCGTCTGACGTTGGTTAGACGTTAATTCAATGAGCAAAACAATGTCAGATCAACGTTGTTTCAATAGCCATGTTTCCATCGACACGTTTTTATCCGAATTAAGTGATATCGAATGAAAAATGCCTTATGGAAACAGTAAAATTCGATGAAATTTCATGAAAATCAACTCAAATGAAATACGATCGGTCTCAGTCGGATTTTCTCTTGATCGATATACGGCTAATGCGATAAAAGCTGATGGAAACGTTATTTGCCGAATAAATAATGAATTGCGATTAAGTTTTATGACCTTTTATGGTTGCAACACGTCAGAAGACGAGTTCATTTCCGGCCAGTCTGTTTGCGCACACATGGCGGATGTCAACAAAGACAGATGTAAGTGGACAAAGCAATACAAAATAAAAAATGCTTCAACCAAAGGGTTATGAACCACGATCTCCCAGAACTGATGGCGCTGTCGTTCCCACACCACATTCACCTCCGCTGTCGTCGTGAGCATCAACATAGCAATGTTTATAACGTCGTTGTTTTCTTAGGTTAGTTTTGCTTGTTTTTACGTGGCTTGGTTGAGTTCTAATGTATAATGTGGTCTGTTATTTCTGGTTAACAGACTGCGGCGCTGCTAGTATAGCTGCTACACCGTTGCCATGGACGAAGTTCAGAGACGGAACAGACTAATTTCTTTAGCAGAAGCAATACTCGTTTTTAAATCAATATATTCGTTTTTAAGTCAATATTTTGAGTCAAATTATTGATGTATTTATTGATTTGGTTGATTTATATGTAATAAGCAGGATAATATATAGTGAGGCAGTTGTTATAGCGAATACAACCCCTTCAGAACCGCCTCGCATATACATTATCCCATACAGTCACTATCAGCTGGCACATACCGGTAAGCATTATTAGGCTTCAACTTGTGAAATACTTGATCATTTGTTGGTAGATGGCATGATCCGTTTTGTCTAACAAAACTTTGTTCGCAAAAGTTTGCTTGAATGTTGTTCGATTCAGTGCGAAAATGAATGGAAACACCTTAAAATGTCTCAAATCAATTCGATATACCAATTTGATCGCAAAACAGCATGTGACGTCATTACGTACAGGTTTTTATTCGCTTTAAAGCCGTTTGATGGAAACACACTTTCACCAGCTTTATTCGCATGTGTTTTTTAACCGAACTTCAGATAATTCGATTGACAATTAGATGGAAACATGGCTACTGTCATGTTTCCACGTATCGATTCAATGTCAATATGCTATCTGGGTACTTTATTATTTACAGTAAAATTGTTACAGTAGCCATGTTTCCATCGACATGTTTTTATCCGAATTAAGTGATATCGAATAAAAAATGCCTTACGGAAACAGTAAAATTCGATGAAATTTCATGAAAATCGACTCAAATGAAATACGATCAGTCTTATCGGATTTTCTCTTGATCGATATATGGCTAATGCGATAAAAGCTGATGGAAACGTTATTTGCCGAATAAATAATGAATTGCGATTAAGTCTGTTTGCGCCAGTCTGTTTGCGCACACATGGCGGATGTCAACAAAGACAGATGTAAGTGGACAAAGCAAAAAAAATTTAAAAAATAAAATAAAAAATGCTTCAACCAAAGGGTTATGAACCACGATCTCCCAGAACTGATGGAGCGCTGTCGTTCCTACACCAGTCACCTCCGCTGTCGTCGGGCATTTACGTGCACTGGCATCATCATAGCAATGTTTATAGCGTAGTTTTTTCGTAGGTTAGTTTTGCTTGTTTTTACGTGGCTTGGTTGAGTTCTAATGTATAATGTGGTCTGTTAATTCTGGTTAACCAGACTGTGGCGCTGCTATAACACACCGCTGCCATGGACGCAGTTCAGAGACGGAACAGACTATTTTCTTTAGCAGAAGCAATACTCGTTTTTAAATCAATAAACTCTTTTTTAAGTCAATATTTTGTGTCAAATTATTGATTTATTTGGTTGATTTATATGTAATAAGCAGGATAATATATAGCGAGGCGGTTGTTATAGCGAATACAACCCCTTCAACAACCGCCTCGCATACATTATCCCATACATATGTCGCTATCAGCTGGCACATACCGGTAAGCATTATTAGGCTTCAACTTGTGAAATACTTGATCATTTGTTGGTAGATGGCGCGATCCGTTTTGTCTAACAAAACTTTGTTCGCAAAAGTTTGCTTGAATGTTGTTCGATTCAGTTCGAAAATGAATGGAAACACCTTAAAATGTCTCAAATCAATTTCGATATACCAATTTGATCGCAAAACAGCATGTGACGTCATTACGTACAGGTTTTTCATTCGCTTTAAAGCCGTTTGATGGAAACACACTTTCACCAGCTTTATTCGCATGTGTTTTTTTACCGAACTTCAGATAAATCGATTGACAAGTAGATGGAAACATGGCTAGTGTCACGATTATTGGTCTTGTCTCTGTCACGTTTTGGTTTGTTCATGTCATGTTCCATGTCTGTCATGTGATTCCCTGTTTGTCATGTGATCCTGCCATGTGTCTTGTCATTGGTTAATCGTCTGTTTGTTGTACATTACACAGGTGTCCCTTGTCCTGTCATTAGTCTTGTGTATTTAAGCCCTAATGTTTGCCATGTGTCTTTGTCAAGTATTATTTTATTTGACCATTAAGTCTATGTCCATGGTTTTCGTTTCATGCCATGTCATGCTTTAGTTTTATGTTTTATCTCATGTTTATTAATATTAAACTGCACTTGAGCTCTATCTACAACTTGCATCCAGTGGATCATTAAAGACAGTGACATACATTTTGATTTATCACAATCTTATGATTTGGTATTGAAAGTTTATAGAATTACAGAAAAAGTAAAGTAAAAAGTAAAAGTAACAAATAAATAGGAATTTGTTAAGTGTTTAGAATTGCTGAGATATTGCTACATTTCATCCAAAATGTTAAAGATTAAAAGAACAGAATTTAGTTTGTAAAAAACTAAACTAAATTTATAAATTATGTCATGAATTATTTTTCTTTTCTTTGTTTTCTTACACGGAAGCCTGTCTGGAACTCAGATCCGGTTAAAACATTCCACTGTTTATTTTCGCACATTCTCACAGCAATGTGGGCATTTTCCCTGCGACCTAAAATGTTTTTCTTTTCTTCTTCCTTTTTCTTTCTTTCTTTTTTGTATGAAGCAGTAAGGAGTCAGAAGGTCGCTCTGTGAGGTAGCACATTCATCTTTGCTCAGAGGGCTGGCATTTTCCCATGTAAACGTTTGGGAGTTGAAAAGGTCACAATAGTGCCTCTGAGATATGTATTCACAAAGGAATGACAGCGTGGAGGCATGTCCACCAGTAATTTCCTTCACGGGACACAGACAAGCAACACATGTTTATACAGTACTTTTCTAAACGTGGTGTCTTTATTTACTGTGTAGTGTATAATGACCTCTCAAAGGCATTGGACTGTCTGTTAACTGTGTTGGTCTCTCATGAACAGAATACATCGCTAAGAGTGAACCTTGTGGAGTGATTTTTTGATACACTACGCTTTAGTAAATTGTTTTAAACAAAGTTAGCATCCCCAGCTAACAGAAATATATTTTAAGAACAGACTCTTAATACAAAGCAGGACCCTTAAGAGCATTATCAAAGGTAACTTTGAACAAACATTATATTAATGTTACTGGAAGAACATGTTCAAAACTTAAGGAGAGCCTTTTAATCAGAGAATGTTCCCCTGTTAGCTACAGCACATACGTCTCAAAAAATGCTCTCGTGACCAACAACGTCCTGGGATTGGACCGTTCAATTCATTTTGTGTTGTGCAACTCATGTGTTAATGAGTTATCATTAAATCCAGACTATCATTGGCCTTTGCCCAGTTCAGAGAAGAAATGTCAAGTGGATTCATGTGAAGACCTTATCAAAAGAGTTGAAGAGAGAGAAAAAAATCACAGCATAGCCTCAAGACAGTCGTCCTGAACATGGTGAATCACTCATTTATTTTTCAGGACAGCCAAATTATCCAATTATAACCACATTCAAAGATTAGCCTGATATATCCCCTCACATAGACCATATTACTTAGTCACTTCAGTCTGTCAGAGTGCATTTCAATTGGGGACATGACAGTGAAATGAATGCATTAGTAGGGCACATTTTGGTGCATCTTCACCCCAGCTGTCTGTTATCATTTTACTGCTGCATATTGGGTCCATTTATCATGAAAAATGTTAGTTTCTATTCCTGTTATCTAAATGCACCTAACTGAAATGCGTTAAGTGTGTGCGTTCGTATTTAGGACCTGTGGATTTGCTTTACGCACGGAATGAGATTTGTCTTGTAAGTGCAGGTGTTCTGGATCTGTGATGATCCAACCGCATATCAAATACAGGGATTTTACAAGCACATCAACAATTTTTAGTAAACAGGCCTTTGAATTTTTACCTTTGCTGCCCCCTCAACTGTAGTAATTTGTGCTGTTTCAAAGCAGCTAATAGCTTTAATTTGCGAAAACCTGTTACAAACATGTCAATGGAATGAGCTGAGATGTTTTGAGCTGCTTATGAGGCTTATATTCTCATAGGAATGTTTTCCAGAGATGACAGTCTATTCATCCACCCACGTCCCCGATCTCTTACCACCCACCTCAGAATCTGAGTCACCTAGCCGCACACGGTCTCCGTTTGCACATGCTACAGCTCTGCAGCGTGAGAGATACAAGTTTTAATGTGTGTGTCTAGGTGGCGCAGACCTCACAGAGGCTTCTTGCAATTGGCGTGAGCGACGTTAAATTCCCAAATGGGCCGCAATTGGTATTTATCTATGGATGAGGAGTCTTCTGCTTTCAGGAATTTTGGCTCTTGTCCCCGTCTCTGATGAGCTAAATGCTATTAGCGAACTAAAGTGGGTAAAATGGATGAGCAGACCAGAGAATTCACCTGGTAAGAGACAAAGAGCAGCTTTAGAAAGACATCTGTTTCTTATTTGGCCATTTAAAAGATTGGTGTTTATAGTTTTGACATTCCATGGTTCGTAAAATCATCACTTAGTGGAACAGATGACTTTTGTGAGTTAGAGTAGAGATTAATTATCTCAAAATATAAAAAATTTTGATCCTTAATTCTTTACCTTCACGCTACTGTTCATAGTTGATCTTAGAAAACCCGGTTGATGTGTCATGTTGTTCGCTTTCCTTTTTCTTTTTGGGTCTTTTTCTCTGTTTCCCTCTTTAAACCAGAGATGTGTTTGTGTGTAGTTACTTCAAGTGTGTATTACATGTTTTTGTTTAGAAAGTTTGATATTATTAGATTATTTTGTTTAAGTAAGGACACTCAAAGGGTCTCAAACTCAACTTAACTGGAGGCCGCTGGAGGTAGAGTCTGGGTCAGGCGGGGCCGCATCAAGTATTCCACACAAAAAAAAGCGCAAATTTTTTACAGGATTTCATGTTTCCATTTTTTCCGGCTTCCATGTTTGTTCTTTGTGGTTGTCTATGACAACTATTGACAACAAACCAAGGGGGTAATCCATCAGACGGAAGTTGAAGCCTTGAGGGAGCCGCCATTGTTGCAGAACTTCACCTGCTGTTAGCATTCTATTGACTCCCATTCATTTTGAAAGCGTCCAAAGACTCAATTTGTTCATTATTTATTTCCAAAGAAACACGACAATGTATGAAAAGGCTCTCATTACCTTGTTATGGCCCCGTAGAAGCAGTTTTTGTAAAAATAGGCTGACGATTGCATCATAACGAATCGACTCTCCGTTGCACAGTTGAGAAATTACCGTAAAGACAAGAGGAGAAGCTTGCAGGCAATCGGGGGGACGTGGAGGCATAAAGTCAAGGTAGAAGCCCATAGAGAGTCATAAAGTTGATCCTGCTGCTAGCTCATGAACAGTTAATACTCACTCTCTCCGTTTCTGTGAGATTCGGAAGGGAATTATTCAGATTTCTTTCGGCACAGCTACTAGAACACATACAGGTTGCTTATGTGACCGGCTCAGTTTGAGCTTGCACAGTAGTATGCCTGGCTATCAGCTTTTAACAGGCTTTAATTTTCTCCGTTGAAATCAATGGGGTCGCTGTGTCCATTTCTTTTACTGTCTTTTCAACAAACCCACCATAAGCTGTCCCGAGACTATCTATGGTTGCTCATAAGGAATAAAAAAAGAAAAGAAAAAAGAATGCAGCACGCAACAACGGGTCACACTAACATTAAACTTTTGTCAAGTGTGGGGCCACAAAAGATCACCTTTGAGGCCCGTGGGCGCAGGTTTGAGACCACTGCACTCAATTAATCAAATATATTCTTATTTTTATATTGTTACAAAAAAAAAACATGCAAAAAAAAATATCAAAGAATCCTGAAAAAAATGCATCATGTTTTCAATATCAGAAATAATAAGAAATGTTTCTTGAGCAACTTATCAGCATATTAGAATGATTTCTAGAACATCATTGGACAGGACTGTAGCAAATTCAGTTCCACATATAACCGTTAAATGCATGAATGTTTTGCCATTACTGTAATAGTGAATGTTATATTCATTGTTACACATTAGGGTCTTTAGCAACCCTGATCTATAAAAAGAATGGATCTCTACCAATTAATTCAAAACTATCCTGATATTACAGTAACAATTACAGAAGAATAAAAAAACAAACATATTTTGTTACCTTTTGGAGCTTGGAAGGGTTCAGTTTGAACAGTATGTTTTATACCATCGTCACTGTCCTCATCAGAGCTCATTTTGCAGTACATTCAGCATCTGGCTCATATTCAAAATCTCTCTGATTTTAGTTTTTTTCTTGTTAAATTGTTCATAATGAATTTATAGAGGAAATACTTAGAAGGTTGATGTCTAACTTTATAAAAATGAATGAAGATGAGGGTAGTGAATCACGTCCTGGGTCACTAAAGACCCGAGCTTTGCGTTTAAGGGTTACTATAAATAATGCATAATATATAATTAATTCATAAGTGAAAATCATGACAACTCAGACTCAAGTATAATCAAATTGTTCAGGAGGAATTACTTTTTTTGGAACTGTACTGTTACTGTTACTGATTAGCTAATAGTGAACTACCATATTCAGCTGATCGCCATTACTTACTTATTACTTGTTAATCAGAGTTTCTTGTTAGTTATTAGTAGTTCTAGAATGTAATATTGCTTTTTTTCTATACTTTTCTATATATTTCTAATATTTAGCTTTTTTGGAACCGTCAAGCGTTAAGCTTTTAAAGTAATTTCAATTTCAGGATTAATTTCTGTCAGTCGACTCCACTGTATCAATCTCATAGACATAGGTATATTAGATACTCTGAAACTACTTTTGGAATATAGGAGGAATATATATATATAAAAAGAAAGAAGGTGAAATAAAGGTGATTTAAGCGATTTTAAGCCAGACAGGCCGGAGTATTTCACAATCTGCTCAGTTACTGGGATTTTCACCCACAAGCCATTTCTAGGGTTTACAAAGAATGGTGTGAAAAGGGAAGAACATCCAGTATGCAGCAGTCCTGTGAGCAAAAATGCCTTGTTGATGCTAGAGGTCAGAGGAGAATGGTCCCGACTGATTCAAGCTGATAGAAGAGCAACTTTGACTCGAAATAACCACTCGTTGACAACAGAGCCACACACATAACACCAGACATTAAGATGGTACAGTACAGTCAGAATTTGGCGTAAACAGATCCATCATGCCTTGTTACCACTGTGTAGGCTGGTGGTGGTGGTGGTGTAATGGTGTGGGGGATGTTTTCTGGCACACTTTAGGCCCCTTAGTGCCAATTGGGCATCGATACAATGCCACAGCCTACCTGAGCATTGTTTCTGACCATGTCCATCCTTTTATGGCCACCGTGTACCCATCCTCTGATGGCTACTTCCAGCAGGGTAATGCACTATGTCACAAAGCTTGAATCATTTCAAATTGGTTTCTTGAACACGACAATGAGTTCACTGTACTAAAATGGCCCCCACAGTCACCAGATCTCAACCCAATAGAGCATCTTAGGGATGTGGTGGAAACGGAACTTCGTGCCCTGGGATGTGCATCCCCACAAATCTCCATCAACTGCAAGATGCTATCCTATCAATATGGGCCAACATTTTGTTGAATCAATCCCACATAGAATTAAGGCAGTTCTGAAGGCGAAAGGGGTCAAACACAGTATTAGTATGGTGTTCCTAATAATCGGTGAGTGTATCATATACAAATGAACTGACCAACTTTGTCTGAAATGTAAGTCACTTGATATTAACTTTGGACAACGGTTGTTTAAATACTTCCAACACTCATATCCACAGTGTTGTACTGACTATCGGGATTTATTTTATTTAGCCTTAGACACAAAGCCATACAGCATGGTATCCACTAATCAAACATTATCATTTCCTCCTCCCTATTAAAAGTCTAAAAGTTCCAATACAGATAAAGTTGTTGTTTTTCTTTCAGTAGTGGTATTTGTGAAGTAGCTAATGCACTGGTGCAGATACATGACGTTGCAGATGTCTAACAAGTGTTCTCACTCAAAACTGCATTCAAAAGCACATGCTCACTTTGTCCTCCCAGCTAGTCATCATACATTGTCAGATAATGAGCTTCCACTGCAGCTCCGCTTGCCTTTCGTCATACAACTACAACCACAAAATGACTTCCTGCTAGCACTTGATCTTTACCACCCAGGGTTCAGTACCTTGGACTGACTCTCAGTATCTGTGATACTCACTTAATTGCCTTTTTTCTGACTCTTGCTCTCGATGCTATTGCACTCTCCGTACCCCTTTCTCCCCACCCCTCATTACCAATACCTTGCTCACAGTAAGGGGTTCTCTTCACCTCTCCCAGGCGTGTCTAATTCACAGCGGGTTGCACGAGGGCAGCTCTGTACCTTAGGAATCTTAACTAGAAGCTCTCGGTTCGAGAGCCGTGCTCCTCCGTGTTCTTTGATCAGTCGGGTCGTGTGCAGGAGTCACAGCTCTGAATGACCTGAGTGCACTAGGAGGGCTGATGCGCTTTTATTTTGTGCCACAGTCAGGAAAGTGATTATGCATTTAGTTCAGGTGCCATCTGTGATTTGGACAGGGGAAAAGCCATCTGAGTGGAACTATTTTTATGGTCTCATCTGGTTGTTAGTTGAACTATTTTAAAGGGACAGTTCATCCTAAAATGGAAGACATTTACTCACATTCATGTCGTTCTATACCTGTTGGAATTTTTGTTTCTGTAAAAAAAAAAATAGGGGGGAATGTTGAAGAATGTACTGGCTACAATTTTCAGTATAATAAAAGTAAATAGCTCCAAAATAGCTAAAAGTCAGCCCGTTATCATCCCAAGGAGTCATTTAATTGATGCTTCTGACCATGCGTCAACATCCAGGCCCGGATTAAGAGGACTTTGGGCCCTGGGGCTATAGCAACACCAAGGGCCCCCTTTCATCTGATTGCCACTCCACAGTCTTTTACCACAATAAATATATATTTTAATTTTTTTATTGTTATTTCTTCTGCTGAACACAAAAGAAGATATTTTAAAGAATGTTGGTAACCAGACAGTTGATGTCACCCATTGACTTACATAAGAAAAAATATTTTAAGTCAATGACTACCATAAACTGTCTGGTTACCAACACTATATAAAATATCTACTTTTCTGTTCAGCATAAGAAAGAAATTCTTTTAGTTTGAACAACATTGGGGTGACAGAATTTTTATTTTTTGGATGAACTTTCCTTTTACATTTCCTTTTCTGTCTTACAGTAAATAGTCCTTTTTTCTAGCTTTAGCAGAGTTGCATTCCAGGGACATCCGTGTTAGATGGTTCAGTCTTTCTTGTACCATTATTGACCGCAATTGAGATTTAATGAAAGATAATTTTGAATCTGTAAAAAAAAAAACATTTACACTGCATTTACAATTACATAAATTATATGATTGTTATTTTATTTAATAATTAAATATAAAATGATATCTACTTTTTCATTGAAGGGTAGGCTACTTTATGAAACCAAAACTAACAGTAGGTGGCGGCAATTCTGTCTTAATAAGCGAGTCATTCATTCAACCGATTTGTTCAAACAGCTGTTTGATTCATCGACGAAGCAAACGAGGAGTCATTTAAAAGGAAACCATTCGTTCAAAACGCGGATTCAGTAACGAATCTCCACTATCAGTTTCAGAGATTATTTCTGCTGTGGTTTCATTTTGGGATTTTCATCGGCAAAGTGACGATAAACTAAAACGTAACTCTAAATGTTAACTTAATGGCCTTGGATATTAGACCTTGATGTTCGTCAAAAAAAAAAAAAAAAAAAAAAAAACAGTAATTCTGCCGGTGTTTTTCACCACGAGTGAGTGGTGGGAGAAAAAACACTGACATTCTGGATTCAGGCTGCAATAAATCATCGACGACTAGCCCCTATAAACATTTGAAAACGACTCCACGAGAAACAATTACCATCCAAATAGTGCTTAACTCATTAACTTCTGCTGCTTCTCTTGCTTACCTTGACGTGCACGCGATCGGTGACGACGCAGGAGCGTGAAGATAACGGGCTGCTGCCGCTGCACTCTTCCACGGACACGGATGAAAGTGAACCAAAGTATTTCGTTAGTTTAGGAATTTTTGCATCCCTTTTCTGGCGCAAATTGTAGAGTTATTTTGATTCAGCGGTGAATTATGACAGTCAGGCACATTTTCCAATAACTTCTTGTTGTTTTATTATACACAAATCAACCACCTATGATTTGACAATCTCATTTTCTCCAGCCAATCACGGGCCCCCTAATCCCGCGGGCCCTGGGGCTTCAGCCCCGCCTAGCCCTTATGTTAATCCGGCCCTGGTTGCCCATGGCACCCTTTAGTGTCAATATGAGACACGCCTCCTAGTGGTCTAACCAGAACCCTACCCCAGACTTAAACCAGAATTAGACGCATGGTCAAAAGTGTCAGTTAGATGATGCCCTAGGATGATAATGATGATAATAATAAAAGTTTTTGTGATCCATATGATTCATGTACTGTATATGTTTGAACCAATTTGTATGAGGAAATGGGAGTTATTCACTGAAAATAGTTTCCTCTGCTATCTATTCAAATATATTACTTTGCATGACAAATTTATGAAGACACACTATTCAGAGCAACAATAATAATAATAATAATAAATTAATATATTCCTTTATAAACTACAATTTAAAAGTTTGAGGTTGGTAAGATTTAGTTTTAAATATTTTTGAAAGATGACTTATTTTCAACAAGAGTGCATTTATATAATAAAAAATTACAAAAATACAGTTAAAACAATACATTTTAAAATATTTAGAAGTTTATTCCTGTGATATCAAAGCTGAATTTCCAGCATCATTTCTCCAGTTATCAGTGTCACATGATCCTTCAGAAATCACTCTAATATGGCTGCTCAATAAACAATTGTTATTTTTAGTATCACTGTTGACAACAGTTGTGCTGCTTAATATATGGAAACCAAAATAAAGTTAAAAAGAACAAAATTTATGTATATAAATGTTATTTTGAACTTCATTATGGTTTCCAGCATACATCAGCAAATACAGTACATCTTCAAACTGCTTTGAATGAAACATTTAAAAATCTTTGAGTAATGATGTGATTGCAAATGTATATTATGAGAAAAATTTTTTTTCATGTTTTGCATGTCTTTTCCCCTGTCCAAATCACAGATTGCACCTTGCATGCATATAAACTTGTAGTATGAGACTCCCAAAAAAGCCCGTTCTCATCCCAAGACGTCATACAACTGACATTTTTGACCATACGTCAACATCCAACATTTTTAGGGTACCCTTTAACGTCGGTTAGATGACACTATCTAATCCTAACCCTACCCCAGACCTTAACCTAACCGCATCCCAGGATCATCATCTAACTGACGTCTGAAGGGCACCCTAAAACGTTGGATGTTGACGTATGCTCAAACACGTCAGTTATATGACGTCTTGGGATGAGAATGTGTTGCCCAAAACAATATTATAGGGACCTTAAAAAAGGGCATTATAGGGACACTTTAATATAGAACATTTATATTCAGCAAGGAAACATTCAGTTGATCAAACATGAAAGTAAAGACTTGTATCTATTATTGAAGTGGGATTCAAATTACTGACGACACGGTTTAGGCGGAGTCAATTCTTTCTTTTGAGAGACAATTACTTGTTTTATTGTGCACTTTCAGCTTCACGCATTTGCAAGATTGTTTACATTCGCAGACAGCTATTACACATTGCATGAAAGATATTTTAAAAAGCAAACCTTAAAATGATTATACTGTATTAAAATATGAATAAATAAAATCTTACTAAATTTTAACAACTAAAATTGTTTACTAAATATAAAAGAATTGTGCCAGTAAGTCATGCAGCTTTAGAATGACATGAGCTGTGAATACATCAGGAGCCTGTCTATGTACAGAACGTATTAGCCTATGGTAAAGGGAAAAACTATACAGGTCCACAAACAAAGGTAATGGGGGCTGTCAGATATTTGGTAACTTTTTTGTTCTTGAGTGCCATTTTTATATGTGCATGTGGTGGCACATAAGCTTGTATGTGTGTGTCTCGTGGTATAAGAGAACAGGCAGCCAGCAGAGGAAAAGCGATGACTGTGCTTAAATTAATGAGATTAATGTTCCAGCAACTTCCACTCTACACTTTTGGCCTTAGATCTGCTCCCTCTGAGGCTAGTGAGCTCATACAACGCTCAACCCTTCTCCTTAAGCCTGTAACCCAGTCCTCAGGATTACACCCCCTTAGAGAACAGAGAGGGAGAATGGGAGAGAGAGGGGTCTAACGAGTGGGTTTTGCTCGTCCCAGAGCTGTTTGTTTTATCAGTGCTACTGTGGCGCTGTGGGAGCGGAGCTGAATGACAGCCGGTGGCCACAGCTTTTCCTTCTGAGAGCTTGGGTGATGAATGTGTGGAGCCAATCTAGGACACTGCAACGGAAGTAGTATAAATTATCCCATGCTATCAGAAATCGAGATGGGAAGAAAGTCACATGTGTATGTATTGTATATGTTTGTGCATTTACCGATAAATTTTGCACAAAAAAATAATAAAAAAAATAAAAAAAATGCATCCTTTTGGAGACTTTTATACCCATTTCACATACAATATACCCACTTTGTACCCAATTTTTCAATGCCTGATCCCAAGTGTTTAGGAATGACTGTCCCTCGTGTGTCTGCGTTTGTATGTGTGTGCCGCACGTCTAGGGAAGGGTTACAGGATTACAGCTGTCTTTTGCCTGTGGGAAGTGCTGTTGCATTCCTTCCCATTTGTTGTTCCCACGGACCTGAGTTTTTGCAACGGGGCATTCTGGGAGGCCACACAAGGGACTTTCTGTATATCACTGCTGTGGCAGATTGTGACAAATTGCCAGAGATATATCAACAGGTTGTGCAGGATTTGAGAGATGCCAAGAGCACAGAGCATAGAGGCTAATTGGCAGGAAAAATGCTTTTCAAAATCCAGCCAAGGCTTGACGTTCTGGGCTGGTCAAAGCGACAAACTAATTCACAGTAATTCTCTCACTTGCTTGCTTTTATCAGAGTCTTATGAGGGGAAGCCACAACAGTAATCATGTTAGGCATGCTTATTTCTTTGGCTCTTAAAGTTTTTATTACAACTTTAAGATGAGTACATAATGACCTACCGATGACCTTCATGTATAGCAGCAAAACTGCATTTTCTTAAAGATTGCACTAAAGATTAATGTGTGTGTGTATATATATATATATATATATATATATATATATATATATATATATATACATGCCACGGGCTGTGTAAATACTTCAGCCTGGACTCATTGTTAATACGTAGGTATTTTACGTTTTTGCAAAGATAGAAAATGTACTTTTAGTATGTTTTGATAGATGCTGAAACGTATAATATCGACGTATCTGCAACATTTAAACGTAACATTATTATGTTTTTACAGCTAAAAAACGTAAACTGTTACGTATTCTATATCATACAGATATCTTTTTCCTTTTTACCATTTTATAGATAAATGGGTAACGCTTCCTTTTACAGTACAGTACTTACAGGGTACTTATAGTGTACTTACCTAGAAAGTACTGGTCAAAATAAGGTAAGTACATGGAACAGGGGTAGGTTTAAGGGTAGGTTCAGGGTTAGTACTAGTTATTACCCAGTAATTGTAGCTTCTAAAATAAGTACATAGTATTTACATGAGTATCTGGACTGTAAAAGGAAGCGATTACCGATAAATGTAAGATCCCGTAACCCTAATCCCAAACCTAAACATGCCCATTTTATACATAATATAAAAAAGGATAAAATGGTGTTGGGAAAGGGCAGTTTTATTAACACAGATAACGTTAGCATTAAAATCTATTTTGAGCCACCAATCCTTCTTCTACCCCAAAACCTACCTATAACAATTCCTTAAAACTAACACGTAACAAACTACAATTATAAAGAAAAACATAACTAACAGACAAGTATAATCACAATAATTTATTAATTGCGAAAATGTCAAAACCGATACCAAAAGCCGTTCACATGATGAAGCGTTACAGTCGCAGTCTTCTCTGGCAGTATTGTAGTAGTTTTGTATGAAGTACAGAGCAGAAATTAAATTACTAATCAATGAAAATGTTAATCCGGCTTCTGGTTCGCGCTTCTCCATTTCAAATGATTAACCGTCTCACAGTCCTTCATGTCACAATCTATGATGAAGCAGGGAAGAGCCAATGAATGTTTGATATCACTGCTGTAAAACATGACGTATCGTTTCTCAAGGGCGCATTTTTTTAATTTTAATTCATCACCAGTGCGGGGTTTGACACGGTCGCTGCTAGAGAATGGAGACGAAGGTCACGACAGGATAAGAGGCTGAATTAGGAGTTGTTTCTTGCATACAACTATGGATTCTAAAGATTTGGATTACATCAAACTAATAAAATTGATGTCTTTTGTGAATTTTGTTGTGTTTTATAGGAGAAAACGCGTTATGTGTCTCAAGGTAAGTAAACTATTACAAAACGGTTAAACGAGTAACGTTAGAAGAATGTATTTTAAAGGTTTTATATTGTATTGTTTAAAACCATGCAGGCGAAACGAGCAAAATGTTAGTATTTGAGTATTATATCAATAAATGCGACAGAAAACTTAATTAATAAGACAGTGGAGTCAAAACATAATGCTACGATATTAATATGCATAAATTGTAATACGTACAAATGTGTATGTCAGTGGATTTTTTCATACGTAAATAAATGACGTTTTTGTGCTGTCAATATGTAAAATATTTTACGTTTTGGTACTGTAAATACATCTGTATTATACATTTCTGCGCATATAAAACGTAATTATACGTATGATAGAACGACACTTTACGTACGAATACATACAGTATTCTCAATGAGATCACGTTGAAATACTCCGATTCTGATTGGCTGGAAGGTTAGCAGTAAAACCGTAGTTCCAGTCAGTTTGATTACAGTTTGAAATGAATCTGCTACTATTAACATTGGTAACCATAGTAACATAGTTACACTTGCAAACAGAGTGAGAGAGCACATATGAAAACGTTTATGTAGGTAGGCTAAATGGATGATTTTTACATATCGTTTAATTGTCGTTTAACACCTGTGCAATAATCAGGCTGTCTAATTGGCATCTTGATACGCCACACCTGTTAGGTGGGTGAATTATCTCGGCAAAGGAGAAGTGCTCACTAACACAGATTTAGACAGATTTGTGAACAATATTTGAGAGAAATAGGCCTTTTGTGTACATAGAAAAAGTCTTCGAATTTTTAGTTCAGCTCATGAAAAATAGTAGCCTGGTTCAACCAGACTCTCGTGCATCTTCATTTGTACATAGAATCTGGCCTCTCTTCATTGAGAAACGTTTATTTCCTTGTAGGCGGGTTCTCTGTTAAAGTTCAAAACTCTCGGATCTGCCCACAGTCACTCAGGATCTGCCATAGCCAATCGCTAAAGCTAAGTTCACACTACATGATTTTAAGCCCGATTTGCAAATCGTTGAGTTCGCCAGACAGGTCAGGGTGTTATAGCATGCAAATCGCGGGGGGTTAGCGGGCGATGAACGCTCGCTAATCTGTAAGTATGAAAGAGCCAAACAACGCAGCGAAGATGCTCGCAGACACGTCGCCGAGCCCAGAAAAAATATCTTAGCATGGTAGATATTCAGAGCTGCCCGCGCGACTCACCCTCAGTGATGTCATGAGCTACAGCCAATCATAGCAAGGTATGGGTTGAGGTCACCGGGTAACTCTTGTTTTCTTTTTTGCATTTTTTTCTCAGAGCAAATCATCTCGCAAACAGTGTGCAGCACTAGTTTCTGTCTGACGTCGCGTGTTGTGTTCTTCTTTCTTTGCTGGGTATTGCGCACGGGCTGTTTCCGCATCATTTTATTGACGTTCGTTTTATTGCGTGGTTTTTTGTGACAAAACGTGCTTGTAGACGAGATGAGAATCGTTGGGTGTTGTCAACTCGTTATTTATTTGATTATTTTCAGGATTTAGCATCCTCAAAAACAGTTTAGCAGCCAGGACTCTGGGCTTCCGAACACCAGGCTAAAGCATCCGTCCAACATGTCACGGCCATCGTGCATGTCGAGCTGCCCAGCACGAACTCCAAACTTTTCTACCTCCTTCACTTGGTCCTCCATTAGTCCAACAAGAGGGAAGACAACAACTATCGGCTTTGCATCTCTATCGTTCGCCTTAGCTAACTCATTCACCACTAGCGGAGTGAGCTGGAAAATCAAAAATTTTCCTGAACCCCGTGGTAGGAGGGCCACAACATTGTGGCCACCAACAAAACTTAGCAAACATTGTTCTTGCTCCAGCTTTAAATTCTGTTTATTCTGCACGGACCGAAAAGCTTTTCTCATGTCTTTCTTTCGCTACCATTACTGAACTGAAACTTACGTGCTACATCAACGTCATCGCTTCTCAGCACTCCCTCTGTTCCGCTGATTGGTCTTACAAAAAATTGATTTCTGGAAACCGTAAGAATATATAGCAGTCCCAGATGTAGTACTGAAGGAAAATGAAATTGAGCGGAAGTGTGTACTATAGGAGGGGCGCAGCCATGCAGGCTAGAAAATGGGGGCAAAAACAACAGTGTTGCGTTTATGATTTTGTTCAGTAAGTATAAATAGGAGGAATGTTTCAGTTAATTCTATATTTATTTATATATTCAAATCTGAAAATTCATGGAGGACACAAATGTGTATAACTTTTGGCCTCATTGAATAGAAACCAAAACATGTATGAAGAATTTAGCTTAGGAATTCAAACATCACTCCCATTTAAATTATTTCACACTTAGTTAGCTAATTCTTGAGATATGGCACAGGCTACACAGAAGACGTATATATACATATATATATATATATATATATATATATATATATATATATATATATATATATATATATATATATATATATATATATATATATATATATATACAGTATATACAAAAATATATTATGAACATCTTACTTATGCAGGGCCTTTAACCTATAGTACTGTAATTTAATCAAAATATATATTTTATGCTCAGGACAGGTGGTGGGGTAATGAATGATAATGTAAAATCAGTATTTTGCTTATAAATAAAATACAAAATTATTTTGAAATTGGTGTGTTTGGATCTTTCTAGTGATTTGTGGCACATGGTTTGTCTCAAGACTCAGTGAATATGTTTAATTTGTCTTTGTCAAGTATCAGGGACTGTTCTTTTTTTAGTCTGTATTGTTTTTCTTTAAACTAGGAGTTAGAAAAGTAAAGAACAGGGATAAATACAAATGAAACTTTATTGTGTGTGAGTGTAAAGAAGTTTTCTAAAGGACCCTTAATTATTATTATTATTTATTTATTTATTTTATTTATTTATTTTCATGAGTCCCGAAGGACATCAGACTGGTAAACAGAAATGGACATTCTCTTATTAACCTTTTGGCCGCAGTTTTCCTGAACCTCCATTAATACTGGCCAAGATTCTGGAAATCCTTGGAAAAAGCCTAATGGCTGTCTATATTAAGCCAATAGATTTAGTTAAAGTGTTTCCCTCAGAGTCCTCTAACCTGACAAGAAAAACGATTAAAGTCTCATTCAGAGAGATATTTCTGTTTACATTATCCGTTATTAGATTTATTCATTTTTTTTATTTATGTTAACACATTAATTTGAGCTTTTCTCTATTGAATTAGTTCAATACAATATGAAAGGTGTCAAGAGGCATTAATACATGAAGATGTTCCTAAGTCCATCCCTAAGTGTGTGGATGATTGGAAAAGTGACCTGTATCTGTATCCTGATCTTTAACTATTATTCCAAGAATCATAGACCAAAGGCCCCTTCAAAAAGGCATAGAAGGTCAAGTGCAACAACAATATCCCTCACTTTCTCTGTCCTGGGAGCCCAGGTGGCTTGAATTACACAGCTGTCGGATCCGCACAGCTAACATTCTTAGCATTATATTCAATTATAGATGTTAGTGACAGAAAAGAAATTAAATGCCACAAAGACACCATTCACATATGTTCCTCATGTCTTGATTTGCAACAGAGAAGCACTTATTGCTGTGACGCACATATATATAGCACAATTAGCGTGTGGTCAGAAACCCAGTGTGAAATTGTCCCATGTTGCTCATGCAATTATGTGCATCACGCATTCTCTGCTTGCTAAGTCACACTCTCAAATTCATGAGGTTCGTATGGCAAAATTAACTGAAGTGTAAATTACCAAATTGAGACAAAGTGGGTCATGACTTTCATTTGAGAAATGCAATTGAAGTTTTAACAAAGAGTTCAGAACTATGGACAGATTGCTCCACAGACCACTACTTATACTTTAGGACTCAACATTTTTTAACTACGCTAGTAAACGACAATTCTGTGGTGACTACCAAATTCTACCAATTCTTCTGTGACTAATAAAGCTGCATATTGGAAAGATTTTGGAAGTATTATGTGACTCTGACAACTGGGGTAAATTCATTATTTTTAATTGCAATAATATTTCACAATATTACTGCTTTTACTGTATTTTTGATCATATTAATGCAGCTTTGTTGAGCATAAGAGATGTCTTTTTAGAAACATTAAAGGGGTGGTTTCGGAATTTTGGACATCGGGCCTCATTTCCGAGTGAGCCTTAGTGTTATTTATCAGTAGAGACATTTTAAAAAAAAATTATCCAGTCGGCCCAGTTGCTTAGCTGGCCGGTGCTAAGCTAGCGTGAATCAATGGTATCTATGCTATCTCTTTAGCATGCCATTAAAACAATTTTACCCACTCCACAGTTCACCAAAAGTACATCAATTATAACGCCAGACTATCGATGTAAATGTATGTTGATAGAATAACGTTAGAAATCAAACTAAGTTACGCTTTATCGCACTGCAATAGTTATGCTTTGTTCCCAGTATTTATCAGCATAGTCTACACAGCAGCGGCGGAGTGATATGTTACCTAGGCAACCGAGAGAGCCGGTCCACATGACAATCACGCAAGTGTATTTACATGCCGCTGACACTCGTCATCACTACAGAAACAGAGTTTATTTCAAGAATAAAGCAACAAGACATAATTATGGACATGTTTGAAAGCCATGACAATATTTCGGACTTTGAAGACGATGAAGATTAGGAATGAGTGTTATTCAACGAACCATACATGTATGAGCCGGAATAAACCGATGAAGAACTAATCGAGATAGATGCTAAAAGGTCAGAAATACCGTTACATTATTGTGTCACTCTCCACAATGCCTTGAACTGTAATGTTATCTCTCCACTAACGTTAATTACACTATAGTGTCACTCTCCACAATGCATTGAACTGTAACGTTATCTCCACTAACGTTGTCAGTGTTGATCAATCAGTTATGAAAGAGTAGCTTCATTAGCTAGAGTTTAGAGTAGCCTAACAAAAGGTATTACCTGTACATCTGTTGGTGCATCGGGAAAGACGGCTGGAACTGCATTCAAACTCAGTGACTTGTTATCGTTTCGATCACTTTGTAACATTTACAAAGTCGTCTGAGGCTACTAGCTAACTTGACGTTCGACTGTAACGTAGTGCGATTCTGTTGAGTATACTTTCCGGCACAGTTCTACTCCCGGAGCAAAGTAAAATTCCACCGCTGCTGAGAAACTAGTTCCTGTAAATGTAATGAGATCATTGAAATATATTTTGATATGTCAAACTACATTGAGTAGTTTGATTTCTAACATTATTCTATCAACAAACATTTACATCGATAGTCTGGCGTTATAATTGATGTACTTTTGGTGAACTGTGGAGTGGGTAAAACTGTTTTAATGGCATGCTAAAACAGATACCATTGATTCGCGTTAGCCTAGCACTGGCCAACTGCGCCACTGGGACGACTGGATGATTTTTTAAAAAAATGTCTCTACTGATAAATAACACTAAGGCTCACTTGGAAATGAGGTCCGATGTCCAAAATTCCAAACCACCCCTTTAAAGATTCCATATGATGCAATTTTAAATAGTCATTTAAATAGTCACTCTCTGGATTTCTATTACTGTGTCCTCTGTAAAATGTGTTGTACTCAAGCTAAGTCTTGGGTTGTACTGGTGAGGAACAGCGTTGGGGAAAGTTACTTTTGAAAGTAATGTTACAATATTGCACTTCTCTACAAAAATTTGCTGTATGATTTACAAGCCACCACAAGTCAAATATTACTGGAATTGCCATCTTTGTGGGGGATTACCACGACATATGTACAATACTCAGCACACACACGCGCACATGCACACGCACTTTCACTAATAATTCAACAGCCTAAAGTCATCCCATTCTTAATCCGTAGGGTTTAATATGGAATTGGCCAGCTATAACAGCTTCAACTCTTCTGGGAAGGCTTTCCACAAGGTTTGGGAGTGTGTCTATTGGAATTTCTGACCATTCTTAGAAGTGCATTTGTGAGGTTAGGCACTGCTGTTGGATGAGAAGGCCTGGTTCGCCATCTCTACTCTTATTCATCTCAAAGATGTTTTATCGGGTTGAGGTCAGGAGTCTGTGCAAGCCAGTCAAGTTCCTCCCACAGCAGATTCACTCATCCATGTCTTTATGCAACTTGCTTTGTGCACTTGTCTACAGCCATGTTGGAATAGGAAGAGGCCATCCCCAAGCTGTTCCCACAAATTTGGAAGCACAAAATTGTCCAAAATGTCTTGGTATGTTGAAGCCTTAAGAGTTCCTTTCACTGGAACTAAGGGGCCAAGCCCTACCCCTGAAAAACAACCCCACACCATAATTCCCCTCCACCAAAAGTTAAACTTAGCACAATGCAGTCAGGCAAGTACCTTTTCTCCTGGCAACCACCAAACCCAGACTCGTTCCATTGCATTGCAGGACAGAGAAGTGTGATTCATCACTCCAGAGAACATGTCTCCAGTGCTCGAGCCCAGTGGTGGCATGCTTTACACCCACTGCATCCAACGCTTTGCTTTTGTACTTGGTCATGTAAGGCCCATGAAGCTCTCTATGCACTGTATTTGACCTAATCTGAAGGCCACACAGAGTTTGGAGGTCTGTAGCTATTGACTCTGCAGAAAGTTGTCGAGCTTCTGCGCACTGTGGGCCTCAGCATGCGCTCACCCTGTTTTGTGATTTTACATGGCCTACCACTTCATGGCTGAGTTGCTGCTGTTCCTAATTGCTTCCACCTTGTTATTATACCACTCATAACATTTAGTAACATTTGACTGTGGAATATTTAGAATTTAGACTTTTTGGACATGTGGCAATCATGCTTGAATTCAATGAGATCCTGACAGTGACCAAAACCTATGACAATATAGTGCATTTCATTATGTTACGTCAGGTTTTTGTCCTTAAAACACTCTTAATTGTGAGACTATTTTCTTACACATCTAATCCCAAGCCTCTATTGCTTATTCCAAAAGGTCATTTTAAAACTATGCGGAGATTAGAGCAAGTATTATGCTAACATTTCAAATTGTAATATAGACATTTGTAGAACTAGACTTCGATCAATGTATTTTAGGCAGGTCTGCAGCACTTTTGGTAACTTTGCACAAACTTGCGAAAAAAAAATAAATGTTACCTGGTGGAATTACTGCAAAGTGGCAAGAGATTAACACTATCTCTTCACTTCCACTTTTATCATCAGCCACTTTTAAAGGGGGGCTTTTAAAGGGTTTTTTTTTCTTCACATGATTGTGTTTATGGGGTGCAATATAGACATGTATTCGTGGTTTTTCTTTTTAGAAAAAGTCTTATTTTTCAGTAAACTTCACCTTTATTGTCAGCCGCGCTCTTCTCTGTCCCTGAACGGAGTGGTTCACTTCCTGATTCTATGAAAGCGCTCCCCTAAGAAACAGACTGTGTGCTCAGATTGGTTAGTTCAGGCCCGGTGTGTTGCTGATTGGTAAACTGTCGCTCATCGTTGTCCGGAAGGTTACACGCCCATTACCTTTACGGGGAGACGCGAGCTCTGGTCCAGATGTAAATAATGATGTCGAACTGCAGTTCAGTTTGAGGCAGAATCAGACCAAGAGAAGCTGCGATGAAGAGAGTCAAACAGAACCTCACCACACACGGCTCTTACTAAACATTTCTGAATGATAATTTGCTACATTTTTTACTTTATGCACGTTTGTTTTACACAATAGCATCTGACTGGCAACAATAGCAACTGACTGGCTACTAATGTGATACTCAAACAGCGTTGGCAAGTTTACGTTCTTGATCAAATCGTCATAAAACATATTTACATGAAAAATACATTTACAACATTAGTACTTATACAAAATTCAGGTCCATAATGTTTGTACGCGTTTGCTCGTTGACACAAAATACTGTAGCATAACAGTAGCCTATAAAGCCAGCGCTGGCATATGAAAAATAACAGAACACAAGGCTACGTCTGGAATTATACACAAACTTGCAAAAAATTATACATTATACACAAACTTGCATTTAAAATGATTAAGTCTTAGCCTACTTACAGGTTGTGGCCCAACAACTGCTGCCTCTGGTTTTAAAGTTGGATCTGCTTCATGTTTAGTAACAGTTTCTTGTTGAATCCAGAGCTGAACTCGTTGAGATTCCTGGAAGCTGTCTTCCGCAAATGCGCAGCACAGAGAGCTAGATGACGATCGTCATTTTCAGGAACATAATCAAACATAAAATTATATCCATTGTTGACGAAGTACAGCATCCGTGGGAAGTTCGAACACAGAAGACCTGACAGCTGCGTGAACAACTCACTCGACGAGGAGCTGCTGAAATATGATCATGCCCTTTTCTGCATATTCCGGAGGGAGTGGCTGATGCAAATGTGTGGGTTAAGTGACGTACCATAACCCAGCTGTAGTCCCAATCGAGTCGTTTTTGTAGGCAATTATACTTCCTGATTTTTAAAAGACGATATCTCTGCTTACACTGAACTTTCAGCGCTGCAACTTTGCAGATACTGTTCATGCACCAACAGCAACATTACACACTATTTAAAATGAAAAGTGAAATCACAGTCAAACCCCCCTTTAATATCTATTTCAGCAACAATGCACTATGGGATCAGTAGCTCCACACAATTTATAATATCATTGGTCCAAAATTGCGCTCTGTATAACTGTACATTAAATATCAGATATTCAGTAGCAGCTTCAGATTTAGTATGGAAAAACAAATTGCTTGTTACCGTAAACTGGTGTCCTCGGTAGGACGTGGTATATATGATGTGGCTGTATATATACTGTAAGCTGTGTCCATTTACAGTGTTCAAATGTCCTGCCAGGCAGTACAGCAATTTCTTAAATGTCACTTACTAATAGCCTTCATTCATTTTTCACAGCTTGAGAACGAATACAGAAACACCATCAAAGCACAGCCAGGGCCTGGGTGTCAGTACAATTTGTTGATGTATTTACACACATGTAACTAGCTTTTATGAGAATTATAGGACGTCAGAATATTGTGGTAGACCTCCTAATCTTTACTGAAATGAAGTCTACTCTGATGTGTTTCAGGATGAGGCATGGGCCCTTTGAAGACAGCAGCGTGGGAAACGTGCCCAGGTGAATTGGCAATCCCACCGAGAAGTGAAATAGATGTCCATTCACACAAGAGACGGCTTTCGGTCCCGGCCAATTCTGCCAGGCTGCCAACAGGGTGGGCGTGACTGAGAGGGAAATGAATTGTGGGTACAGAGGGTTCCTCTTGACGTTCAAGTCAACTTCACTGTTAAGGAAGGTAAGCTGCCTCTGGGCATGCGTCTTAACCAGACAAACATGAGCTATAGACCTGTAAATGACCATTCTGTGGGAGTTCTCTTTGAAACATTACCCACGGCTCTTTGATTTACGCTCAACTGTTGAAATTAAGACAGCTTCGAATAGTTTCACAGCAACGCGACTGCGAAGGACTGATGGAATCTGTTCTGACAAGACCAACATTCACAGCATTTTAGAAACCCTATAAAAGCAAATGTACTGAAGTAAATGTTGGCGCTTTACATAAAATAGCATACAACAGGGATATTACAATAAGGTGCAAAGCGCAGCTTTGTTGCTACAAGGGTTTGAGGGATTTTGGAAGAAAACATCAGGCCTGATGCATTCCAACTGCAGGTTTTTTTTTTTTTAAATCGTGTCAGAGAGAGAGAAGATGGCAAACATATAATGGTTGAATGCTGCAAGAGAGCTCTTCCTCCTGTCCCATTGACAGCTGGGTGTGGATGCAAAGTACTAAACCAAAGCTTTTTGCTTGTCCCTCAATTTAGTGCTTTTAACAGTGACCCCTAAAACAGCGCATTATTGTGATAATGCTTTACCCCTTTTATTCCCTTGTTTTCTGAGTACTTGTGGGCCTGTCCCTAAGCATCTCTTTTTGTCCTCCTCCTTTAGAAAGCACATCAAACTCTTGTCCTAATAGGATATGGCCTCTTACATTATATGTGCTTCTAAAAAGGTGGATGCTAAAAGGAGCACATGATGGAAATTGGAGGAATTATGCTTTGAGAAACTATTCACACAATACACCAAATGTTTGGATATGTGGTTTAGTGTAGTATGTAGAAAGTCCCAAATACAGTACTTCTTGATTTTAACACGTTTCATCAGCAAGATTCAGATTCCCAGTTGAGGCAGATGAAATATTCATCTGCATAATATACATATCAACATGAGCGTTTGGCTGTGAGATTTTCTCTCTGTTTAAAATAAGTTTTATTGTTTAAATGTTTTAGTTCTTTGTCTCACATGCTAGACTCACCAGAGGCACTCTTTGACTTTCATTAACAAGTTAGACACTTCCTAATGCAAATGACGTTTAAATATAATAATACCTGACATCTGTTTTTTTATGATTACCATACATTCACCTACTTAGGCCTCTGCAGATATGGTGCACATTTCTCACCTTACTGATTGCATTTCACCAAACATTGAGATGATGATGATGACGGTGATGGAAATTTAGAAATCAAACTTGCTGCATCTAATTTGGTCAAGAATCTTATTATTAAAATGCTAGTGTTTAATAGTTCACCCAAAAGTAATAGTTCACCCAAAAATGAACATTGTGTCATATTTCACTAACCCTATATCATTCAGAACATGTATTGAACATGACTTTATTTTTTATTTTTTGGATCCCATTGAAATGTATTATATGTGTAAAAACATTATTCAAAACATAAAAATAGTTAAAAATAAAAAAAAGTAAAGATGCAGTCCCCCCATTTTTCATTAGCAACAATGAAGATTGAACAGAAAACAGAATGATACATTTGTTTTTAAATGGCATGACATGTAAATGTTGTTATTTATAAAGAAAAATTAAACATTTATAACATACATTACACTGTTTTATCTCAATTGAAATAGCAGAAGAAAAAAAGCCTTTGGGTAAAACATAAATACCACCTCATTGTATTGTGTCATTAATTAACTGTACTCATTAAAGCTTAAATTTCACATTCCCAAATAGCAGTCTCAGGAAAAGTACAGAAGACATTAAAAATGAAAAGAGCTGACTTTAACTAATGAACAAAAGTTAAGTTTGGTAGCAGCTTGAAGTTCCACTCTGAAATCCACACCCAAGTAGCAGAGTGTAAATGAACAGCATACCCCAGGGATACAGAACCTACCTTTTGATCAGCAGTGTGTCTCGACTGGGGCTATGTCAAGATGTTGCGACTCTCAAGAATCTGAGCCTTCGCTTAGTGTAAATGGCATTTGCTCCCTATGCTAACACTGTAAGTGTGTGAGTGTGTGCGTGTGTGTGCCCTCTGGTGCTTTGACACCATTACCACATATCAATTAAACGTGTCACCCGTGCATTCAAGGTGCAGACGGAGTACGAGCCTGTGTTCTCTCTCATAAAGGCCCTTCGGAAGAAGCTTGGAAAGTTTTCCTCTATCTGAGTGAGATTATTCCCCCAATGAGAAAGTAAATAATTTTTTATGGAAATCAATTCTGAAATTATGTCAGGACCACTGAGGCTTTCTTGTGCTGACTGAACTGTTAAACCATGCAGGATGAAGAGAAAACTGCAATTTTCTCAAAACATCTTCGGGATTTTCTTTTCTTGGAAATGAGGGGGCAATCTGGATTGTGTGCATAAAGAGAAAAACGTGTGGCACATTCGGAAGCATAGAAATATAGTATATACAGTTGCATTCAAAAATAGGAGCAATAAGGTTTCTAAATGGCTTAAACCCAGACAGTTTCCGGCAAATTTAAATTTGCTCTGCAAGTTAGTCTGGCAAAGAGCTCATTCAAGCCCATTGCGGCACCAATCAGAAACGTTTGGAGCGGGCTTTGACACGATGACGACAGCACAGCGACGGAACTAGGGGTGTGACGGTTATAGTTGGACACCGTCATTAGAAGCCGGCAAACCGGTGTTATTAAAAATATTTTTTGCGCAAACATTTTTTAGCATAGAGAATGTTTAAAGGGGTGGTTTATTGCTTTTTTTCTTTGCATGATTGTGTTTATGAGGTGCAATTTAACATGTATTAAATTTCACCTTTATTGTAAGCCGCTTTCTCCTCTGTCATTTGAACGACCGGTTTACATCCTGAGTCTAAAACCACTCCCTCAGAAACACGCAATGGGCCTGCCTTTTTATTACCTTTACGGGCAAAAGTTGCATATGCGTTCCTGTCAAATGTAAATTGTGTCGATACTGCAGTATCAGTATGAGCCAGAATCAGTCCCAGAAAGCGGCGATGAAGAAAGACGAGCAGAACCTCCCTAAACACTGCTCTTACACAACGTTTCTGAATGGTAATTTGCCTATATATTTTTTAACTTTATATAGCTGGGTGAACATAACACATTCGACGAGCCACAGAAATATGGCCATGCCCTTTTTTGCATATTCCGAAGGGAGGGTTGATGCAAATGTATGGGTTAGTTACGTATCAAACCAGTTGTAGTCCCAATCAAGTCGTTTTTGTAGGCATTAAACTTGCTGATTTTTTAAAGACGATATCTCTGCTTACATTGAACTTTCAGCTCTGCAACTTTGCAGATAATGTGCATGCACCAACTGCAACACCCTCGCGACTGCACCTCCTTGACTCATTCCTCTGAGAAAGGACCTGCTTTCTCAGAGATGGGGCACTCTATGGCACCCATGTTCAGACGGGATGTCTCAGGAGACTCCATGTCTGGTCTCTGGACAGGACGTGGAGGTTCTAGGTGGCCTACCACAGGCTGTGGTAGACACCATCACTTCCGTCAGTGCCCGCTCTATGAGGCGTCTCTATGCAGTTGAAGTTGAACCTGTTCGTTGATTGGTGTTCTTCCCGCCGGGAAAACCCCTGAACTTGCCCGATCAGAGTCGTGGTTTCCTTCCTGCAAGATGGGTTGGAGCGAAGGCTGTCTCCCTCCACCGTCAAAGAGTATGTTTTCCACAATAGCCTGTCATCATGATGCAGTAGAAGGTAAGTCATTAGGAAAGCACGAATTTTGTCATCACGTGCCAGGAGGCTAAATCCACATCGTAATCCGCACCCCGTACCCTCTTGTACCTGGCTCGGATATGTGTTTCCTACCACTTCGTTTGTAGATCAGGTAGTGAACCTGCAAGCGCTGCCCCTGAATGAGGCAGACCCAGCCCTAGCTTTCCTCTGGCCGTCCGTACTCTGCATTGTTACGTGGACAGAACACAAAGCTTCAGGACCTCAGATCATCTCTCTACGGAGGCCAGCAGAAGGGAAAGGCTGTCTCCAAGCAGAGGTTAGACCACTGGTTAGTGGATGCTATCATCCAGACTTATGAGTCCCAGGACATGCCTTGCCCACCCAGGTCTGACGGAACACTCCACTAGGAGTGTCGCTCTTCTGGGTGCTGGCACAGGGTGCCTCAATGTTAAACTCAGTGTTATATCTGTGTTGTCTATGTGAAACAATTGAGGTTTTTCTATTCTGTGGGCTCAGTTTGTGCCAATATCTGGTCATATAAGAACTAATGCTTTTTAATATTCTGTTCAGTTGATGATCTTACATAGACAGACTCTATATTGTCTTCTGATTTACACTGGTAGTTCAGCATAAATTGAATGTTTTAAATGCTGAGGTGCTTCTTCTACAACAGCTGTTAGTCTGCCTAGAAAATGCTCACAGCTGGCTGCATTGTCTTTCATTCCTCTTCTTTTCCCCTGACACACCTGAAATAGAAGCTCTTGAGAAAGCATGATGCAATTGATTCATCGTCCATCACAAGCCAGGAATGGTTTCCTCTGTTTATGAGCTGAGTCAGAGCTAAAGCTTTAGCCAGTCTGAGCACTGCTGAGTGTAGGACCAGCTCTGAGCTGAGAGAGTGTTCCTTGATTCACTCCGATTCCACCTCGATGCCTGTGCACTAAAGCCCCTAATGGTGCACCCTCTTGCGTCTTTTGTGTGCGTTCTCTCTCGCACCCCTCTTTTTACACTCTCCGTTTTTTCTTTTGAGGAGTACATCTGCCGGGCATCTCTGTCTCTCTGCTGCTTTCTCCACTCTATGTCGATTTGTGTGCATAAATATGGCATGAGGAGTTGTATGTATTATTCAGGTGGCATAAGTATGGAGCACATGGACTATCATTCCAAAGCCAGTGTGGAGAGGAACTGGAAAGTTCATGTTCAGCTCACTTCCTGGAGTTTTCTTTTAAAGTGCACTCAGAAAAGGTGGGCAGGTTAATACAGTATAATGTTGTGTAAGAATAAAAGCTAGATGTACCCTGGCTATGATCAGAGGTTAATCTGGTGGTGATTCTGGAAAAATAGGACATAACCCCAACCCACAACCTGTATGCTGCCCTGCAAAGTCAAAACACAGTAATTATGGCAACCAGAGGTCTGTGTTAGACCTCAACATTGTCAGTCATTTTCATGGACAGGGTTGTAAAAAATCTATAAACCCATCATTATAATTTTCATATTTTAATGATACATGCCATGGTTGGTTCAATTTTTGTTCACATTTTCTTTTTTTGTCCTTTTTTGCATGTTACATGTTGTTACGTTAGCACTTTTTATTACCTCATGTACATACTATTTATTTATTATGGTAATTATAATAACTGAGTAATTCTAACCTTTAACTTATCATAAACCTAACCTTAACCCATGTAGTTACCTTGTATTTACCATTACTTTCTTAAGTACACAGATGTACATGTACTGTAAAGTAAAGTGTAAAATAATTGTACTTAATTTGTTGTCACTACATGTTGTTAATTATTATTACTCAATACTTGAGTGTATAATTACACTGTAACATGGACATCTTATAATAAAGTGTGACCATTTTTATTGATTTAATATAACATTTTCTCTGAATCTGAGCAAAGTTGAGACAAATTCATTCAACAGACCAGATCATCATAGTTTAAGAGACACAATTTCAGTCATGATTTGACTAGCGACAATGATTAATTTCTCAGTTTTGGCATTTTATATTATTTTTATTTTTATATATTTATTTATTTCAGTTGTAATTGCCATTTGCCACAATACAGCCAAGCAATTAGAACATTTTAAAATATAATGATTATTGCTCTTGTCCTCCCCCGCTCTATGGTTGCTTTGACCCTGGTTCTGGCTTCAATTTAAGCCCTGGCCATAATGTATCAAAGATTTGGCTAATCGAGTAGCCACTTGTGACGCCAACTCTGTGGTCTTGGAGAACATCCTTTTTGCATGATCACTTTCACACAGAAAGCCCAAGCCTTTGCCTCACACAGAACCTTGACCCAATAAACCACATTCAGCAAGCTCCCCATGGCCCATAAGGACTGCACAGGCAAAGTCATTGTTGTGGCTTCTGCTAATGGCATTAACAATGTGTGGGCAATAAATAATGAGAACGAATAGGCACATAAAGAGAATTAATGAAATGTGCATAGAAGTAGAGCAGAGAGATGCATGGTTACACAGGGTGCCGACAAATTACTGGGGGTGTGCGGGGTAAGGGAGCAGTCATCATTCCATACATCGAGTGGCTCAGCCTAACACCTGTGTTTCTCTCCTAACAACTCACCCTAATTAGCCCAGCTGAGCTCCAGGGATTCCCATGCTGTGCCCGGAACGGGTGGGTGGGACGGGGGGTAGGAAAGGTAATCTTCCCTCCTCCTTATTTCTTCCTGCATTGGAGATAAGAGGCATGGATGCACTTTTCACAGATCCACAAGCATGCTCATTCCATTCAGTAAATGAAATCATATATATATATATATATATATATATATATATATATATATATCTTGCTCAGGGGCACATTGGTGTCTTACAGTGGTTGTATATATACATATACATAAATACATAATCATATTATATATAAATATAAATATTTGATATTTGAATAACACATTTTATTACATTATATATACGATATACGATATATTACGATATAGGGGAACATTAAGACGTAAGGGACTCACCGTTAACAATCCGTCCCTCTACGGACTGAGTGACTTTGCCAAGAGGTCACTCAGTTTTCTTTCTTTTCCCCCCCCCTGTCGATTAACCGGATAATACATTTTTGGTCGACCACGCCTCTTCTAAGTCGACTAACGTTTAATCGTTAGGGGACATGTCTTGTGTATATATATATATATATATATATATATATATATATATATATATATATATATATATATATATATACAATTAAATTATACCACAGTGCAATGATTTCTCACTGTTCATGTTTTTATGTCTGGCTATGTCACGAATGTGCCTGTGCACACCTGCTCTTAACTCCCAACTTAAACCAGACACAGAAGATCACAGCCCTTCTAACACAAACATTCACAGCAGTCACACATCACTAAAAAGTTGTCTTTAGAGATGCTTCCTGTGTCTCACTTCACTTCGATCCCCTATGAGCCAATCAGAGATGTGATCAGGCTTTTGGTCTGCCATGACTGAAGTGACCTTGAGAGGGATATTAGTATCTGACCATGAGAACGGCAATTTAAATACCATAAGAGGCCCTTTTCTTGCAGTCTAAAAGTTTGGCATGTATCAGGAGGTTTTGCCTCATCAATCAGGGTGTTGATTCAAATGAGATTTGTGTTTTTACAGTACTCCTCACCTGTAGTGATAATGATCTTATTACCCTATGGAAAAAAAAATGTAAATAGCCTAGTGTTTATATTTAGTATTAATGGCGTCGTGAGAACATGACAGAATCGTGTGGTTAATTAGCCCTGGAACAACTAACAGCATTAACAACATAATCTTAGTATATATATATATATATTTTTTTTTTTTTTTGTGGAACATCTCCACTGTTTTCTCAAAAATGTCTGGAAAGGTCTCTCATGTACATCCTACATCTAACCAGTGCAGCAGATTTGTATGCTTGATACATCCAAGCTCACACATTCCTCATGGAAACGTTCTCCTTATCTCCTCTTGAGGTAAATCATCTCTGTTCAGACTGAATTAAATTGTCATACTTGTGTCAACATTGAGATGGCACCAAACAAATATAATGTGTTTATCATGAAGGAGGAGTCAAGAGAGAAGGAATCAACAGAATCGATATATGTGGAGCAGAATCCAGGATTGATCCTTTCAGAATGCCCGGAATCACTACTGCATTCTCAGCATTCTGAGGGGAGAAATAACGTCAGGAAAGAATAATACACGAAACAAAGCAATATGCCAATTAAATGTCTAATATTTAGATCTAAATGTTAGGAATGAGTTTCTAACCTAAAGGGGCAACCACATGGAACTAAAATCCTCATTGTGGTCTAGAATAAAATAGTTCCAGCAAGACCCAAGTCAGCAAGTTCCTGAGGATTTCCCCTTCTTTATTTTCTTTCCTTTTCCTTCTGTCCCATTCCGTTCTCTTCCATTTAATCTACTGCACCTTTCCAAGTCTTTCCTGGCCCATCGAAAGTTGTGCTCATCCCCTCTCACTCTTTCTCTACCGTCTGTGGCAGAAGACTGATCCCCTGCTTCTCGAAGGCTGACAGAAGTAGGCTGCGGTGTGTCAGAGCCCAGGACCAATCAGAGCCGATATGCATAGTAATAAGAAGCAGGGGCGGGATAATGAAGTTCCCAGCTTGCAGCCTGGAAGGGTATCCTCCGGTGTGCGCAGTGATTTATTTCCCTTGTCAAGAGCCAGGACAGCCAGGACTTGTCCTTCCCCATGGTCCCCGGGAACGGCAGTGCAGCTTCAGACCAGATCTGAGAAGAAAGGTATACCAGGGCTGGGGTGTAAAACGCAGATGCCCTACATTTCACACAGATTGAACTGACAGAGAATGTAATGTGAGGTTCTTGCGGGGCGATGATTAAGGCACCAGCAGTTTTATGGTTGTGACTTTACCTGCTTATGTTGTCTTGTTAATTTAGGTAATCTTAAAGTAGGCCTATTTTTTATGATTTGACAGGGCAAGTGGGTATTGTGACTCTATTTTCTTTCCATGGTGTATATCTGTATATCTGATTGCAATTGGGCATTAGATACTATATTTTCCATCCTAAAAATACACATGAAAAGAAAATCAAGTCAACATGACATAAAAATTTGAATGATTATTTGGCGCACATATTAACCCTTTCACGCGTACGATCACACCAGTGGGATCACACACGGTGTGATTAGAACGGTCAGTGCATCAAGTCATCAACTGCTAAATTCAAACTTGCTGCGCGCTGGCTGGTGCTGAACCAGAGACTGACACACTCGGTGCTGTCATATATCACAACTATTGAGTGTTTTCAACCACATAGCAGTTCCGCATCACAATCCGTACACGAAAACTCGCGTCCGGGCACGTAAAAACATCAGAGCAACCCTTAACGGATTAGACCAATGAACTTTTGATATGTCATTTACTGGGGGAGGGTCTTATCTTCGTTTCTTAGCTTTGATTGGTTTATTTTTGGCCTATGAAATGCTAATAAATGGCGATTTGCTGAGGCGGCGCTGGGTGGGGAACTATGTTACGCGTCACAAGATTCCGTACAGTCATTGTTGGGAGTGTAACATGAAACCGTACAACGGGGATAAACAACGCTTATGGACACCCTGCCTCATCGTGCAGGGTGTCTTATAGTAGTTAGATTTCATTATGACACAATTTACTTCACATTTGACTCTTTGGGTGACTTTAAAGTCCTTATAGCTGCTATTGCTGATCTGCAAAATATTGGTCATTACGGAAAATGGCGCCTTCGGTCACCGCAGGTCGTTTCCAAGACCTTGTGAACATAGTTTTTAAACCGCCGTTTAAAATGGGATATTATTAACCTTATAAAACACATTTTAGGTTAAAAATGTTCAACACCAATAACCATTACGTTTGACTTCAATACTATTGACCACAGGTCCAAAAATTCATTTCATTTGCTGACTCTCTTCCCTCCTTCACCGGAGTCTACGCGAGATCCCTGCCCACCGCTATTTTTAACTGTCACTCGGGTGTCATTGTACTTACCGTTGAAATGTCGTCTTCAAAGGGCGTGGACTTCGACAATGCGTGAAGAAAATGAAAGATGACAAAACACAGTTTCCAAAGGTATATATAACTTTAGTTGACCTGGAAGTGATTCATTGTACATTTGATTCAAAGTGTCACTGTACGGATTCATGATTCTGCCGGTGTACGGATTGTGATGCGGAACTGCCAACTTTTATTTTAGGTTTCAGACAAAATACACAAGTACTAGCAAAACAATGATTTTGAGTTTGTAAAATACACATTGATGTCTATGGAAGCGGCAATAATAATCCTTTCAATTATAATAAGACGGCACGTTTTATTCATTTAAGATACACATTGTGTAAGTAACTTGACATTTGACCCTATTCTTCTCCCAGTTCACCAGCCACTTACTTTCATGTATTTCATGAGAAATAGAGGAATTGACGTCTGTAAATCCAACAGATCCGAATTCTCTGAACTGTAAAACAAACTAAAATGGTGCCGCCCATTGTGCATACAGCTCAACTAACCGTGATCGTTATAAAGATGTTTAGACAACAAAACCGATACCACTTGCACATATTTGACAATCGAATATCAGTGTTTCATGCTATAGCTAATACATTTGTGAATATTTTTAATTAAAAAGGAAGAATGACATAAAAGCAGATCATCATTCATTCAGTGCTGTGTTGTGGTTGTGCTGTGCCACTGTGACCAGCAATGCAGACGACATTCAGTTACTTATTACGTTTAGACCTGATAGTCTAGATAAACTGTCGGTTCTACAGGATTGTTTAGTCACCATATGGATGGCAAACAATTTTTTACAACTTAATAAGGACAAAACTGAAATGATGATCTTTGCACCTGATAATATGATACCTAAGATTGGCTTTGGGGTATCACCCAGTTCAGATTGTAGTGAGATAAGAAATCTGGGTATCTTTCTGGATAGAGCCATGTGTTTTAACAGTCATGTAAAGTCTGTAGTTCGCTCATGTTTTTTCCATCTCAGGAGCATTGCTCAGATTAGATCGGTGGTCTCAAGAAAAGAGATGGAGATGCTTGTTCATGCCTTCATCTCGTCACGTTTGGACTATTGCAATGTTCTGTACACTTGTTTGAATACATCATCTATGGAGCGACTACAAGTTGTACAAAATGCAGCTGCTAGGCTTTTGTCGGGTACCAGTGGTTCCATATAAGACCAGTTCTCAAGGACCTTCACTGGCTCCCAGTCGAATACAGAGTTCAGTTTAAAATTTTAGTTATCACCTATAGAGCCTTGCAAATGTGGATGGAAATACTGTATAGGCCTAGCTATTGTTTATTCAGTCATTCACATTTTGACATGGCTCAGTTCTGAAATATATATTTTTCACAATTCACATTCAATAAAAATGGTTCATATGATGGTCTAAAACACCATCATATGATCCATTTTTATTTAATATGAATTGTGAAAAATATATATTTCAGCCATGGAAAAAAAACATACTAAAATTAACATTTTATTATCAGTAAGAAGCAAAGTGAATTCGATCTTCTAATGCAACCAATACACAATATTGTGGTTTTTAATCTTGTTACTAAATTTACAGTAACTTTGATTATTTTTTCCAACTACATTCTCCTTTTTATTGTTACAACCTTTATTGTTACAACTATCTTATAAAATGCCTAATATTGTCAAAGCATTATGACTATTTATAAATTCATAGATTTTCTTTAAACATATTTCTACGTTTAACATAAAAACTGTTGTATACGCTTAAATGTACCATTATGTACAGTAAGAAAAAATAAAGCAAAATGACATTCACTCTAGCAATGCATGTTTTGAAGATTGTCAAACTTAGATATTTTTTTCTTCAAAATAACAAAGAAAGTGATCAAATAAGAAAGAATAAGATAATTAAACATATTTAACCATACAACTAAATTATCTATTTTTGCCTTCTTCAGACTGGCCCACGTTCAGGTGTGACACCAGTGGGCTACTCAGACCTCGTTTCACTGGTTTTCTAGGGTCACATTAAATATTCGTCAGGCTTGACCTTGGCCAAAAGTGTTAAATTGTCCAATGAAGCACTTAATTAGTTCATTTAGGTAATTAAGCATTCAGGTGGAAGGAAAACAAAATAACAGCTAACATGCCTGAGGTTGGCTGTAGATCAACTTGGCTGAATGATGAAAATGATGAAGTTAACCAGTTTTAACTCCTGTTTTTCCATGAATTTCAGACTTTTCAGTGCAGTTGGCTTACTCTTGGAAATGTAATGTCACAAGTTCATCAGCAGAGGTCAATATCACCGGACTGCTGAAAATATCACCATGACAGTATCTAATTATCTTCACTCATTCCTAATTATCTACTTTGTATAAATAGTTGTAATTGTCATTTGTTAATTGGATAGATTGTTTCTCCTCAGCTTCAGTTGTGACTTGTGATGTTTGTTTAACCTCTCATTCTTTGTACCTGTGATTACAATTTGTTTACACTCATTTTTGTAGTTTTCCTATTTCTGCAAATAGATTGGAAGTCACAGATGTCATGAGCCCTAGCAGTTTTTGAGTAGTGCTTAAAAAGTGGTGATGCTCTTGATCCCACTGCAAGAAGCTTTCACCGGCAATTTATTTGAGAAAACTAAAAAAAAAAAGTGTTCAATTTACGGTAAAATACCGGCAGCTGTGGTTGCCAGAAATACCATACGGTAGCAATACTTTACCTATTTATTACCTGATTTAATATTAAATTATTGACTAATTGAAGTATTAATATCTGTTTTGTACCATTGTTATACACTGACAACCAACAAGCACAGCAGTGATGAGAGTCACATGGTATATGGAAGCTCAACACATGAAGCTCTTCCACAAGAAACTTAATATTAATATATAGAAAGCTGCACAGTGTCATTCACTCAAACATTAAACCCCATCTTGGAAACACACATGACATTTTAAAAAGACAATAAACATTAATTTAACAACAGTAAATGTCATATAAAACCCTGATGTACACAACTGATTAGAAAAAGACTAAGAGAACTATGAAGAAACAAGTTATTTCAACAAAAAATACATCAAATGCGAAGTGTCACGCAGGGAATTGTGGGAATGTCAATTTAATTTTTTTCACTGTAAATTATACAATGAGTTGTTCATTTACACTTTACAAACTTTAAATTAAACAGTATTTTACAGTAAAATTACATTATATTTACCTTTAGATCTATCACAGTTATTTACCTTATATAGTAAGGAAAGGTTCTGTTAACCAATTAACCTTTTACCGTTAAAATCAATCATCATTTTTTACAGTGATGCATGAGACTCAACTCAAGTTACCTTGACTACTTACTTACTGTTTGTTAGTTAATTTTAAGTTAAATTTTAATTTTAAGATGTTGACATTGCTGAGTTTGCTTATGTGAACATGCTTATGATTTGGGAATGCTATCAGTTAAAGAGAAAACCTAAATTTTGAACGTTTAAGACCAATGTTTTGGCAAAACTTAGTTCTTTGCGTGCCACACATTGTTGGTGTCCGTCACCAATTCCATAACTGCACCACTGATAATATCTCCTTAACAATGTCCAATTACTTTTATATGTTCTGATTGTCTGCGCCGTAGAGTAGGTCTTTTCTTTTCTTTTTGCTCATTTTTTTTTAATTCATTTTTCTTATTCTTTTTTTTTCTTAGCATGATTGTGTTTATGGGGTGCAATATAACATGTATTCGTGTTTTTTCTTTTTTAAACGTCTTATTTTTCATAAACTTCACCTTTATTGTCAGCCGCGCACTCCTCTGTCCCCTGACGAGCGGTTCACTTCCTGATTCTATGAAAACACTCCCTCAGGAAACACGTAGTGGGTTCAGATTGGTTAGTTTGGCCCCGTGTGTTGTGATTGGCTAAACTGTCGCTCACGTTGTCCGGAAGGTTAACGCCCATTACCTTTAAGGGTGAAACGGGCATGTCATGAGCTCCGGTCCAGATGTAAATATGTGTCGAACTGCAGTATCAGTTTGAGGCAGAATCAGACGGAGAAAGCCGCGATGAAGAGAGTTAAACAGAACGTCACCACACACGGCTCTTACTAAACGTTTCTGAATGATAATTTGCCACATTTTTTAACTTTATACATGTTTGTTTTACTCAATAGCATCTGACTGGCAACAATAGCAACTGACTGGCTACTAATACTCAAACAGCGTTGGCAAGTTTACGTTCTTGATCAAATCGAAAATAACGTCATAAAACATATATACATGAAAAATACATTTACAACATTAGTATTTATACAAAATTCATGTTTATACACGTTCGTAGACACAAAATAGCATAACTACTAGCCTGTAGTGGCAATAAAGCCAGCGCTGGCATTTGAAAAAAAATAAAACACAAGGCTTTTTCTGGAATTATACATGCAAATACATTTAAAATGATTAAGTCTTAGCCTACTTACAGGTTGTGGCCCAACAACTGCTGCCTCTGGTTTAAAAGTTGGATCTGCTTCATGTTTTAGTTACAGTTTCTTGTTGAATCCGGTGTTGAACTCGTGGAGATTCTGGAAGTCTTCCATAAAATGCGCAGCACAGAGAGCTAAATTACGATCATCACTTTCAGGAACATAATTAAACATAAATTGTATCCATTGTTTCCGAAGTACAGCGTCCGTGGGAAGTCTGAGCACAGAAGACATGACAACACACTCGACGAGCTGGAGGCAGGAGCTGCTGAAAAATGCACATGCACATTTTGCATTTTCCGGAGGGAGTGGTTGATGCAAATGTGTGGGTTAGTGACGTAGCATAACCCAGCTGTAGTCCCAATCGAGTCGTTTTTGTAGGCAATTATACTTCCTGATTTTTACAAGATGATATCTCTGCTTACACTAATCTTTCAGCGCTGTAACTTTGCAGATACTGTTCATGCACCAACAGCAACATTACACACTATTTACAATGAAAAAAGTGAAATGGCAGTCAACCCCCCCCCCCCCCCAGTGTATTGCTTGTTGGCTGTTAGGCGTGGTGGTAACCAAAAGGTTTCTGGTTTCAATTCCTGCATCATCGACCTTAGACCTGAATTGTATTTGAATGATCTCCATTTTGGGGCTTTTCACATCAGATATTGATGTATGCAATTAATTAGTCAGCACATTATCTAATTAATTTGATTAAATGTTTCACTCAATTGACTGCTTGTAAAAATGACTTGATCTAATGTCGCTTGGGTTGGATCTACTGTAAGTCTGATTTTCTGAGCTCTTCAAGAAGAAATGCACCTGGTGATCTTAAACCAGCTTTCCGTTTTTGATGTTGATCAGGTTTGTTTTTATATCTGTGCACTAGTTTTGCCAACCATATGGTGAACAGTACTCACAGTAACATGGCACTGTAAAGAGTACAGTCTTATTCTCAAGATACAGTGTGAATCCGAACATGGAACAAAACACACACTTATCCCTCACGACAAACACACACAACTTGTGTTGCCAGCCCCCGACAAGGCCCACAGCAGGTTCTAGAAGACACTAAGGTGACAGCGTCAGCTTGACTTCACTAATGAATACTTCACTCCTTTTGGCTCTCTTCCTTTCTCCTTTCTACTCTCCTTTTGTCTCCTTTCCACGTCCCTCTGGCTTTGGCCATCCTCCCTTTTGCCCTTAGCACCATCATCTTCAGCGTGACCCTGTGGCCTCTAAATGTCGCCTGAAGACTTACTGTCACTTTGGCTTTGGTGGGGAGAAAGGGGTGAGAAGATGGTGTCAACTGCAAGCTAAGGATAAAAACATTAATACAATTTAATGAGAAAGAAAGACGCAATGGGTTTAATAGGGTCAGCATATATACTCAAGGCAGTTTGTTCAGTAGCTTTTAGCATCCTGTATCTTGATTATTTAAAGAAATATTAAAATCTACTCAGAATCATGAGTGACTAACTTCTGTTGTTGTTTTCTTCAAGACTTGTGATGTCAGAATAACTGTGGAAACAGGATGAGATTCTTTGATAATCATGCCTCCATTGAGATTTTTACCATGAACTAATCATTGAGTCAGTGACTGCGTTTACATGCAGCCAATAACCCATTCAAAATCCGGGATATTAGCAATAACCCGGTCGCGAGACGGCAAAAACCTGAAAAATGCTCATATCCCGGATTTTAAAAACCAGGATGTTATACGTGGGGTACCCTTTTCTAAACCGAATTTTTGGTCATGTAAACACGTATCGGCATATCCCCATTGTGATTTGTGTTCTGTGCATGTTCTATTCACAAGGAATCTTGGTCTTTTGAGTAGAGAAACTTCTCAGCGCAAAAAAAAAAAAAAAAAGAATTTCTTAAAATTGTGAGTGAGTAAATTATGATTTTTTTTCTTTTTTTCTCTGATGAACTAAAGGGTTATTTTTTATGATTAAAATTGCACCGTAATGTCACTCTTTACATTGTCATCGTCTCGGCGCTGGCTCGGCAGAACTGCAGATCGTACACACAAGTCACACAAGTTGTACACACAATGTACAACATGACCATTCAGCACATAGTTATAGGCATCTAAAGATTTATATTTCCCTTCAGTTTCTCTTTACGATCGGTTTTCTATAAGGTAGGTGTAGAAGTCAGGCCACTCAACCGAGGTAACGTTAATCCTGTCAGATCATCCATGCATTGAGTGAGCGTGTCAGGCGGCTACAGGTCGGCCAATCTGGTTCTGTCCGTTAAAATTAACTTTTGAAAATAACAATCGCGGTCCTGGACACTGAGTGACCTTACACATTAAGATAAAATCTGATTTTCTTCAGTCGTTGTTAAAAAACAAGCTAACAAAACTTGCTTACTTGCATTAGTTAAGTGGCCAGAGCGCTCGTTCTGCCTCCACCTAAGCTCCGCCCACATAAAAACGTCACCGTGTTTACCAGCTGTAAAGGGGTCTATAGTAACTGATGACAAAATTGTATCTTTTGGTTGAACTATCTTTTAAATACCAGCTACTATGTATAATTATTCCTATTTGGGTGAAACAAAGCTCTGTTTATACAAACACCATAAAAGTGCTTTTAAGCAAATACTGTTCCCTTTTTTGGCCAATAATTAAAAAAAATACCCTTCTCCAATCTTAACAGTTGTCTTCCTATGACCCTTACGCTTCAGCCGTCTCAGTGTCCTCTAAGGCCTCTTCTTCGGCTGCTGGTGTTTTAGGAGCAGGTGTCGGCATAGTGGTTGTGTTCTGGGTCTCAGCCACCAGGCTCACAGCTCACATCCGTCTGTCCCAGTCAGCCTGTGTCCTCAGTGACCACACAACCAACAGCTGCTCAAATAGGTCACTGATGGGTGGATGCTGCAGAGATGCTGAGAGCTGGCCGAAGGGTACTGGGGACACGCAATGGCCTTTAAATGGGACTTTGAATCTCCTTCTTCAAACCACAGATTTGGGGAATAAAATGAACTGGAAGCACCACAGAATGTATATAATATTTAAATGGCATAATAGCATTTACAGAACATGTTCTGTTTTGCATTGTAATTAACTTGGACTAAAAGTACCAAAGTAGATTGGCTTTGCCCTGTAACAAATCATTGTTTGAATAATTAATGAATCTGCTATATCGCTGCTAATTGAATTTCTCTGTCATTGTCTATTCATTTGTCCTTCATGTCTTAGCTCCATGGCATGATGATAATGCTTCTTGCTATAGTTTTAGCTAAGTTCCCTTTACTTTTATGATGTCAGTTCCTGGCAGGGTGTTGCTTTTTTAAGAGCAACTTAACGCAAGAGTCAAGTAAAAAACATCTTATTATTTTGTGAATAATTCAATGACTAATTATATATGGGTTCTATATAAGTTCCTGCACCATTTTCATGAATAAAAAAAAAGTCATTTCACTTGAAGAGTCCTTAGCCCTTTCTACATAAAGAACCCATGGCACAATTATTACATAATTGAAAAGTTACTCTGACATCTCTGTTACCTCACTAGGAACGTCTTTGTCTTGATCCAGACAGTCTCAGCCAACCCCCTGCCAGCCTCTCCTAGAGTCCACCAGCTGTCGAGGGAGGCTGATGGATTTGGATGAGGCCTGTGGCAGGCATTGAAGTTGGGTAAATGTGTTTATACTGTATACAGCAGTTTCCATAGGGAGAGCGCAACTAGGGTGTGTGTGACTTGAAGTGGGTGTTTCGATAATGACAGCAGAGGATTGCATGAGTATGAGTTTTGCACACGTATATAATCGAGCACATGCTCACCGCACATATGCCTCCATCTGTCAACTCGGGTGGGGCTGCTGCAGGTCATGGCCTTGCCCACCTACAGCACAGGGCCGTGGGCCGGGACTTCCGCCGATGCAGGCTGGGAGGGGAGGGACACCCGGCTAATTACACCCTACTTTTGAGTGAAAGGCATTCCTGAGGTCTGGTGTCAGTGCCACTACTCCACCCCTACCCACCTCCATCCACGGCTCACCACATCACCCCTCCCCCATCCCGACCATCTCCCCACCACCACCCCCCACGCCCCCCTCCTTGAGATGGCCACTAATTGGCACATTCCCCTGCCAGTGTGGGTGCTGGGAATGTCAGTGTGCCACATGTCCCATTCGCAAGCGGCAGGAGAAAACGTCTGCCTTTTGTTGCTGTGGAGGGCCTGTCCGTAGCCGAGATGGTTTCCACCACACTGCATCACCCTCCCACCCTAATGACAGAGAGAGAGAGAGAGAGAGAGAGAGAGAGAGAGAGAGAGAGAGAGAGAGAGAGAGAGAGAGAGAGAGAGAGAGAGAGAGAGAGAGAGAGAGAGAGAGAGAGAGAGAGAGAATGAAATGCTAATTCATCAAAGGTGGCGGCTGGTGCCATTTCCACATGGGAAATGAATTAATGCATACATGTATGATATTATATGCAGATCATCTCCATGGCGTGAAGCCCTGTGAATTTACATCAAAGCTTAATAACGTTTAATTGTTTAATTTCACCTGATTTTGGGTTCAAATTAAGCTCAATCAGCAGCTTTTTTGTGGTAAAATAATAATATTAATAACATTTATGTGTATATAAATATTTATTTTGTTATTTTTTGTTGTTGTAGTAATCATCATGTTATTTTTCTCTTACAGTTCACAACCATTTTTATTAATATAACTCAGGCTTCATTACTAGTGCCACAATAACAATATAACTTTTACTCTGGATTAGGAAATACAGTATGCAGAAATGTCTCCATTAACCAATAACTTTATGTGGAGGAAAAATAAATTTAAGTTTTGTGGTTTGAAGTGGACACTCTTGTGTCTGCTTGCCAGGCAGATAAATAACTGCCTTGTTAAAGTTTTTGTGCTCTGTTTTTATAGTGGCTAATTTTATGTTTGAAGTCTTTTTATGGGCCTCTTGTCCCCTTTTTTATGAACTGCTCCTGCCATCTGGAAAGTTCCAGCTGTGAAGCTCCATGTCTCATTTATGGCCTTTTGTCTGTTGATCTCAAGAGCTAGTGCTTGCCAGTCTAGTGCACACGACAGGAAAACTCCGGAAAATGTACATATACAGTACAGGGAGACAGGGAAGCAATGTGTAATGCCAAGCACATATTACAAGACAAAAGAACATCACCCTGTAATTTAAAGTCAGCATAAAATTAATATTTATCTATTTTCTAAATGCATGTTATTGATCTCATCTCATTTTTTAAATCAAAATTTCAACACTTAAACCCCACCTCTTACTTAATATCGTCTGCAAGCTTGCATTTAGCATTCATCCAATCAACCAATGGATAGAACCGTCTCTGATTTACATCACAACACATCACACCAGATATGTCGCTACTTCTGTTTAATTGCGCCTTTTGTGTTGTTTGGTGCATTCAGTGCCACTGCTAGCCATTTTGGTGCCCTAAGCATAGTTCCTTTATGATCTCTGTGGTGGGAGCGGAGGCGCTGGACACAAACTAATAACAGATTTTTTTAACATTAATTATATTTTTCGTTTAAGACGGGATGGAAAAAACCTCAGAAGTTCTCTTACGAGAGGTTGTCTCGCACTGTGTAATATCTTACGCTTGGGGAAAACCTCTTTTCCATGAGATATAGAAGCCAAAATGGATCCTTAATTTTGAATGAATGTAAAATGCGTTGCGGTAGCATGCAGACATAGGCAAGGCGGCTCACGTGCCTATGCGCTGATTTCACGCAGCCCCCATTTTGAAATCGCTCGGGTGGAAAGATAACCGTAAGTGCCGCTTTTAATCATGGGATACTTGTGAATGCAATGGCGAATTGTTGTGTTTAATATGGAAATTAGTTATTCTAAAAATGTACCTACATTTCTTTCACACTTTAGAATTAATTCACAATAAAATATTTTTTTAATATATAATTCAGAATGTAAAAAAAGAAGCAGGAATGAACTTTATCCTATATTGGATATTAATTTGCAATAGTGTAAATCGCGGCAGCAGCTTCAGGTTGGTAGTCCAAGGCATTGTTGTCTATCTGTACTTCCGGGGTTTTTCCCACCGGAGCCTCGCTTTCAATTTCAAAATCGTGGCTGCATGAAATCAGCATATTGGCTGTCCTGCAGCAACTGCAGCAGCCTATAGACCAACGCTCCTTTTGCGTCATCGAGGATAATGGCCCCTTTTGGGGAAAACAAACATATTCCTCTGAGAACAGAACTTGCTCTAGATCTCCTAAGGTTCTTAATAGCAAAAATGGCACATGGAACATTTCGAGAATCTAGGTCTCAAAGTCAGTTGGACGAAAAGTTTGCTGTCTCCCAGTTAGAGAATATCTTTTCTGGGCACATGACAGTGCGACTGTCGCCAGAGTGCAGACTGAACATTCAGCACATTACGAAATCCTTCCGCTGTGGCACTTTCCGAAAATGCTGGGTCTCATGGCCTCAGCATCATCAGTACTCCAGTTGGGTGTGCTTCACATGCGCCTGCTGCAGTCATGGCTAAAAGCGTGAGTACCACCTCGGGCATGGGCCTCCGGTCTGTTTTGCCTTCAAGGTTGATTAGAAATGTGTTACAGCTCTGAAGCCTTGGAGAGCAATCGACTGGTACTAGTTAGGTTTAAAGTTGGGGACTTCCTCGAGTGTAAATTTGGTGTACATGGATGCCTCCACCTCGGGATCGGGGGTGCTGCTCGAGGGCAGACCGTTCTTTGGCCAGTGGTCAGAACGGGAGAAGCTCCTACACATAAACTGTCTAGAAATTATGGCAGTCGACAAGATGCTGAGGCGCTTTTGTCCCTGAATAAAGGTCACCACGTTTTAGTCTGCTCGGACAACATGTCAGTGGTGGCCTACATAAATGGCCAGGGTGGCGTCAGGTCGCGAAACCTTTACAGGCTGACGGAATGCCTCCTGGTCTGGGCTCAGCACAATCTGCGCTCATTGAGAGCAGCACATGTGCCTGGTCACCTGAATTTGGGACAAGACTATCCAGAAACAATGTTCCAGCAGGAGAATGGTCTCTGCACCCACAGACGGTCCTACTGCTGTGGGAGACATTCGGCAGGGTGCAGGTAGACCTGTTTGCGTCCCAAGAATATGGTCACTGTCTGAAGTTTTTTTTTCCAAGAGCAAGGATGCGCTGCCCCACGTCTTGCCCTGCTGCCCACTCTATGCTTTCCCCCTGTCTCGCTCTTGCCTCGGATAGTGGAACAAATCAGGGAAAATGGATGCTCAGTAATACTTGTGGCTCCACAAAACCAGACTTGGTTCCCAGTTCTGATGCAGCTGAGAAGCACTGCCCCATGGCCAATACTGACGAGGAAAGACCTCCTCTCTCAAGCCAAGGGCTCGATTTGGCATCCTCACCTGGAGCTGGGGTCCCTGCACGCATGGGCCATCAACAGGTACCCACAAACCTCCCAGAAAGAGTGTTAAACACAATCACTCAGGCTAGAGCACCCTCTACTAGATGACTCTATTCCTCAAAATGGTCTGTGTTTTCTGGCAGGTGCAAAGCCTGAGGCTTTTCACTCCTAGAGTATGAGTTTACGGAAGTTCTCTCCTTCCTTCAAGAGCTACTGGATAAGGGCAGAACCTCATCCATGCTCAAAGTTTATTTGGTGGCCATAGCAGCGTTTACAAAACCCGCGACTGGCCAGTCACTGGGGAAGAACGATGTGGTCATCCACTTCCTTAAAGGAGCTAAGAAGCTGAATCCTCCCAGACCCCCCTCGGGCCCCATGTGGGACCTAGTTTTGGAAGCCATGATAGGTGCCCCCTTCGAGCCAATCCATTTGTCAGACATAAAACATCTCTCATTCAAGAAAGTGTTTCTTATGGCTCTTCAGTAAAGCACATAGGGGATTTACAAGTGCTCTCAGTAAGCGCGACGTGTATGGAATTTGGGCCAAATGACTTGAAAGTCATACACAAACCAAGACACGGATACGTGCCTAAAACCCTAAACACACCGTTCAGGGTTCAGGTTATTTCCCTGTCTGCCCTGCCAGTTTACAATGGAAAAGGACGCAAGCTTTCTGCCCAGTCAGGGCATTAAGAGCGTATGTGTCTTGCTCTTAATGGATAGTTGATGCCATAGCGTTGGCATACACGTCTAAAGACTTGAAGTGTCCTTTAGGTGTTGGAGCGCACTCCTCAAGATGCATGTAATCGTTGTGGGCTCTGGTCTACCGGGATTACCTTGCAGGATATCTGTATGGCAGCAGTCTGGGCTTCCCCGTCTACACTTATAAGGTTTTATAACCTCAGAGGTTCCCGCCTTACAGGCTAAACTACTTTCAGTCTAAAATCAGTATTGTCTGCCCCATTGCTTCGGCTGAGAATACTACAACCGCTTGAGCTACAACCGAACCGCTGATCGATAAAATAACTCCATGTGCAAAAGTAAGACCCATACTTCTACACAGTTCAGGTTGAACAATTTCACCCTTACTTTATGGAACATGATGTGATTAGCTCCCTTAGGATGCTAACTTATTGGGATTGATGCTTCTACCTCTCTTCTGAGGCTCTTTGTGAGTCCCTGGTGATTATGTACTATATGAGCCCCAGGCACCTGCCCTTGGGACTTTGGTGTTGGATCCCAGCATGCACAGCGTTTTACGCTGTATTCCCCTATCGTAAGATATTATGCAGTATGATAAACCCTCTCTGTAAGAGAATGTACTCGGTTGCTATTTATAGGCCCAGGCCACACCTGCTTTGGCAGGAGGTGACGTAGTGGGCGCGAAGTGCCCCCATTGGATTTGACGTCACCAAGGGTCTCTCTCGATAGACTGCTGCAATTGCCGCAGGACAGCCAAAAGGCACGCGAGCCGCCTTGCCTATGTCTGCATGCTGCTGCAACACTTTTACATTAATTCAAAATTAAGGGAGGATTTTTTGGCTTCAATATCTTGTGGAAAAGAAGTTTTCCCTTAGCGTAAGATATTACGCAGTACTCGTTCCCCCTTCAAGAGAGAACCGAGGTTACATTAGTAACCGAGTAAGTTTTTTGTCGTAAAAACAAAATTTCACTATGTTCAATTTGGGGAAATGAGATTTAATAATTTGATAACTCAAACTCAAAAACGTAATAATTGCATATTAGTATAATATCATGTGACTTTGATCAAACGATTAGACATTTGCCTTGCAGTATAAAGTCTGTTTTACTATTTACAATGAGACTGAGTCTGACTGACATGTAAATAGGCAAAATACAGTTTGTTTGCTTTGGGCTGGGTGAACCTGAAATAGATAATACTGTACTACAGTAATAGCCATATATATATATATATATATATATATATATATATATATATATATATATATATATATATATATATATATATATATTATTATTATTATTATTTCTAGCCTGGCACTGCATTTTGATTTTTTTTTCTTTCTTTTATTTATTATATATATATATATATATATATATATATATATATATATATATATATATATATATATATATATATATATATATAATTAGAAAAGAAAAGAAAAAAAATCAAAATGGAGTGCCAGGCTAGAAATAATATCTGCAAATGAATGTGCAGAAAACAAAAGAAATGAGTGAAAATGTGTGGATAACGCATTGATTTTCCACAGACTTTTTCACAGCTACATCTTGTTACTGTCTTAGACAAAACTCTGAATATCTTTGAAACATCTGAAGCTTCAAACCTAGCTTGTGATTTTTAGTTTTGTATGCATTTTTCAACACAATCAGTGAAAGGACAGTTCCATCTGAGACTGAGACTACTTAAACGTGCTTTCGGGGTTTGCAGTCAGTAGGATAAAAGTTTTGGGCAAGCATAACCATGTGAGAAGAAGGTGTCATGTAAAGCGTTATGGGTCGTGAGCTGATATACCATTTAAAGACGAATGGTTACGGAACATTTTCCAGTCAACATATGAGTCACTCTGCAGAGATGCACTCGAAATAAATAGCCTTCCTGTTCCAGCCTGAAACCACACCCTCTGTGCGGTTTCGTGGCTGGTGAGTCTGGCCTGGGCCTCACGGCCGGCCGTGGTGAGGCTCTCTAAGGCCTGACTGAGGGGTTGAGTGGGTGCACGTGGGGTAGAGTGGGGCAAACTCAAAAACTGACTTATTATTTATTTTATTTTTTTCATTGTTTATTGTTTACTCACAGCAAGGAAGTGTAAGCAATAGAGTGCCCATCGCTGGTCTCTCCGTGGTGGGCGTGAGGTCTGGCTGTGTCCCCTGAGGTGCCCTTCCCCCTGTGGAAAATCTTACTGGAGATCCTGGCATACAAACAAGTATGACAGCTGTCAATTGTTGAGCTGTGAAGGAAATAGTAAAAGCTATACTCCGGGGTTTTGACAGCACACCGAGCGGTTTAGGTGGTCAAAGGTCAACAAACTGGAAAACAAGTCTTTCCTTTTCTTTTTTTTCCTTCTTCATTCGCATTGGAGGAACGAAGCAAGGCCTAGTGGACAGATGCAAGGAGGGGGGTAAGGCTCGCAGCTGGATGTCTTCTGTGGAGATGGCAGGGATTTCGACAAGCTTTGTTAGCTGTCAAGTGTCATCTTTATTAGTCAGCTGGGTGAGTCAGAGCTGAGATAAGAGTTAGCGGAGTCACCTGCGGGAGCTGCCGTTCATTACCGCCGGCCGCTGAGGTGTCACACTCTCCATCTATTATTTATGCTCTTTGCATTTGCACTGCCACAATTCAGCTCCCTGACTGAAGAAATACTGGTATGCTTAAAGAAAAAAAAAAAACAAACTTGGGCTTCAGTGTACAGTACATGGAGTATAAAGTCTTAATAACAATGCCAACCATTCTGTTAATCAATAAGATGACAGTAAGGGGTGAAAGTGTTGGTTCACCCCAAAATGGACACTTTTGAAGGATCTTCATGCAGCTCTTTATTCATAATTAATCAGTTTTGCGCAATATTGTAGATCTTCTGAAGACAAACCGAAATTTGAGAAAATCTTTCACACCACCACAACTCTCAATTGCTATTCTCTATTTCATATTTCCATACCAGTTTCATAACTGGTGTATTGTAAAAAAAAAAAAAAAAAAAAGGAAAACACATCTCTTTTAAAAATAATAATTTTTCTTTTAGAAAAATAATCTCTTTTAAAAACGATTTTAAAATTTAAAATTATTGTATTGATTTTAGGGATATCATTCTAATGTACAGTATAAAATGGATATTCATTTTCAGATATGAAAAAGATTACATTAAACAGAGTCAAAGTGAGTGTTAAATGAGAAAAGAGGCAATATAAATGTAAATATTCTGTAAATAGGCATGCACAATTTAATGTAAATTATACAAATTCTGATGGATACTGATTAACTTATAATAAATTAGTAATTAATCTGATTATTCAGAAAACCTAACCCAAAAAACGAACCTAAGGTAGGTTTGGAACAATTTGAGGGTGAGCAAATAATGACAAGTTTCATATTTCTGTGAAATGTTCATTTAATATTCAGCTCATCTCTAGTCTTGTAGTTTTGATTCTAAGTTGTGAAATAATTATGAAAAACACAAGAGCAACGAAGAAAAGAGCAACAAAGAATAAACAAGTGCATCCAAACATATGAGCACAAATGAATGATACGCAAACATTATTAACTGTATGCATGCATAATAATCAATGTATAATTAATCACTCAAGCATTACAATGCTTTTCTTTGTTGTTGTTTTCATAGGTTTTCTTTCCTTTTCCATGATCATTCCTTTCCACTGAGTTGCAAAGTAAGTTTTGCCCTTTGGGAGTACAGGGTTGAATGAGAAGGAAAGAAAAAAAAAGATCAAACGCGTATCACATACCTTCAAAACCAAACATGTGAACACAAATGCGCATAGATACACACATACGTATCCAATCATACACATGCCTGTCTTCAGCAGCTATTGCTTTTGAGTTGTAAAAACAGGAGCAATGACAACAAGAACGCCAGGGATGAGAAAATTGACTTGAATTACAGCGTAAAAGTATCGTAACTTGAATGAACGCAACGCTGGTTCCAGGTTTCCAGACAAACAAGAAGACCTCCTTGCTTTTCCCCTGAGGACCTGCCACGTCAGAAGAAAATAATTGACGAGTTCCCTGATGTGAAAGCAATCTCACTCAGAAAGAGAAAGAGAGAGACAGAGAGAGAGAGAGAGAGAGAGAAAAATGAGACTGGGAGCTAAAAGTGTATTGTGAAAATTCTGTCTTGAGCACAATCCATATACACCAGGCTTTGGAAAAAGACCTCCCTTAATGAGAATGGATTCAGCTTTGTTTTTGTTTTTTCCGTTTGTAGTTTGTAGACCGATTTTTACAAACCTGATCCAAACCACATCCATATGTGATTTTAATATTGTAAATTGGTTTCTGTTTGATTGCACAGATTATTATTTATTTTTAAAATCCAGGATGTGACATAAGTAAAGGAGGGAACTCTGGCATGTAAGGTGGACCATACGTTCACGATGAGCTACTGTATAAATGAGTCCATCCGTGAAGTCAGTATTGCAGTAAATGCAAGTGTACTTACAGTTTATATTATAACTTCATGTTGTTCTAAATGGACATGAGTGGAGGAACAATTTTCAGCTCTTTCCTCACTGAGAACTTCTTGTACTGTGTCCATTGTGCTGATGGTTCATTACTATGGCAACTGTTAGATGCCGTATATTGACTACAATGTCTGATCTGATCTACAAATCTAGAGATCATCTTATCTGATCACTTACAGAATGTTGTGGACAGTAAGTCAGAATGAACGGTAAACCAGATTTAGTGTGTGGCTGATGTCACTTTAATTAATATACAGTACATGACTGTTTTTTGGATTTAAAACATATTTATATATTCCTATATATATAAATATTTAAATGTTATATATATATATATATGTATATATATATATATATATATATATATAAATATATATATATATATATATATATATATATATATATATATATATATATATATATATATAACATTTCATACTTCTTTGATTAATAGATTTGAGTTTTTGTGGTGAATCTCACAATTTTATTTGGTCTTTTTTTTAAATGTATTTGTTTTATTTGAAACAAAAAAAAAACACAGTATAGGTCTTGTGATGATGCTGAGCAGAATATAATTGCACTGAGCCATCACCAATTTTCATCCACTTGTCCTCTTGCAATTTCTCTTGGCTGCTAGTAAAGTTTTTATATAAGAAGAGTTCAGATGCAAAAGCCTCTAAATGCCATTTGAAATTTTCTTCTAAAATGACCATTTTTATCAAGCTTGTATATTTAAGTTCAGTAATTTCACTTAAATGACAATTAATAGGTAATCTTCATTGCCATTTAAGTGAAATTACTGAACTTAAATATACAAACTTGATAAAAATGGTCATTTTAGAAGAAAATTTAAAATGGCACTTAGAGGCTTTTGCATCTGAACTCTTCATATACAATATCTTATGCTCTGATGTTAGAACAAATAAACAGTCCAGGTTCTTTTGATTTACTCCTTGACAGACTTTATAATGAATGTACAATTCCCAGAAAGAACAAATATCATAGGCCTATTTGATTTAATTAATGTGAAACATAGTATGAGGACATATTGTAGCATGTTTTTAATTGTCAGTGTGATTCAATGCAATTATTCAATGCAACTGATCCCTGGGTTGGAGGGGAGGGAGGGGGTGACGGATGACTAGGATACTTTTGTCTGCAGGCATTATAAAGGAAGACATTTGTGAATTTGAAAGTGAAAAACAGTGAGAAGTGAAATGCCTATCTCTGAGCAATGACTAGTGTTCCTACAATAGCAACATTCAATTAGGAGTACTGGGCTGCCTTCAAGTGCTGCCAAACACCGGCTATAAATACCAAAAATAGGCCGATCTGGTTGTCTGTGTCAACATTTGGACACATTTTAGAGTTGTTAACTGCTAACTGCTGTACATACAGAATGCTGCTTGTTTCACAAATGGATAGAGGATCTTCGCCACGTGAGAAAACTGTTCACAACAGGCCTCCTGAGACAGAAGTATGATTATGCCATTAATCACTTTTATTGCACGGCTCTCTGGAATACTTGATTCTAATTGTGGTATTATGCAGTCAAATATTTTTATATAAAATGGTTTGTATATAAACCCCTTTAGAGGATTGTGGCAGGGTCCTGATCACCCTGGCTGTGTTTATATCATGATAATGTCCATCTGACAGTACATTATCCAGTACTTAACCAACAGGAGACCCTTTATGTCGATTAAACAATGACACTGAAAATCTGCAGCTGTTTTGTACGCAACTTTTTTTCATATTGAGAACTTTAAAGTGCATTTTGTGCACGCTGTTGATTTGTATAATATAAATAATGCATACAAATATGTCTGTATTTATAATAAATATATTTAGATGGGTCAACTAATATATTTTACATGTCGAAACCGCGTATGTCCATTTTTAAGATTTTGAGATTTTTTGACGGATAGAATGTCCAGGTTCATTTCTGTATACAGCATGCTTCACATTATCTAAATGACCAATGAAAAGTTGTGAAATCATGTCATCTGATTTCCACGTATTTCCATTTGCTGTCAAAGCTGTCAATCACGCAGCGTATCTCCCATAGACAGTATGGTATCTCCCCGCCCTGTGGAGGCATCTCGCCGGTCTCATGAAGTTTCTCGCCGGTCTCGTCTCTGAGACCCCTACACCTGGTATTAAAATGCGATCTGTATCCAGATAAGGTATCCGGATAATAAAAAAGGCATGTTAATGCAAGGTATATACTTTGTGATCGGATTGTGTTCGGATCTTTACTAGGTGTAAACACAATCTGGTTGTTGAAACCACATTTGTATATTTTACTCCCAAAAATGCTAAAAAAAAATAAACGAGTGAGAGCGTGTTATATAGGCTATATGACATGTTATAGTCAGATATGACGGCGCTCCTGCGACACGCATCACCGCAGATGAGCAGCTGAGCGTCAAAAGTGAAAGTTAGTCACAGACGCAATCATCTTCACAATCACACAATCATCTTCAAGTAAAGAAACGAAGTGATCTTACACGGCAGGCTGTTGCCACACTCTCTTATTGATGTATGTCTTTGATTTTGAAATTAGCTGAAGATAAAATGCAGCTCATATCTGTAATAAAATGCAGCTCATATCCGACAAAATTACGGTATTGTGTAAGTAAAGTATCAGTCTAGCATCGCCATGCCAGTGTATTGATTCATTGCCTCTTCATAGTTTGCAAGAGACATTTAATAAACTGAGCGTAGCCTATTCATCTGTCAATATGAAACGCGATTTGGTCATTCGAATTAATGATCGGAAGAACGTGATATCGACCATCGTTACTATACAAGATGCACGTATGTCCATTTAAACTCCATTTTGGGTCAAATATGGATTATATAATGACACTGGCAAGACTATGGTTACATTTAAAGATGTTGTGCCAAGCATGACAACGCTACGTTCAGCTGCTTTTGAAATTACATGTTTTTTTTTTACTTCCTGAAAAGTAACCGTTTTGGACATACGTGAGTTTCATCGGGCAGCGACGATATGTAAGTCTATTATATATTCATACATTTACAATATATTATTTAAGTGTGTGTGTAAAAGCAGTCTACCTGACAATAATTCTGTAATTTTACAGTATTTGTATATACTTAAGAAATAATATGGCAGAATAAATGGATGACTTTATGCTTGCAACAAATATTAAGCAGTCTAAACCATTATTTTAAAACACATTAAAAATCCCCTGATTTAACAGTCCAGTTTAGGCATTGTTTAAGGCATAAATATTAATCAAAGGTGAATATAATTCATATTACATTAAGCATATTTTATATGTATATATCATTTCATCAACAACACCAGACTATAACCTGTTTTCGGATAAACGAAGGTTGGAGCACCTGCGTAGAGAGAAGAAGAGCATGGAAAATTACTAGGCTAATGATAGCCGCTCTTTCACAATTAGGAAAGCAGTGGTCAGCGAAACCACAGAGGTTTTTAACCAAATGTATTTATGACTTGTGGCTTGTGTACACACACGCAGACACCTTCAAACACAGTGACACACGCCATAAACACTCATCCTTATTATCGCCACAGAGCATGGCATCATCACACAGACACACTTTTTGCCCAAGACCGGCCTCTCGGGTTAGCGGTCGCTCCCCTCTCCATGTGTGCACCAGTGTTAGCCCGACGACCACACAGTCCAGTCGGGTCCGGGCTAGCAGGCCAGCGGTCCCACTCTCAGAATGGTCCAGTTAGTTCACTGGTACCGGGTAGCAGCGGGGCAGAGCAAGGCGGTTTTGTGTATTTTCAGTATGTATTCATTACCGAGTCAAAGGGTTGCAGTTGGGCTTCACGATTGTGGCGCCAGCGTGCGATTGTGGCAAGACGGCCTGACCACTCTGAAATCGCTGAGCTAACAGGGACTGGGGCGGTGGCGCGACAGACGGAGCAGGCCAAGTTTACACTCGCCACTGAGCTCACACACCTTATAATGATACATCATTGCCGGCAAAAAACCAAGCAACCCACCCACGGCAAATGTTTGTGAGGAAAGAAGTGAGAGCATGCGTCGAGGTGCCAAAAGAGTAGGCTGCTATGTTCTTGCGCAAACTGACAAACTTCAAAACAAGACAAGCCACCTCGCCGTCCTCAGAACAAAACTCCTACACAGCCCGAGTGGGGAGATTGAGGGAGAAGCGCGAGAGGCGTGCACACACGCACAAACGGAGGGAAGAATCTCGAGAAAATGGCTTTGTAACTTTTACAAAAGCGCAACAGAGCGTGTTCTTTGATGACTGAGGGTGTTTGATACCACGTAAACTTTGCACTTCTTCCACCTTTGGCTCCCTAACGCTTCTGTCATACTACAGAGTTTTTGCTGTTCCACACCAGAAAGATCAGCACGCAAGTTCATCCCCTGCCTGGAAACGCAGGGAAAATGCCCTGAAGGGAAGGTAAACGGCATGTAGGGTTCAGCAGCGAACAAAAGCCTTCTCATCTTTCAAGCGGCAAACGGACTGATAAAAATCAATGCGGAGATGGTTTGTCAAGTTTTGTAAGAGAAGCCTTCAGAAGGAATCCCTTGATAATAAGCAGTGCAGTTGTGCTTTGGCAAACGCCATGTAATTTTGCTCCAGCCATGAAATCAGCTCAAGGTGCAGGATTGCTTCTCTCAGAACACTGTTCGGTTGCCTCGCTGTGCCTTTGCTACGTGTGAAGGCCGTGGCCGGTTCCTTTTCTCTCTCTCTCTCTCTCTCTCTCCTCAGATAATCAGCCTTCCTAGGAAATCTAGCCTGCAGCCGTGCTACCTCAGAGAGGGAACTTGGTCATGTCTCATTGGTTTCTTGGTACAGGGTGGGTCAGAACAGCACAGAGAGTGCGAGGGCACACGGGGAGAGGAAAGGAGGGAGCCAAGGGCAGTGCCCTGGATTCTCTGTAGGGGGCAGTCTTTCCTTTAATCATCTGTGCAGGAGGGCCCTTAGGGTCTGTACTGGAGCTCAACAGGCCAGCGAGACTGGAAGCGATGAAGAGGGGGAAAAGTAAAGGAGGAAATAAGAGCTCTGTCTATCTTGTGCAGTACAATGAATTTAGGTTTTGCAACATGTACACTACCTATACATGCTGAAGCAATTCTATCTTTGCAGACTGAGTGACTCACTCACTCACTCACTCACTCACTCACTCACTCACTCACTCACTCACTCACTCACTCACTCACTCACTCACACACGCACACACACACCAGTTTAACACATTAATCTAGTAATAATATAAAATATTATTTAAAAGTGTAAGAAAATGTTCTTACCATCTTAGCAATTTAAGCTTGAAGTCTGCTATAACTCTACATTATTAAATGTATTGCTGTGGATAATAGGCCATTGATTGAATGATTGATTTATGTCTTCATATTATATATATAATGTTAATGTTTGTTTGTCCAAATATTATGCAGATGACACAGCTTCACTGTAAAAAAAAAATCGGTAAAAGACTGTAAAAATGCTACAGTGCAAAACTGTTAATTGGTTAACAGAAAGTTTCCGTACTATATACGGTAAATAACAGTGATATATTTTCTACTGTAAAATACTGTTAAATGTACAGTTTTTGAAAGTGAAAAAGAACAACTCCTTGTATAATTTACAGTAAATTGACATTCCCACAATTCCCTGCGTCACACTTCGCTTTTGATGCATTTTTGTTTAAATAACTATGTTTCCTCATAATTTTTTTTTTCTAATCAGTTATGTACATTAGGGTTTTATGTTACATTTAATGTTGTTAAATGAATGATTATTGCATTTTTAAATTGCACGTGTGTTACCATGATGGTGTTTAATGTTTGTGTGAAAGACACTGTGCAGCTTCTTTATGTAGCCTAAGTACGTTCTAATGGAAGACAACTTGTGATGAGCTTTGATTGCTCATTTAACGTAAATCACTGCTATGGTGATTAATGATTGTCAATGTATTACATGGTACAAAACAGAAAAAAACAGTGTATTACATCATGGTACAAAACAGAAATCAAATTATCATAAAATTATTATATCAACAGATTTCAGTAAATGAAATACAGTTTATTACTGTAAAGTTGATTACGGTTTATTATTGTAAAAGTGATTATGGTTTTGATGTATTTTTTACAGAATTGTTCTGGCAACTAAAGGTGCCAGCATTATTCCGTAAAAATTACGAGATTTTTTTACAGTGTTCATTATCCTGACCATATTTACTATATGTAGAGATTTACAGATACATTGTACACACTTTAATATTTTTTGAATTATTAATACACATTTCATCTTAAGATTAAGTTTTTATAATTTTATCATGTGCTTTTGTCCTCTTTTATATATTCAATTCAATTTATTTACCCACACATAAATTCAAGTCAGATGACACAAACCAATTAGCACATATAGTTATGTGTGAATCAGGTCTCCCAACGAAGCTATCCAAAGCTTATATAAGGGAGCCTGAGACATATTAAAGTAATACATTACATACAAGTACTTAAACTAAATGCCAATCACATAACCAACATTTCATACAACATTCATATGACATTCATATACATTTAAAAAAATGCTTTAATTAGAAATGACTTCAGTTTTAGTCTATTTATTTTCAACAAATATATTTTGTTTTGTTGCAAATGCTAAGGCAACATTTCTGTACTTTTTTTAAAGTTAAATTTCTTCAAATAAAATTTAGATTTTATATCAGCTCTATTCAAATTACAGACCATAGATTTAAATAGCTGTAATTATTTTACTGTTTTGTTACAATACTTACACTGGTATTGATAGTGATTGCTTGATTGAAAGCCCACACATCACTTCTGCATTAGGTGCTCACTCTCGGTGAACATTCTAGGCATTTATTACGACATAAAAGTATATTTTCCTGCAAATAGAAAAAGCATCACTGACATGCCCTGTGTCTCAGTCCTGCTTCGTGCGGGGGAGGCAGTCGACACACCTGCTACCCAAAACATCCATCTATCAAGGGAAGAATGACATTATCTCCTCGACTGAGGGTCCCAGAGCATCTCCTTCTCTCTGGCATGCTGCTAAAACCACTGACGAACCAAATGTCTGCTAATCAAGTGCTGTTAAAAGCTTCATTTTGACGCATTTTGTGTGCTCTTGTTGCTGAAGTCACAGCTCGGAGGCTGTTGTGATGTTGCTGCCAAGTTTGGTGCGGGAATAACACTTGCTGGCATGCCGATTGAAAACTCTGAAGCACCTGTCATTCTGCAAACCTGCAATGAAGAACATTTGGTTGGTCATATAGTTCATATAGAATGTGGATGTTAGACGCTAACACTCGAATGAAAAGAAACCAGATTGATAACCAAGTAACCAAGTGTAGAGACTGCGCAGAAAGGAAGGACACAAGTATAGGTAGACTTTATGACAATGAAACTAATAAACAGTTATTAAGTCATACTGCTCGGAAAAAATAATCAGCGTTTTTACAGTGAAACTAAATATCTTTATTAGAGTTGTTTAGAGGGTGTACAGACCCCATAGTGTGATTTCTTAAACACCACCCCCTCCAGTATAGCCATGATCTTTGTATTATTAAATCCTGTACTCTATTTCACTCGCAAAACATTAGTTACCTGCTGAGCGTGACTTAGATCTGTGTTACCTAATTGGGACTGCATAAGGAATAATAAACCTGAAGTAAATAGACTGATTTCTTCCTTTTCTTATTAAGTGGAAACAAGTAAAAGAATTCAACTTGAATAAATTGGGAATTAGTTTTATAATTGATGTGATTCCAATCCATGCTGTACATGTTTATTTTGCAAAACCTAGAATTGCTGAAAATGATTGATGACATAGGCTACTGCTATGTATTTTCAGCAACCAGCGTCCAACTTTTAGTTTCCTTTCAGAAGCAATCAAGTGATTTTCTGCTGTTGGGTAGTCTAGGTTCAGAGGGCAGAAGTATAGCTTACAGTAAAGGTGCCACACAGCTATAATCAAAGTGCATGTGTATACTCCCATCACTTAACATTTGTCTTCACATTTATCTCTGGCTCCAAAACTACTCCTTAAACAAACCCAAATACATGGATCATTTACCAGTGTATTGTGTAGGCTGTAATTCCCTTGGATAACCGTTGATTCTTATCCCTTCACTCTCACTCTATCCAAGAAATCTTGGATTGTGTTTTCTCCATCCCCCTTGTATTCTTCTGGTCTGCTGGAGACAAAATGGAGCGAGGTCTGTGATCATTCTGCTAAGGAAGCGCAAATGTATGATATTAAATCTCACAGCACTTACGTGTTAGTTTATCTAAAGTCTGCTGGATGTTTGCCACTCGTGACAATGCATACATTGCATGCTGCATTCACTGTAAAAAAATGAAGAGTAGAGAATACTTAGATCGCCACGCTGGCACCTTTAGGCACCTTTCAGAAAGGTTTGTTCTCTGGAAACTCTGAAGACCCAGTTTTAACTCCATCATTAATGAATTTTAGTTGCCTAGTGAGTTCTGCCATTGTGTCAGTTTGTGGAACGTCAAATAGTGTCTAATAATAATACTTATACACTGTATAGGAATACTGTATAATGATTTATGATATCATGTTTTGAGGCATTTTATAGTAAATAAATCTAACAGTATCTTTCAAATACTGTTAAATCTAACAGTATCTTTCATTTTTTTTGATTTTCTTGAAAACTCTGGATTCTGATAGAGGGCCATGTGACTTAGATCTGAGTGCAGAAATGGAGGCTCTAGACCCTTCCAGAGCTGAGATATTTGAGATATTTATAATGGCATACAGAGCTGAGAATATTGAGATATTTACAATGGCATAAATGCTACGTGAAATCTCAATATCTCAGCTCTGGAAGGGTCTAGAGCCTCCATTTTTGCACTCAGATCTAAGTCACATGGCCCTCTATCAGAATCCAGAGTTTCAAGAAAATCAAAATTTTGACCCGAAAAAAAAACGACAGTGGTACCACTTACGTTTTTTTTTCGGGTCAAAATTTTGATTTTCTTGAAACTCTGGATTCTGATAGAGGGCCATGTGACTTAGATCTGAGTGCAAAAATGGAGGCTCTAGACCCTTCCAGAGCTGAGATATTGAGATCTCACGTAGCATTTATGCCATTGTAAATATCTCAATATCTCAGCTCTGTATGCCATTATAAATATCTAAATATCTCAGCTCTGGAAGGGTCTAGAGCCTCCATTTTTGCACTCAGATCTAAGTCACATGGCCCTCTATCAGAATCCAGAGTTTCAAGAAAATCAAAATTTTGACCCGAAAAAAAAAAAACGACAGTGGTACCCCTTACGTTTTTTTTTCGGGTCAAAATTTTGATTTTCTTGAAACTCTGGATTCTGATAGAGGGCCATGGGACTTAGATCTGAGTGCAAAAATGGAGGCTCTAGACCCTTCCAGAGCTGAGATATTTAGATATTTATAATGGCATACAGAGCTGAGATATTGAGATATTTACAATGGCATAAATGCTCCATAGTGAGATGCATCAGCTCTGGAAGGGTTCTAGGCCTCCAGTTTGCACTCAGATCTCAGTCACATGGCCCTCTACCGGAATCCAGAGTTTAAAGAAAAATCAAAATTTTGACCCGAAAAAAAAAACGTAAGGGGTACCACTGACTGTCTTTTTTCTGGGTGAAATTTGGATTTTCTTGAAACTCTGGATTCTGATAGAGGGCCATGGGACTTCAGATCTGGGTGCAAAATGGAGGCTCTCAGACCCTTCAAGAGCTGGATATTGAGATCTCACGTAGCATTTATGCCATTGTAAATATCTCAATATCTCAGCTCTGTATGCCATTATAAATATCTAAATATCTCAGCTCTGGAAGGGTCAGAGCCTGGGTCATGATGAAAATGATGCAAGTGAAGTAAGAATTAAAAAATATGTAAATTAATTAAATAAGTAAAATTAAGCAAATCGCCACAGCCCCGATTATTCACAAGTTAAGGATAACTGCGGAAACCATGCAAAGACTGTATTAAAGTCCCCCTGTGGTGAAAGTCAAGCTTTTAATGTTGTTATATGTCTACATGGTGTTTTTAATGTGCTTTAAGACAAACAATGTGCAAATGTATAAGTTAGCAACATTTCTGAGTAGCCTTTTTTTCTCCTTAAAGGGTTAGTTCACCCAAAAATAAAATAAAAATTGTCAGTATTTACTCACCCTTATGTTGTTCCAACCCCGCAAGACATTCGTTCATCTTCGGAACACAAATTAAGATATATTTGATGAAATCTGAGAGCTGTCCCATACTAGTCCATAGGCTTCTTGAGGGAATGAAACTTGCCTAACCTCGAAAAGTTATTAAAGACATCGTTAATTTAGTCCAAGTGACTACAGGGGACTCAATCTTAAAGGGGTGATTAACTGAGAAATCAAATTTTCCTTAGCTTTTGACATCTAAGAGGTCATTATATTATAAGAATATCCTGTTAGTTTCAGAACTGTAAACGTCCTTGTTAGTCCAATAAAAGCTTTTATTGACACCAGCCTCAACAAACGTCTTGTTTTTGAAAGTGTGGAAATATGACGTCAATGACGCTAAAACCCCACCCGCTCATCAACGCCTACTTCAACACGGCCGGTTTAGCCCCGCCCACCGATTCGCGCATTCACGCATAGGTAAACAAAAGCATACCTCGTGATGACACACCGGAGCGAGCTCCCAGCAATAAACATTCCGTTGACGAAATGTTGTGCCGTGCCTGGCTGTGGAAGAAGACAGTTGCTGCATAAGCTTCCTCTGGATTCCAATATTAGGAATGCCTGGTTAAAATTTGTTTTTAATGATGTTCCAGCAGATGAGTGTAAAACATTATCCGTATGTTCGCTTCATTTCACAGAGGATTGTTTTGTGAACAAGACACAGTTCGAGGCTGGATTTGCAGACTGATTAAGAGAAAAGAACGGTGATGTGCCATCTATATTGGATCTGACAGGAATTGTGCAACACACGGACTCTGGGTCGAACATGTATGGGCGAATCCGGTTGCCATTTGACAACATTGGACGTTTTCCCCACGTGCACCGACGGGTGAGTTAAACTCATTATAATATAAGAGGGAGAAATGAAGACGACACAGATATGCATTTTGTGTATGACCTAGAAGTATTTATTCAGCGATCGGCGGTTAAAGTTAATCTGAACAGAACATCGTTGTTGTACGGAACATGATTAGTCTACGTTACCTTCTATATTGGATCCAACAGGAGTGGTGCAACACACTTATGTGAGTAATATTTTTATTTTAGAAATAATAATCTACTCGGCTAGCACTGCATTGTTGTAACACAGTCTCATCCCAATTCGTCATATAACTGACGTTTTGGGACGTCTTTTGACCATTCATCAATTTACGACTTTTTAGGGCCCCCTTAAACCGTCGGTAGATGACGATCCCGGGTCGTCATACAACTGACGCTTTACCTTTAACGTCAGTTAGGTGACGAGTTGGGTTTAGGGTTAGGTTTAGGTCTGGGGTAGAGTTAGGATCCCATAACGCCATCTACCGACGCTTAAGGGGGCCCTGAAAGTCGTATATTGACGAATGGTCAAAGGACGTCCCAAGACGTCAGTTATATGACAAATTGGGATGAGACTGACTTGGCGTACACACAGTTTGGGAATCCCTGGTCTAAACCAATCAGTGATGCCAGAGTGCTGAGTGTGTTGTTTTGGAGCAGTACAAGTAGAGAGGACATCCTCACTGACTTACTGTACTTGCCTGACCTAGTTTAGGTCTATCCTATCTTTTACTGTACACTGAGGTGGACAGAGATAGGAAGGGAGAACAACCATAACTGAAAACAGTGGACAAATAGTCAGGTTTCTAAAAAACAAATTCAAAATAAACAGTGTAAAAACATGCTTAAGTAAAACCTCCCCACTGTCTGAGGATAAAGAAAATATCACAAAATAATTATAATGTAAACAAAAATATTCAGAAGAATCTTTTGTTCTGATTCTTCTAAGAGATATGCATGCCACACTGACATAATAAATAGAGAACTTGTTTATTGTATATAAATATATGCTAGATAATGAATTTTATCATTGCTGTTGTTGTTGTCGTGTATACTCAGTGTCTGGGTAGATAATGAGCAGCTCTTTTAGACATATGATCCAAACAGTCGGGTGTGTGTTTATGTGTGTGTGTGTGTGTGTGTTGCAACACCCATCTAGTACAAAACTCCCCTCTTTTTCTCTCTTTCCATCTCTCTAAACCTCTCCCTCACAGGTAGGGAAGAAAACTGCTTCCATGTCTTCTGCTGACCTATTTAGGTAATTGCACTCTTCATTAAAAAAACTCTCATCTGAAAGAGAAATTACACTTCTCCCGTTGGTATCTAGGTAACGTAATCTCCCTCCGGCGAGCTAATTGCATGGCATGATAACCTCATAGGCCGGGCCTGTTTAATTTTTCATCTCTTTTCAAATAATTATGGATCAGAAGAGAGAGGTATTGATTTGATTCATTAACTTCCTCGCTCTGCGCCAAGGTTAATGATTACATGTATCCCAATTATACGGTAAAGATCCACTGGGCTATTTGCTTTGATTGGCTTCTACTTTGTTATTGGCAAAGGTTGTGTTGAAACAAAGCCAAATTTGGGCGGCGAGTAAGCTTAGAAGGCCGTCTAACTGCTTCATTTCACTGTCCCTGAACCCATAATTGACAAATAAAATGAATATGTGGTGCTGAATAGGCATTAAAAGACCGAGACGAGCTGAGACAAGCCGGAAAACAAGCTCCGACCTGTTTATGGTGACTTACAATAGCGACTGGGACCGCGTCTTTGCCATTTGTCATTATGCCAAGCCTGCGACATTATGTAAAATATATAAGACCACCAGAATGTGCAAGTGCAAGGTCTAAATGATGTCACTTGGCTATTGAGGTAAAACCGTACGAAAAATCACAGTTAAGTGGGTCTAATACCCGAGAGATGTTGATTTAACTGACATAATTATGACGTTCGCTTTTGTGAGATGTTGTAATTCCTATCAAACACTTGAGTTCTTTTCACTCGCTTTTTGCTTTTTCCTTGGGCCAGAACATTATACCTGTGCAGTCAATAACTCTCAAAGCCTCTGCTGACAGGACTAATGCTCTGTGACTTGTAGCAGTGTGCTGCTCAAGGGGTGATTTCAGGCAGACATAAGTACATTAAAATGACTGTAATGTCTAAACGGTTTCCTCTATTAAGTTCGCTCCCTCCTGTCCCCCCACAATCATTTCTCTTATTTCCGCTGTGATTCACGGAAATGGGGAGATATGCTAGGAACACCTTATTATTGCAGGTTCTGGAATGAATTACTCTCATCTCTGGTAACGCCAGGGAAGGTGAAAAACATCATTAAAGACTGGAAAAACAGGGGCACAGTCAATTTGATGGTTGTTTATGTAAGTGAAAGCCCTCCTCTCTCTTCTTCAGGCTAAAGAGATTCTGTCATTTGAGTTCAGTTCAGGCTTCTTTGCATTGTGGCACAAGATGCAATTCCTCATCTAGTAGTTAATATAATTGCTTAGACTTAGATGTTTATGTTATTAAAAGCCTAAATTCAATCTATTGAGCATATATAGAAAATTTGGACTAAACTGCACTATCCATATGCATTAGTTTAACAATCACTTTATTAACTGTTTGATATGTCAAAGTGGTAGTTGCGTATGTCAACAGAGGGACAGAAATCTCTCTTTGCATTTATATTGCAAAGATGAACTCAAGTCTTAATAACCATTGGAAAGTTAGCAAGTGGGCATGAAAACTATCATGTATAAACCTTAATTAAATAATCAATTAAATATGAATTTATACCTGTTTGATTTTAGGCTGTACTTACATTGGACCAGCGGATTTCGAAAAAAATGGATACATGATTTACATATTCTTTTTCTGGTCAACCCAAGGGAATTCTTTCGGCACTACCCTCACAGTGCATTATGGGTATTAGCCATTGAATGTACATTGGATGTACATCATCATTACGGTGCATTGTGAGATTTAATGAGTGCACTCATTAACGTCCAGTCTAGTTTCGAACACCACTATGACTCCACTTCTATAGTGCCCTATTTGCCGTTTTTGAACACAGCCAAGTCTGATTGTATCACCTTTAAGCACCTTGTGTCACTATGGTGTCTAATCAATACATTTGAATTATACAGACACCTAGGTCATAGACTTTTGCTAGGTCATTGGCATTTGAAAAGTAATTAGACAAGTGAAAAAAAAAATGAAAATTGTATGTTAATTTGGTGGTAGCCGGTATGCTCTTCTAGCACATTAGGACACAATGTGGGGAAATTAAGCTGGAAAGGGGCTTTTTGTGATGCAATGAAATGGCAATGCAATCATTCCTGGGAAGTCCAGTTTGGCTCTTCTCCATCCTGGCTCTTGACCACCACTGCCTACTTTAGAGAGTTATTCCATGCCTTGCTGTGGCGCCTGCAGAAGCTCACAGTCTAAGAGCACTCATGATAATCCATATGGACACCTCCACCGGTGGTCTTCCTTTTCCCCCATCACTAAAACAATGGAAACTCCTTAGACCACACTTTCCAGAGAAGGTTGGAGGCCATGGTTGTCTAAGCCCTGCTTGAGTTACCTTTCACCATCCATCTACAGGGAGTGAGTGCAGACAGCTTTGGCCTTTTTTATTTGCCCAGCGTTTCCATTTGGAGTACATGGTGCTGCCAAAACTTCACAGGTAATAGGAATGTAACTGTGATCATTGGTCTCTGCTGTCTAGTTTGGGGCTTTTGGACTGACTCGGGCGCGGGGTGGTTGGCACGGTTGGATGGGTTTGTCATCCGTCTCTCAATCAGGCCCTTCATGAGAGGAGAGCAAGCAGAGGGACAGATTCTTTTCTGGCCGTGTTTTCCCTTTTCATCTCTCCGCAGTGTTGCGGAGCAGTAGAAACCTTCTCTGCAGGGTGATTGGAAGCTGTTGACTTAGCAGAAAAAAGTTTAAGTTTAACAAGTGTTTAAAGAGTGTGGCCGGGGCCACGCTTGGTGACTCTGAATGTTTTGAGTGTTCGCAGAGCTCTGCAGATGCTGAAAGGCCTGTAGAGCAGATGCCCGGTTTGTTTTAACAGGTACGGGGTATCCTGGAACCGACCTGCAAATGCCAGCCACCATCAGGATACCACTACAGGGTCAAAGTGAGGTTTGACTACCCCCTGTGTGTGTGCAGTACAGGAAAGTTCACCCTGAAGATTAAAATTATGTAACCATTTACTTTTTCCTTGTTGTTTGAAACCTGTAAACATGACCATGCATAAGTAGTTTGTACGATTTTAAATTTTTTTTTAGAAGAAGAAGAAGTCTGTTATACTCATCGAAGTCTGCATTTATACTTATAGACTAAAAACTGTAATACTGAGAAATATTATTACAAATTAAAATGTTTTCTATTTAATTTTAAAGTGTAATTTATTCAAGTGATGCCAAAGCTGAATTTTTTAAATCAATACTTGTCTTTCTTTAGTGTCACATGATCCTTCAGATTTCATTAATATGCTGATTGGTGCTCAAGAAACATATATAAATACCTATGCTAAATACAAGAGGAAATCTTAGACCACGTTTACACAAAGCCGGGTATTTAGCAAAACGAATATTTTCCCCTCTCCGTTTTCAAAAAATAACATTTACACACCGGCATAAATACGCCGTTGAGCGCCATCATATCTATGCCAAAGCTAAGGCGGCAGTGAAGGGGTTAAGTATAAAGCCATCCAAGCCAATCAGAATCCTGGAATCGACAAGAGAGAACCTAAAACGCCGTTTCTCCCAGTTCACACGACAACAAATATCCGGCGTTTTCAAAATCTCCACTTTGCCCGGAGTTTTTAGAAATAATCGTTTTCAGTGATAAAAACGGCATTTTCGTGTAAATGAGAGGGCAAAACGCAGAGAAATATCTGCGTTTTCCCATCGTGTAAATGGGGCCTTAGTTGGGATGTTCACACTGTTCTTACCCATAAAATGAATGAGAACTGTCCAGCTCCAAAATATGACAAAAAAGCATTAGCATAATCCATATGAGTTTTGTAGAGCTGCTCCCACCATAGATTTGAGTAAACTGTTAACTATTCATTTAAGCCTTTAGTTGACTTGTCAGAACCAGGCATCAGAAATACAGGACTGAGAAAAAATGCTAACGTTGTTCTACATTGTCGAGGTACTCTAAACCATAATAATGAACCTTTAAACTACAAACGAGCTGTAGTGAGACCGGCAAAAGTAAAAATTATGAACATGTCAGAACAGCAAGGAGACTGTCAACTGAAAATTATATTACAGGGCCATAGCGTACCTATTTAACCTGGAGATCCCATTAGGGATATAGTACAACCAGTATTAACTCCTGACCTTTATTAGGTTACTGTCAGACTATGGAAAGGACGTTTCTAATTGGCTCAAATGAGACACCTGTCATCTTCATCTTGTGCTACCATTGTCTTTATAATCCTTTTCACGTGATCAACAACAGCAGGTTTGAGTTTTGTTTGGAATCAGTCAGTTATAAGCTATTATATCGTGATCAAAACATAGATTTCCATATCAATGAGATAGAAGTGGCCACTCTATGTATTAATTAAATAATACATGAATAGCCTCTTCTTGTTCATAAGAGAGCCTTGCCTAATTGCTTCTGAATGATTAATTTACCTGCTCAAATAATCTACTGGATATTAGGGTTGTGCAGTGGAGCCAATATCTGTGTGTGTGTGTATATGTATATATATATATATATATATATATATATATATACATGTATATATATATATATACAGTATATATCGAAATGTTTCTGATTCTGTATCTGTAACAATCTCAAAATTATTTGTATCATTTATGGATAAAACCGGAAATGGTCAGGGCGTTAACCGGAAGGTTCGTGAAATTACATGAGAAGCCCATGTAATTTTGTTTAGAGAGAGTGAGAAACATGTCAAAAGCACAAACGATTGATTTTGGGTGAATTTAGAGCAGGTCAGTGGGCTAGTGATGACATTGTCTATAATTCGGTCTAATATTTTAAAAACCGAAGCAGAACAAACAAAAAAAGAGCATTGTTAGCCAAATTTTCGCAATTTTCCGTCGTTATCAGCAGTTCATCAAGTAGCTGAAACCATCGTTCCAACAAACATTCACAAAAAGCATCACAGAGTTGTGTGTTTGTAACAAACAGATCATGACCTGTAGTTTCTAGAGCCGTGTGTGGTGAGGTTCTGTTTTACTCTCTTCATCGCGGCTTTCTCGGTCTGATTATGCCTGAAACTGATATTGCAGTTCGACACGTATTTACATCTGGACCGGAGCTCATGCCATGCCCGTTTCACCCTTAAAGGTAATGGGCGTTAACCTTTCGGACAACGTGAGCGACAGTTTAGCCAATCACAACACACCGGGCCAAACTAACCAATCTGAGCCCGCCACGTGTTTCTGAGGGAGTGTTTTCATAGAATCAGGAAGTGAACCGCTCGTTCAGGGGACAGAGGAGAGCGCGGCTGACAATAAAGGTGAAGTTTATGAAAAATAAGACTTTTAAAAAAGAAAAACCACAAATACATGTTATATTGCACCCCATAAATACAATCATGCAAAGAAAAAAAACCAGTCAACCCCCCTTTAATAAATCTGTATATTGAACAAAATAAGCAAGCTGACATTCAGTACAACCTGTGTTTTTTATTTAGAATACATACAAAGGCAATTTACATCTTTGAGTTTGTCAAGATATTTAAAGCACCGTTTTTGAAGACTGCGCATGTGTGAATGTGCTCTGTGTGTAAGAATAGGAAATAAAGCGAAATAACTGAGAAAAATTAGAAATAGTCCTCAGAATGTCTATTATTTGCATCAAGCATTAATTTGATCTCAAACAGTTTCATTAAAGAAGTGATTACTCCATAACCTGTGTGACATCATAAACCAACACGGTTGAATGACCACTTTGCGACATAACGGATTCGGAAAACAGCTGTGACCATAGTTGATTTCTTCGTACTGTGGAAGTGAAGGAGCGAGTTATGTCGTTGTACAGGAAATGCACCCTTGGTCAGAGGCTGGTGACCATCACCTGCAAATTTAAATGTCTAATACCTTAAAAACCGAAGCAGCACAAACAAAACTTTAACCGGTACAAAGCAACACAAATTAACAAGAGGATTGGAGGATGGGCTGGGTGACCTCAGAATGACCTATAAAATAGGTTTTCTTGCACAAACAAGAAAATTTACAAGCACAAACGAAGTGAAAACGATTGAGGCTATTTTCCCGGATTGGATTGGGTGGGGGCGGCACCAACTTACACGCAGGTATTGACAGAGCGGGATGGGGCGGGGACGTGATCGGTTTGGAATGCATTGTCAATTTGTACATTGCATTTTGCTACATTCATTGTGGGACATTTAATGAAAATCGCAGTGTCTTAACTGTGAGTGTAAATGCAATTAAGAAAAATAACATTTAAATTATTGTTTAGCTACTGTTTCGAAACACATCTAATAATTTCTTTAATACATTTTAATTTTGCAACTTTTAAAGCGTTAAAATTTGTATTCGATTTGCATATTAAAACTAGTGTATGAAATGGCAAAAGTAAATTATATAATTGAATTATCATTTTCATTTTGCACCAAACATTGCACAAATGTAGCCTAATGGAAAATGTAAATTTAAATACAGAAATACATTGTCATTTTACAAACATAACAGAAATACAGTATGGAAGTACTGCACATTATTGAATTATCATTTTGTAAATTACTTTTTCAAATTGAATATTGCTACCCATAATATGCTTCCATAAAAAAGGGGATGTGTTTCCATGACAATAATGTACTAAAAACTGAAAAGTTGTTTCTCCACGTATTTCCATGTACAGACGACAGCATTGTCAAAACGATCCCGTTCCCATGGATCCATGAAATCGACAAACAATGCTGTATTATTCTGCCAGGCCAGTAGTTGGCGATGTCCATTTGTAAAGAAACCATGCAGCTATAGACTGAAAACGTAACATGCGCATGACATCACCATTTTCACAAATTCATGTTCTTGAAATTTACACAGAGATGATAATGGTATTGTTTCTAATAACTTTTAGAAAGTTTTAGTTTTTGTTGAAAACTGTGTTGTGTAAACGGCCTCAATATAAAGAAAACGCTAGGTTACGGCAGCTCTGAACACTGTCTAATTTTCAGCTGTCTTCCTAACATAAAAGCAAAACAACTTTGTAAGAAGTGAACTAATGCCATAAAAAGTGCTGACTTGTTTATAAAATAGTTATTTTTTTAATTTATTTTTTTAATCCTCTGAGTAATTGTCGACTGTTAGAAATTTGCCTTCCTGCAAACACAAAATGAAATGTGCTGTTTACTATCCATTCAATTTTTGAAAAGGTGACCCTGCGGACCTTTTCCAAAATTTTATCATCCTCTCTTTGTTTCATGTATCTATTGTAGAGTCTCTAAGGTATTGGAGAAGCTAGACCATAAGGGGTTTGCAGTTTTCATAAAAATATTTTCACTCATTGGACTCCACAGGGTTGGTTAATAGGCCCGGAAGACCCATGATTTTTGGAGGAAATTAATATATAAAAAAAAATGTTTATGGCTTTAGGGAAAGCTGAAAGGAAATTAGCTCCGGAGGAAATAATTAGTCCATTGCGTTCTCTTCTCAGAACCATGATTTGCTCTTGACTACAAACTTTAACGGTCTTATAATAAGTCGAACCCATGTGGTGTTGCTGAGATTTGGAAAGTAGGAAACATCTTTTGCAAACTTCCATGACTTCCCATACAATCTTTTATAGTCATTGAAAACCCCTCAGTTTCCTTTCCATTTTTGTTGTATTTCTTATTGAAACAGGAAGTTGGGAAACTATAAATTATTTCCATTTTATAGAACTTCTTCTTGAATAAAAAAAGGGAATTTGCTAAATTTTCCAGGAAAAGAATGCAACTAAAAGTTTTGCTAATGTATATACACACACACTTTAGCTTAAAACTTAAGGAGGTAAAGCTTAAGGCAGGTCTCTGTATGCAGGCACCTCAAGGACACCCTGTTCAAATTGCTTTGCCGAAACCATTCCTCTTTTCCAACCTAAAACCACACTGACACAATGTATACAGTCATTTTGATTCATTGACACCAGTGAGTAACAATCCCCTAGCCATCAGCGAAGGCCTCAGGTCTATTCGTTGTCTGACTGTACCACACTGATATGTATGATATGATATGAGTCAATACATAGAGTACATAATGACTTCTCTCAGACAGAGTCTGAGACAAGGAACTCGGTTTGACTAATTTGTGGTTGGAGAATATAACGGAAGGGAAGTTCAATACATCCTTCTTGATCCTGTCAATGAATCTTTATTTTTTATATAAACTTGCCAGGATTCTTCTGACATTGTTTGTATGTTCTTGTATGCTACATTATAAAAATAGCTGCCTATAGTTGGCATTTTTACTTTTTAATGTTGAATGTCTCCTCTTCAGTTAAAAATACTTATCAAGCTTGTTCTAAGCAGGAGTGCAGAAGTCACTCAATAAACAATGATTATTCACTTCATAGTGACATATATCGAAGCCGACAGAATCATATTTATTTTGACTCAGTCTCTTTGTCTGTTAATACCCATGTAAGCATCAAGAACTATTAGCAGCTCCCACATTAATAGACCAGATGTGGATATGCAATGCCCTTAATGAAGAGTTTACTAACTTATTTTTGAACAGTAAAAAATACACAACAGCACAAATGACTGCAATATCATCACGCTTCAATATTAAGTAAACACATCCAATTAGCATGCGTTTTCTCAATGTTCATTAGAATGGTAGTCCCCTCCAGCTACACGGACGTAAACAAACACGGTGCATGCCTTGACAATCACCCACTTTTTTGTCTGTCTGGTTAATCTAGGAAGGCAGAATAACAAATAGCAAAGTGCCATTCCAGGCCCCTCCATTACCCAGCAGTCCTTCTTTTCCCCAGGGGCAATTAGGGAGTTAAGATTTATTAGACATAATTAAACGACTACACGACTCCTGTTTCTGGCCCTGATATTTAATTTGCTCACTATAATGAAATAGAAATAATAAGACCTGCACACCATGGGTTGCAGATAGATACCTTGTGAGGTTCCTTGGAGATAAATTTGTTTGATATAAAAATCAGATTTGCCAATTCAGAAAGGATTTTTAGGTAATTTACACACACATATACAGTATTCAAGTATGTGTGAGGTAGAAATTAGCCACTTTAGTTAGTCAACTGAAGGCATTTCAGCACATACAGTATTACAGTAAGTAGCTGTATCAGTCAATAAGCCATTTGGATGGTTGGGAAATACATTACAGGTCTAATAAATACCCCAAAGGTTGAACGAAAACTTCATAGACAGGCTAATTTAATATTTGCAAAGATCTTATCCTGTGGTTAATTCCTCAATAAGAGAATTTGATATACACTCACCTAAAAGATTAATAGGAACATCTGTTCAATTTCTCATTAATGCAATTATCTAATCAACCAATCACATGGTAGTTGCTTCAATGCATTTAGGGGTGTGGTCCTGGTCAAGGCAATCTCTTGAACTCCAAACTGAATGTCAGAATGGGAAAGAAAGGTGATTTAAGCAATTTTGAGTGTGGCATGGTTGTTGGTGCCAGACGGGCTGGTCTGAGTATTTCACAATCTGCTCAGTTACTGGGATTTTCACGCACAACCATTTTCTACGGTTTACAATGGTGTGAAAAAAAAACAAAAACAACAACCCTTAAATATTTGGCAGTCCTGTGGGCGAAACTGCCTTGTTGATGCAAGAGGTCAGAGGAGAATGGACCAACTGATTCAAGCTGATAGAAGAGCAACTTTGACTGAAATAACCACTCGTTACAACCGAGGTATGCAGCAAAGCATGTCTTTGCATCTTCACACCGTTCCTCGCATTTGGAAAGACTCGAATTATTGTTCCGGTGCCTAAAATTAAATCTCCAGTGTCCCTTAACGACTTCAGGCCTGTGGCGTTAACATCACTCAAACATTAGAGAAGATCGATTGAAAGACGAACTTTTGAATTCTGTCCAAGATCTACTGGATCCAGTTTCAATTTGCCTATAGGCCGAACACGGGGTGTGGAAGATGCTGCCTGTACTCTTTTGAATTTAATTCATACCCATCTCGAGAATGCAGAAAAGTTTTGCACGGCTGGTTTTTATCGACTTCTCTTCAACTTTTAATTGTATCCAACAACATATTTTAGCAAGGATTCTGAAAGGTACATTTAATATAGATCCTTGTCTTATTTGTTGGCTGATGAATTTCTTAACTAATAGGTCTCAACGAGTGAGAGTGAATAGTATGTTATCTGATGTTCTCCTTTCTTCCAACGGCTCCCCTCAGGGCTGCGTCCTCTCCGCGATCTTATTTATTTTATACACAACGCATGCCAAAGCCAGCATACAGTGCGCCATATTACTAAGTTTTGCCACGACGGTTACTCAGAGTAGATAGCATGGTGCTATTTTAAATGATTTTACAGAGTGGTGTTAATCATCTAGAATCATCTAGAAAGATTAATGAAGCCAAAACTAAAGAAATTATCGATTTTAGCACAAAATCCCACGCCATCTCTTCTACTCTAACCCTCAGGTGCTCTCTCGTTTCGGAGTCACACTTGTTATCTTCCCGGTCAAAAGTGACTGGACACCTAAAAATGAAACTTTTTCCATCCCAGTAAAACCAATGCAATTTATTTTTGTTCTATAATATTTTTTCTTTTTAATTTAGTAATTTGAGACAATTTAATTGAATTTATTCATATTTATGCAATATTTATGGTTTATTTTTGCCATGGAAAAAAAAATATATTTTTTTTCTATATATTTTTTCCCCCAAAAAATTAATGCATTATTTTAGTTTAATATAGAGTCTAGGCCTTCAGAACAAAAATATATTTTTTGAAGAAAATTAGCACCATCTGGTTACAAAAAGTGTAGAATCATGGTGTAACCACTATATGTACAGCTCTCTATAGAGAGGCATGTGAATTTCCCGGCTGTTTATGAATACATTTTTTGTTGTTGTTGGTGGTGGATTTGAATATATAGTTGAAACAATCTCAAAAACTATTTCTTAAAAAAAAGTTTAAGATTAAAAAAATTATTTAAAAAAAATTGACAAAAAACATTCATATTCCCATTCATTTCATATGGGGGTCATTTTTGACCAAAGACCACAAGTGTGACTATTTTGTAAGACCTCTTAGCATGTTCAGATCATTACCTCAATGTTTTTTAAAAATTCAAAACATACTTTTTGTAATCAAAATTGATTGGTGTGTATGTGTAGAAAAGTGTGTTTGTATGTGTGTGTGTGTGTGTGTGTGTGTTGGTGGGTGTGTCTGTTTGCAGACATAGAATTAAGGCAGTTGAAGGCAAAAGGGGGCAAACACAGTATTAGTATGGTGTTCTTAATAATCCTTTAGGTGATGTGTGTGTGTGCATGTGTGTGTGTGCCTATGTATTTCTTTTATTTTCATATTTCATTACATTATTTACATAAGTTAACACCCAATACTTCAGGACACAGCCTCTGAATACGCCAAAAACCAGCTCTGGTCATGGTCTTGGTTGAGCCAATTGGTTAATATAAAAGAAAATAATGCCAATAGCCAATTCTGGCTCCATGGCTGTTTACAAGATATATCAAATAAATGATCAGGATGGCTGCTGTACACAGCTACCGAAGTTTTCTACTACTTCCGTTTCACCCTCACACATTTAATTTTCTCAAATCCCTTTCTTTTCATTTATTTAAAGTTGCTTGCCTGATTCATAACTTTATTACCTCTGAAAACATTATGAATATGACAAGATTTGAGCGGCTGATGCTCCTTTGTTTATGAACAGCTCGTGCAAGCATGCGTGTGATCCATGAGCGTGCACACCTCTGGTTGCAGTTTCGCTTGTCGCCAGAGGGGGCATAGTTCTGCAAAAACTCAGAGACTTGCGCAATGCACCTTTAAATCATAATTGTAACCAGTTTTAAATTTTCAAAGAAATAAAGTGGTCAAATTGGAAAAAGATAGGAGTTTAGTGGAATTCTTTTGTGATTTATACCACAAATTCTGGCAGTTGAGCTTCTGAAACTGCAACATTCATTCAATTAATAATCCACATCACAATATTGTGTCTGTAATGTCTGCCTTTTTGCTGATAGACACCCACTCAAATCCTTACATTCAATGTTTTTGTTTGTGAAAAAATTAAATAAATAAATAAAAATGTCACTGTATGTCTGTATGGTCTCATGAATCTGACGTTCAGTTTGGATTAAACACTAGTTTTTCGAAGTTGTGAATTCAAGGGGGTTGCTTTGCCTTGCAATTACACACAATTTTTTCCACACTTTGCAACATGTTAATGCCACTCTGGAAGTTTATTGGTGCATGTCTTAACAAAATAAGTCTTTAAGTACCATTTCAGATCAAGATTTCCCTCCACCCCTCTACAGCATCATTTAAGATAAAAATCTATTGGCATTGTGATGGCGCGTAGTTCATCAAACCTCTGACTAAATTATTTCCAGTAGAACGTTCTCAGCTCTGATGTTTATATCATGCTGGAGTGAAAGGAACACACATTTGTTCAGCTCAGTCAAATCTCCCCTTCTGTAGTGACAAGATGTAATCTTTAAGCAAAGGCTTCAGTTTCTGAGATCTTGAAATCCTACTTTTATGTTGCATGTGTAATTGTCTGATAACTTCAAAGAAAGGCCTCATTTACAGCAATTGTTGGTAAATTTCGTCTAATATGGCAACAACAAAGGAAATGTATAATTATATAATTGTGCTTGAGCAACACCTTAATTCCCTGGATGTCTCCGTGCCCTCATTCTGTCAGGGAAAGTTCACACCCAGCATTTTATTCTGAAGGAGAGAAACGGGCTACTGTTTACTCTATAACTAGAGTAATACAAAATACAGTATTAGGTCAATATGTGTTGAGATTATTTCCTTTCTGTGTAGGAGTTACTTATTAATGGGCTCGGATGTATATGTCTGGAAAAAAAAACATCATGTCAGATTCTTAGAATAGAATATTAAGGCAAGAAATACAATAGAAGCATATTTCTGTTCTCAGAATAATTGTTACGTTTTCTAAAAATAATTATTGTTCTGTAATATTTGCAGAAGCTTGATGGAAATCCCCTTGGATGTAGTGCCCAGCGGTTAAAAGATTTTGCAATACACTTCCCTGTATTTTCTACAAGTCTGCATATGCAGGATTTATTGGCATCATCATCTGTGACAAAACACATATTTTATTTTTTATTTTTTTGTTTATTTCTACCCTACAGACATTTGAAAGCCAACTCATGCAGGAAGTGACAACATTCACTCATTCACTGCTGCCTTCCTCAGAAGTCAGACTTCCTCTCTCACTTCCCCTGAAGAAAAATGGTCTCTAAATGAGTCGAACAACGAAACGTGCAGGTTGTGAGAATCAGTGTATCAAGAGATAATTCACCCAAATAATAATATTGTGATAAATTTACTTACCCTCATGTTGTTTAAAACCTGAAATACTTTCTTCTGTGAAACACAAAATAAAATATTTTGAAGAACACATTCATTTCGTGTCCAAAGAACACTGAACTCTCATTGACTTTCATTGAATGGACAACAAATTTAATAAGTCAGTCATGCAGCTTTGGAATGACATGAGGTGGGTGAACTATCCCTTTAATTGTATGGAAAATCAGTGCACAAGTATTTTGTGAGTGTGTGTTGTGAGATACGCAGGCAGGAAATGTATTGACGATGCAGATATTGCACATATCAATGTGTTTTTAAAGCACTTAAACATGACAGACATGCTGTAACCTCAGCTACAAAATACAAATGAACAAATGATTTTACTGCCTGGAGGAAACAGCCTGAAGGTTTAATAGGGGTGTGAATTTTTGGTGTAGAAACAAAAGACAAAGAGAAAAATATAAAGAATAACACCAACTTTCAACTGCTTTAAAAAACAAATAAAAAAAATAAACAGTAACAATGAGCATGTGACAAAGTGTAAGAAGAGATGTTGCATGCATATTATGATTTCTTTTTTATATTAACATTAACATTCATAATATGCATTAACATGCATATTATGATTTCTTTTTTATATTAAAATTAACATTCACATACCTATCTGCAGTATTGATTCATGAAGTGTTATACATTATATTGTGCATTTGCACACATGCAATATATTGAAGAAATATACAAAACATAAATATATACAGCTGCTCAGCTGTTTTCATGTGATAGAAAAACACCAAATAAGCATAATATAATGATTTCTGAAGGATCTGGAGCAATGGCTGTTAAAATCAGCTTTTCCATCATAGGAATACAATACATTTTAAAATATGTTAATATAGAAAACATATAGGTTCCACTTTATTTCAGCTTTCCACTTTAGACATTCTTACAGTGGCCGAGAAACCTCACCGCGCTGCAACTGAAGAAAACACATGCAAATAGAAGAAAACGCAAATCAAAGTGAAAGTAAGTCGCTGACACTTAACACTACAATCTTCATTAAAAGTAAAGAAACGAAATGATCTTACCAGGGCTGTTGCCGCTCTTATTGCTGTCTTTGCTGATTTTGAAATTAGCCGATGATCAATAAAATTCAGCTCATATCTGTTGTTTTTCGGTGACGTGCACTTTATTAAATCTGTATATAGCGCGGGAATTGAAGATCGGATTTATATCCGTTTTGCAAAAACACATTTATGTGGCCAGGTGTAAATGGAATCGTTTTGAGAAATCCGATAGCTATCCATGAAGTGGCCATGTGTAAACAGCCCCTCAGTAACTCCTTACCCTGTCCATGTTTTGCCCCCTCTTGGGTTTTGTTTTTCCCTGTTTTTGTCCATAAATAAACTGTGTCTGCGCTTGGGTTCATCTTCAAGATCATAACAAATACAAACACGCTGCAAAAGCTCACAACACAAATACAGAAACGTGCTGCAAATAACAGACCACAACGGAAATGTTTCCAGTGGAACCAAATAAGTGACGAAACCGCTGGGACGTGCTGGGGGGTAATCCATCAGCCGGAAGTTGAAGCCTCGCGGAGCCGCCATTGTCACAGAACTTTACCTGCTGTTACGTCTTGGGACGTCTTTTGACCATACGTCAATATCCGCCTTTTAGGGCCCCCCCTAAACGTCGGTTAGATGACGTTATCGGATCCTAACTCTACCCAGACCTAAACCTACCCCTAAACCTACCTCGTCACCTAAATGACGTTAAAGGTAAAGCCTCAGTTGTATGACATCCCAGGATCGTCATATAACTGACGTTTAGGGGGGCCCTGAAAGGCGGATATTGAGCGTATGGTCAAAAGACGTCCCAAGACGTCAGATATATGACTTCTTGGGATGAGACTGTGTTATGTTAGCAGTCCATTGACTCCCATTCATTTTGGTGTCACTTTGACAGTAAATAACCTTACATCTGAGGCATCCAAAAACCATTTGTGCATTATTTATTTCTAAAGAAACAAGACAATGTATAGAAGGCTCCATCACCTTTAAGGCTCCATTATCTTATGTTATGCCCGGTAGAAGCAGTTTTTGTAAAAAATAGGCTAACAATTGCGTCATAACGAATTAACTCTTTGTCGCACAGTTGAGAATTACCGTAAAGACAGGAGGAGAAGCTTGCAGGCAATTGGGGGGACGTGGAGGCATAAAGTCAGATAAAGGTGCTTACTGCTTAAAATTCTACTTTATATATTTATTTATTTTTGCAAAACATACAGCGATTATATTGTATGACATACAACTTGTATACAAAATGTATTAACAATATGTTCAATGTCATCAGATAACAAAATGAGAAAAAACAATGAGCTGAAAACTTAAATAAAAAAGATAGAGAAAATGAAGGAAATATATTTATCTTTTATCAGTTACACTGTACAAATCCTTTCATGTTATGTTTAAATTTTCATAAAGAAAACTTTCATAGAAAATAATGTAGGGTCCAAAGTTTTAAAGTTGAGACACACACGCATATTTTAAAAGCTTTTTTTGTAAAGTTAAAACGTATTTGCAACCGTTATGTTGACAGGATTATATTTCTAAGATCAGCTCTTCAGCTGATGGACACCGTGCTGCGTTGTCATGGGAACATCCCAGGTGAAATTACGTCTTTCGTTGTTCCTTCACAAGTCGCACACTAGTGTCCTGCTTACCCAAAGTCCCACTTTAAGGGCTCTACTGTTTGCCCTTCAGAAGGACTTGGGCAAGGGGATGCTCACGGAGCAATAAACACTGTCCCATTCGGATTTGTCACTTATTTGGTTCCCTTGGAAGCATTTCCATTGTGGTCTGTGTTATTTGAGATGGTCCTCACTGCAGAACATGAAATCCAGGGGGATCCAGATATCAAGATCCAACTCATCCCACCTTACATATACCTAAACCTACCCATCTCTACCCCTGATCCCTATTCCCACCCCTAATCCTACGCATTTCCACCTCCTAGATCTAGATTCAACTCTGCCCCCTGGATCTTGTGTATAGCAATGAGGTGCTACTGTGTTATTTGCAGCGCGTTTCTGTATTTTTTTTTTTTAAATTTTTTTATTTGCACTTGTTTGTTTCTATTTGCATGTGTTTTTATTTTTATTTGTTTTTTATTTGCATGTGTTTGCTTCAGTTGCAGCGCGTTAAGCTCTTTCGGCCACCGTAGGCTACATTCTATTTTAAATGAGTAACTTTGCAACTATAGTACATGTCAATTAACTCTCATTACAGTATTAGTAGATTGCAGGCTGTTAGGTTATATTTAGGTGTCTTGGTTAAGAGAATAAGTTGACTTGTAGTTGGTCAAGTTACTTAAAGTGTAGTAGTCTACTAATACTCTAATGAGAGTTAGTTGACATGTTGCAAAGTTACTTAGTAGAATGTCTAAAGTGGACTATCAAAATAAAGTCTTTCAACAGTTATTTATTTATTAGTAATATTCCATTACACTATTTTTTAATAAAATAAATGCAAACTTGAGGAACAAAAAAATAACTATTTTACCGACCCCACAATTTTGAACCCATAGTGTGTATATATTAAAACATGATTTAAAATGCAATGTAAGGGGTGATGTGTGTGTGAGTGTGTGTTTATATACATTCAGTGTGAGGGTTTGTGGTTCTTAGGCCTTTACTGTAATGGTTGAGCAAAACAAAAGAAAGACAGAGGAGGGGGTACCAACACTTTCACTTCCCCAATTTGGCATCTGCAACTGTCCATTACTGGCAGCTTCCCATCTCTGGTGACCGAACAGCTCTCCAACCTCAATAAAGAGTTGTTTTACCAAATTCAGCAATACGCCAACTGTCATACCCCCATCACGCTCAGTAACAGAAGATCACATATTGAGCAAAATGAATTCAGGTTTAATACAGCAGCACTATTTGGTTTGCACATATACTTTATACATTTATACACATATACATTTTTCTCAAAGACTATCATTATTTTCTTGAAACATAAATATAAAGAAAAGGGAAAAAATAGTGTTATAGAAATAGAAACAAGAACCTCAAGAATTCAAGAAGTAGTCTCAACATAAGACCTCTGATTTTTTTTTGTACATCCCATGTTTGATTACTTAGAAATTTAATATTTCAAATCCAAAAAGATTTGTACAGTGTTTATTTATTTTCACAATATCACCTTGACTGATACGATTGTATGTAAATCACTTAGTGTTTGTCAGGATTTGACAAAGGATAAGAAAAAAAGAAAAAACATTAAGAATTGAAAACTCATTAAAAACTTTTAAATTGGAATAATGTTTTACATATCATAGTTTTAATATCTGTTGGGTAAACAATTAAGTAACAAATGAATCACACCGTTTTCTGTGATTAATTATAATAGGTGTGATTCAATCATGATTTCTTTAAATTAATGAGATCATGAATACTGTATGTGTCTGTACTTTTTAAACTTAAACTGCACGCATCCATGCCACAAAGCCGCAAATTTATTAGACTTTAGTTTGTCTTTATAATTTATCAGCATTTGAATTTAATTATGCTCAATTTTCATTTATTTGTATAGTGCTTTTCACAATGGGCTATATTGTTTCAATGCAGCTTTAAAGAAAATGCATGATTCTGCAATTAGGTTTAGAGTGGGTGACTGTGTCCAAGTAATGTAGCATCATATATTCATGCTGTTAGCTAACATCATGTATTCATTTAGACATAGCAGTGAGTTCAATAAAGCAATTATTACAGGTTGTGATTATAATAATTACAACATATAGAAAATGTGGAAGCTGGATATGTTGATTCAGAGTTTTTATCATCTGAAGTCCTCGCAGGTGTCGGTGTGATCTTTTCACAGATCTTGGGTTATCTGAAGTCTCTGAAAGAGGCTATACATCCAAACTGGAACTTACATAATATTTTTAGGATTTCAAGGTAGAAACTGAAAGCAAATGGAAAATAATTAGTATAGCTGCTGTTCATTTCAAGCAATAGATAATCATGTTCTTCCGTCCTTTGGATGAGACGTTAAACCGAGGCCCTGACTTTCTGTGGTCACAAAAAAATCCTAGGATGACTTTCGAAAAAGTAGGGGTGTTACCCCGGCATCCTAGCCAAATTTGCCCAGTGGCCTCTGTCCATCATGGCCTCCTAATATTCCCCATATATACCAATTGGCTTCATCACTCTGTCTCCTCTCCACCAGTAAGCTGTGTGTGGTGGGCGTTCTGGTGCAATGGCTGCCGTCCGCATCTGTCCAGGTGGATGCTGCACATTGGTGGTGGTTGAGGAGATTTCCCCCTTCTATGTAAAGCGCTTTGAGTGCAGAGAAAGCGCTATATAAATGTAATGTAATTATTATTATTATTATTATTATTATTATTATTATGTTCATTTGATCTGATATAACTGGATTGCAAGGTTAAGAGATGCATTATGTGACTGCTTGGCTAAAGAGATGTTTCTTCAATCTCGGTTTAAAGTGGGATAGTGTGTCTGAGCCCCAAACATTATCAGAAAGCAATTCCAGAGTTTAAGAATCAAATGTGAAAACTCTCTACCTCCTAAAATAATCGTAGGTGCTACAAAAGTCCAGAATTTTATGACCTTTAAAGAGCGTGATGGATTGTAGGGTGATAGAAGATCGGTTACAGGAGCTAAACCATTTAGAACATTATAAATCAGTAGCAATACTTTGTAATTGATATGAAACTTAATAGGTAACCAGTGGAGAGATGGTAAATTTGGGGTCATATCTGTTTGTATTTTCTTGACCCATGGCAGAGACAATTTATATAGAGACATGCCACTTCCTAAATCCAAAATACTATATAGACTATACTATAACTATATAGGGAAAACCTGTAACACCAAAGATGGCGGTTGTATGCACATACCCCGCCCCTCCAGCTGGAAAGCCTATCGTCTGCTTTTAATTGTCAAGCCAGGAAACATGTAAGCCTATCGTCTGGTTCCACTGACGCATGCCCACCCTTGCGCATGCCGTTATTTTGGGCATCAAAAGTCATCAAATATTTTTTTTGTGATTTTTTACTGCTGTTTCTATACATGCAGTTTTTATGTCCCGGGGACCAGTGAAAGTGCAGTTCAGACTCTCTGCCCATTCATTTAGATAGGAGCCTGGTCTTGTTGGTCCAAAATAGCTGCCCATAGGCGTTGCCAAGATGGCGGCCGAGTGGCAGAACTTGCCTGAAAAGGACTTTGCCCATGGTAAGAAGACTATGGCAGCTGCATTTTGGAACAGCTCTAGCTTGTTTATCTGTATGCAGTACAGACACCTAGTAATGCATCTGGTCATGAATGCATGAACTAGCTTGTAACATGTTCCATAGCTTCCCATTGTTTCTGAGGTGGAAGAAGGCTATTTTTGTAACATATGAGATGTCTGTTTATTTGTTAAATGTGACCTATAATGTGAAATTGAATTTATGTTGGCATAGTTAAATAACAAGAGTTCAGTACATGGACATGACATACAGTGAGTCTCAAACACCATTGTTTTCTCCTTCTTACTTAAATCTCATTTTTGAAAAACACCCCTGAAAAACAGGCGAATCTCCACATAATACCGACTGTTACGTAACAGTCGGGATCATTAATATGTACGACCCCTAACATTTGCATATGCCAGCCCATGTTCAGTGACAGACGAGACTGTGCAGCCGAAGCATGGCAGTTAATCAGTGTTCGGATGTACACATGAACACAAAAGTATATTTTAGTTCCTTTCGTTCCAAGCCTCTGAAGAAACAATGGATTAATCTTATTTTCTCTGGAAATTTCCAAACATTTCACCAACGACTGTTTCCTCAACTTGCCAAGAGCTGGCCTCGGACCGAGCTGATGTGTAATTGTTGTTCAAGTTCAGGCAGGTAATCTTTCTCTCAAAATCGTTTAATACTGTTTATGCATCAGTAAGTCGAGCCAGTGATTAAAAATCAACTTCACATCATTTCTTTTAGTAGGATGGAAAAAAAACGTATTTAAATTGTGAATAAATTACATACAGAAAGCGATCAAAGAACGATCTTTCCACAATCCACACAGCGCGAGTATCTGGACACTTGCCAAACTCGTTATGAATTCAATGATGCATGTTACACTGCACAATGAAGCTCTAACTGTATTTATATCATTGTGTCTGCTGCATTAGAGAGTAGGAGACTGCATTACAATGATAAGATCTTCATCCTCACGATCGACAGACTCCTCTGCTTGTTCAGTGCTCATCACAGCAACACTTTATGTGATGGGAATAGATCCAAATACTTCAAAAACATCTCACGGTTCGTTAATCTCGATGGCTTAATAGTAAAAATGTATAATAGCCGTAGTAAAATTATTCGAGAGAGTTTCACATGTAATACATAGTTATTTCATATGCAAGCATGTCAGCCAATCACAGCAGAGGCCGGTTACACACAGCAGATCACGCCCTTCAAACAGGGTGTTCAAAGCAGAGGCTAAAATCAGGCTAGGAAAAATGCCTTTTATTTCTAAATTATGACTATTTTTTATCTAAAAAAACATACTAACATTATAAGGGCAACCCAGGAAACATTTATATATATATATATATATATATATATATATATATATATATAACATTCTAGGGCACCTTTAATCTAGCCACTTTACTAAATAAAAATATTGGTTATTTTCTATGAGTTTCCAGAGATGCTCGGCCCTGGTGGATTTTTGAACCTTTCCCCACGACTCTAAAGTGTGGAATTTCCATTTGCGCTCTAGGTCACGAGTTTCTCTCTTGAGAGAAGTAATACTGTTTTACTCATGGATACAAGCATTTCTAATGTATACTGGAGAAAATGGTGCCCATACTGCTAGTCATTTTCTCAAGTTCATTTGTGTGTTTGGGTAAACTGAGCAGCTTAACAGACTAATCAGGTTATTTGTGAATCTTTAGTGGTTGGGAAAATTGTTCTACCTGGACGAAAACGAGGAACGATATGGCAAATGTCAGCCGCACGCACGTAAGGTAATGATCGATGACTTACAAGGTAGTGATCAGTGACACATCATCACTTTGCTGTAGAATATAATTCACTTTGCTGTCAGTACCATGCATTTATATATATATATTAGAGCTGTCAGTTAAACGCGTTATTAACGGCGTTAACGCAAACCCATTTAACGGCGTTAATTTTTTTATCGCGCGATTAACGGTCTTTTTGTCCTAGCAAACTTTGTAGTTTTTTCACATACTTTTGCAACAGGACGCGGCATGCGTTCTGATCCATTTCAGCGTCTCGCGCTCGTCATCCACTCAAAGCCGGCTCGCAAGCCCAAACGAGTGTGTGTGCGGCGTGCCTGATGTTTTGTTTCCGGTCTAGCTAGATCCGCTTGCGCTTTGGTCGAAGAAGCAACGAAACGTCCTGCACGCGGCGCAAGCAATTGAAATGAATGGGTTTCAGAGCGCAGCACGAGGACGTTTTGTGCCGCACACACTCGTTTCAGCTTGCGAGCCGGCCAAATAGTAACGTTATGTTTTGAGTGGATGACGAGCGCGAGACGCCGAAATGGATGCCAATGAGATTCTGAATGTAAAGTTTACTTTTAAAAAGTTGCCAAATTGTCCCATTGACAAGACCAAAGCGATCTGTATGTTTTGTCATTATGAACTGAGCTATCATCATCGCAGCACGTCCAGCCTGAAACACCACTTGATGATGGCCAAGCAAACACACACACAAACACAGATGATGCAAATTCTCCACCCCTCGTCAATATCAGGACCTCGTCAGTATTTCTTTCACCCTTTTATTGATGGACAGTGTTGCATTGTGTGAGAGATTATTTAGGCTATATATGTTAGAGTGAAATTGAACACTATTCCAATGTTATTTTCAATAATAATAATTAAAAAAAACATTTGCACTAAACAAGCCAATCCACTTTTCCATGTTGATAAGAGCATTAAAATGAGAAAAAAATGTAACAAAAAGAAATCAAAAGACATTAAGAATAGATAAAAATGTGCAATTAATAGCGAGTTAACTATGACATTAATGCGATTAATCACGATTAAATATTTTAATCGTTTGACAGCACTAATATATATATATATATATATATATATATATATATATATATATATATATATATATATATATATATATATATATATAAACACTATATACAGTATGTATATGAGAGGTTTATAATTAAACCTAGTGTATGATTAGAACATCAATTACATCAATTACAGAACATGACCAATTTTAACTCTTAATTTAAACAAACCTTAATCACGACATAAATTGTAAAACGTCACATTTAGTGCCTTCATTTATTTAAAAATAGGTGAAATGTCTCTCTCATGACCTCAGGTAAGGATCACTGTTTTTATGGATTGTGAATATGAACAGGTTTGACATATCTTTGAATTAGTGAAAAGCAATCCCACATTATTGAAACAGATGATGTCTTCATGTACAATATAGTTCATTTATCCTCCAGGTGTATTACAGTTGTTTTTGGTGACAAAGTGTGAAGAAAACGAGTTGTGGTACAAGTTTCTTGATCCAGCCTCAGATGTAGTATTCACTTATTGTTGTCAGAAAATCCATATCGGTTACATGGGCTACTGTGATGGAACTGCACCATTTGTTTTGGCCATGTGGACTGTATTCTGTAATCTCTCCAAGCTGTCTGGGGTGGAGTTTGTGTGTTTTAGCTGGTGGCTGGTGTGTGTGTGTGTGTGTTGTGTGGGTGTGTGAAAAGATCCGCCATGGTCCAGCTGCTCAGCACTCGACCCAACTAGAGCCACCGCATGGCCGTCCTCTTGGCTGACTCTCCGGGAAGTGCTCCATGAATCAGATGTGAATCTGGCCACGCACCCTGTTGTTTACAGGCGATTGAAATGTTATTTGTTACAATTCCAGGAGTGTTATGTCCCGAGGAAAATGAGCTCCTCAGGAAGCTCGTTAAACAAAGCTTGACCACATTCAAAACACTGCCTCATCCACAACAGACGTTTGTTTGTCCCATTATTTTTATACGGTTGTGCCAAACTCAGCTGGTAAGAATAGCCTTCTTAAAAGAGCAGCTGTTCAGTTGAGGATCTTTGCTGTGTGGAGAATTGTGCAGTGCACTGATGAAGAGAGATGACCGTAGACTGAAACAATTTGCATGGCTTCTTTTGCATCCAGTTCTTAATAATTTCAAATAAATTACAAGTTTCAGTAACCCTCAGGTGCTCTTCGGTCATTAATGACCGAAAAATTTTCTGTTTTGAAATCACAAAAAAAAAATTACAGCTTCAGTCGGAATGTTACGAAAACTGGTGACTTTTATGGCATTGGGTATGTGAACACACACACAAAAAAAAAAAATTGAGGTCATGATCCGAGCAGGGTAAGTGGTCGTAAAAAAAATAGTCACACTTGTGCTCTTTTGGATAAAAAATGACCGAGCCATAGGAAATGAATGGGAAATTGACAAAAACACAAAAACTTTTATTTGAGAATTTTTGTGTGTACAATCTACAAATTGGCCACAATGCAGAAAAAAAGTGCTCAGCATTGAAGGGGTGACACTCTAAAACATCAAGAGTGCAAAACAGACATACCCACCCCTACACACATACACACTTTTATACACAAAAACACCAATAAATTGTGATTAGAGAAATCTGTTTTGAATATTTAAAAATCACAGCTTCTTCAGAAAATTACGAAACTCTGTGACTTTTATGGCATTGGTTATGTGAACACACAAAAAAACTGAGATCATGATTCGAGCAATTTAAGTGGTCGTAAAAAATGAGTCACACTTTTGCTCTTTGTGACAACCCATAGGAAATGAATGGGAAATTGAAAAAAAAAAAAATCTCTGATTTTTTTGTATGTACAATCTTCAAATCGGCCACAATTCTTAAAAAAAGTACACCCCAGGAAAGGGGTGACACTCTACAACATCTAGAGTGCAAAACAGACACACCCACCAACACACACACACATATACAAACACACTTTTATACACATACACACAATACATTTTGATTACAAAAAGTAGGTTTTGAATTTTTAAACATCACAGCTTTATCGCAATGTTACGAAACTTGGTGACTTTTATGGCATTATGTATGTGAACACAGGGCCGGCGCGTCCGTATAGGCGATATAGGCAGTTGCCTAGAGCGGCACTTTTGTAAGGGCGGCAGAATGTGAGCCAACCGGGAATGAACAATTCACAAATAGGTTATTTATATGATTTACTGAGCTGCCGCCGCCCGCAGCGCCGGTGAGTGCGAGTCCCTGATCTCACGAGTCATGTTGACTGGGTGAGGGAAGATCGGATCATTTTACTGACTCTCTTGAGTCATTCAGAGTCATTTCGTAAGTGGCTTGGCTTTAAATGTTATTCTTTTAACAGACAAATTCCCCGATCACATCTACCTACGCAATGTTGATTATATTCTGAATTAAGAAATCATAATGCAGTAAACATAAATAATTACTTTACCTTCCGAGTCTTACTATCATTTGGGTGATCGGTTCATTGTGTCACATAATGAACAGATCGTCCGTTAATCACCGATCAGGGACAGGATGTCGCTTCAGGAGAACGCAGTTTCTCAAAGTTGAAATTAATAAAAAAAACTACCTTCGCAGTACAATAAAACAAGGCTGGCAACAATCTTCATAGAGCGTGAACTGGCTCAGAGAATCAATAAAGAGGATGCAGTGAAGAGCTTTGCTGCGATGAAGGCCCGCCGTGCACGTAAGTTAAGCTTTATTTGCCCGATGCTGAACCTGCTGATGATATAATGTGCTTGCTGATGATATAATGTGCAGCTTAGTTTTTTTTTTTTCAAAAGGTACATTTTCCTGTTATAATGTATAATTTCCCTTTAAAAAATGCTTACTGCCATATTAATATTTGTATGGTCCCGGTTATGCGCATCTGCAGACTCACAGTTTGTTTGTTTTTTTAACAAAAGGTACATGTTCCTGTTATAATGTATAATTTCCCTTTAAAAAATGCTTACTACCATATGAATATTTGTACGGTCATCCAGCTGAAAAAGAAAAACTGAAAGTTTCAATTACTATGAGGAAAGGTGTACTTTGACAAGTCAAAGATGAATATTTTATGATAATTTTTACTTTTCACACCGTTTTAAAAATAAAAACAGTAGTCTACAGTATACAGTAGCTACTTCTCAGATAGCACAAGGCTGTCTGATCTCCTTTTTACATCTGGAAGATGTATTTTAAAGAGTGTTTGCTCACCTGCAAGACATCTATAGGACGTTTCCTGCAGATGTCAAATAGACGTTTATAAGATGTCTCTAAGATGTAACGATTTAGAATGCACGTTAAAATGACATCTTATAAACATCTATTTGACATCTGCAGGAAACGTCCTATAGACGTCTTGCAGATGAGCAAACACTCTTTAAAATACGTCTTCCAGATAGGAGATCAGACAGCCTTGTGCTATCTGGGTTATAACTTAGAATTGTATCATTGTATTTCATATGACTTTAATCGGCATTCTGTGGTCAATTTGCGCTAAGGTAGCATTTTTCGACAAGGCAGCAAAAATCGACAGAACAGGGGCACAATTTTTTTCGCCTAGAGCGGCAGAAGTGCACGCGCCAGTCCTGTGTGAACACACAAAAAAAAGGTATGATCTGAGCATGCTAAGTGGTCTTAAAAAAAAATAGTCACACGTGTGGTCTTTGGTCAAAAATGGCCCAATAGAAAATGAATGAGAATTTGGAAAAAAAATGGGGAAAAAAAATGTGAATTTTAGTTTTTTTTTGTCATTTTTTTTAGAAGAAATAGTTTTTGAGATTGTTTCAACTATATATTCAAATCCACCAAAAAAAAAAAAAAAAAAAAAAAATGGGTTCATAAACAGCTGGGGAATTCACATGCCTCTCCAGAGAGCTGTACATGATATCTAGTGGTTACACCATGATTCTACGCTTTTTCTCTATACTGTAACCAGATGGTGCTAATTTTCTTCAATTTTTTTTTCTGAAGGCCTAGACTCTATATTAAACTAAAATACTGCATTCATATTTTTTTGAAAAAAATAATATATATATAGAAAAATATATATATATATTTTTCCATGGCAAAAATAAACCATAAATATTGCATAAATATTAATAAATTCAATTAAATTGTCTCAAAATACTAAATTAAAAAAAGAATAAATATTATAGAACAAAAATAAATTGCATTGGTTTTACTGGGATGGAGAAAGTTTCATTTTTAGGTGTCCGGTCACTTTTGACCGGGAAGATAACAAGTGTGACTCCGAAACGAAGAGCACCTGAGGGTTAAAATCTGCTATCATTATAAAAAAATTTTATATTCAATTATGTTAAAAAAGGACACCCTATTGCATTAAATGGTTTTAATCAACACACACACACACACACAAAATCATTTGATCCTTTGCGGGTCTTATATTAGATAAACACAACCTCAGATTATCAACAACACATGACTATTACACTGTGTCATTATTTATTTCACAAAAAACTAGGTCAAAATTGAAAGCCATGTGTGGCAAACTAAGTACACCCTTACTGCTAGTCAAATGTCTTTGATCAACTGATCATCAGCTCAGTGTGATCACCTCTATTGATCACCTCTATAAAAGCAGACGTTTTGGCAATTCGCTGGTCTGGAAATATATGGTGTGTGTTAACAAAATGCCAGGAAGAAAGACATCAGCGATGATCTTAGAGAAGCAATTGTTGCTGCCATTAATCTGGACAGGGTTAGGTCGGATTCACATATAGCACCTAAAAAAAATGTGTAAAAAAACACTGGGTGCACCGCATTATCCTTTTTCCAAAGCACTTGGGTGGTTGCAGCTACGTTTGGTTCTTTTCACATGACCTTATGGTGCGCTTGCGGCATTCTGAAATGTTGAGATGTTTTTATCTCGATGCGGCGCGGACGCGCTTGAAAATGAGCGTGTTCGCACCACGACCGCGCCACTTCCATTATGAGCGTACATACCACGTGCCTACATTTGAAATAACGAACTTGAGTGCGGCAAAAGACGCGATATGTGAGCAGGTCCTTAAAATGCCATTCCCAAACAATTTGAAGTCCATCATTCTACAGTAAGGAAGATTATTCACAAGTGGAAAATTCCCAGGAGTGGACATCCCAGCAAATTCACCCTAAGGTCAGATCGTGTAATGCTCAAAGAAATACACAAAAACTACACCTCAGACTCTACAGGCCTAACATGTTAAATGTTAAAGTTCACGGAAGTACATTTTGAAAAAGACGGGAAAATATGCCATGTTTGGAAGGTTTTACAGGAGAAAGCTTGGCAGCACAGCTTAGGTTTGCAAAGTTGAATCTGAACACACCTCCGGACTTCTGGAACAATGTCCTTTGGACAGACAAGACCACCAAAGTGGAGATGTTTGGCCATAATGCAATGCAGCATATCTGCTCAAACAACTCATACCAACTGCCTATCAGTTCATCATGATGGGTTGATGAATTTTGGTTTGTTTTGCAGCTACAGTACATGAGCTGGACACCTTGCAATGATTGAGTCGACCATGAACTCCTCTGTAAACCAAAATATACTGTCAAACGTGAGGCTGTCCGACAGCTAAAGCTTGGCCAAATCTGGGTCATGCAACAGGACAATGATCCCAAGCACACCAGCAAATCTACAACAGAATGGCTGAAAACGAAAAGAATCAATGTGTTGCACAGGCCTAGCCAAAGTCCAGACCGAAACCCAACTGAAATGTTGCGGTGGGACCTTGAGAGCTGAGCATAAACAAATGCCCACAAACCAACGTTGTAAAGAAAAGCAGGCCAAAATTTCAGAACAATGTGAGCGACTGATACTATCATTCTGTAATCGATTCCTTCAACTTATTTCGGCTAAACATGGCTCTGTGCAGTATATAATATGCACTCACCTAAAGGATTATTAGGAACACTTTACTACTACAATACTGTGTTTGACCCCCTTTCGCCTTCAGAACTGCCTTAATTCTATGTGGCATTGATTCAACAAGGTGCTGAAAGCATTCTTTTGAAATGTTGGGCCATATTGATAGGATAGCATCTTGCAGTTGATGGAGATTTGTGGAATGCATATCCAGAGCACGAAGCCCCCGTTCCACCACATCCCAAAGATGCTCTATTGGGTTGAGTTCTGGTGACTGTGGGGGCCATTTTAGTACAGTAAACTCGTTGTCATGTTCAAGAAACCAATTTGAAATGATTCAGAGCTTTGTGACATGGCTCAGTATCCTGCTGGAAGTAGCCATCAGAGGATGTGTACATTAGGGCCATAAAGGGATGGACATGGTCAGAAACAATGCTTAGGCAGGCCGAGGCATTTAAACGATGCCCAATTAGCACTAAGGGGCCTTTTAGTGAAAGTGTACCTATATGAAATGTACATGAAAGTACATTTCATGGTGAGTAAATCAACCTTTGTTCTACAGTAAATAAGGCACCAACAGTTAATGCATAAAACTGTACACTTGGTATAATTATTGGTTTGACTTAAAAAAGAGTGTGTATTGTAATAAAAAAGCACTGAATATGAGATCTTTCTGAACGGTAGCCAACACAAGAGTAAAGCAAAACTCGCACTGTGTGAAGCAGAAACATCCAAAGTGAAATTAGAATTAGATTTAGATTTTTTTTTCTTTTTCTGTTTAAATCACATGATGGAAAATCTTTTACACTACAAATTGTCTAATAATTTTCTTGCATGCCCCAGTTTTCCAATGCTAAATGCTAATGTCTTGAGAGCAGACCATCGGGCTACATTTGCTCCTACATCTTCAAATCAGAAGTTAGAGCAAAAAGAATCAGGAAGTAAAGAATAAGAAAAAAAGATTGCACTATTACTACAGCTAAGGTCATTAATGAGCATTGCTCATGCTGCCATGGTAACCATTAGCCCATTAATGTCACTAATAGCATGGGAGTGATGTGAAAATTATTGTCAGATTCAATTAGGATCCTTCCTAAGTACCCAGCAGGTCCTGTCCGTGACCATCATTGGTTATACCCTTAATTAAGAGTGAAAAAAAAATGTGTGAAAATGCTTCCAGAGTCAAAATACAGAACTCCATAACTTATTAGAAATTATGTTCATCCAAGTATATTAACAATAACATAAGAAAAGTCTGAAATGTCCTGCTCAGTAATCTCAGTAGCTAAAATACTTTTGGTTAATGCATCTTATAGGTAAGCATGTCAATGTTAACTGGAAATCTCATGCTGCTATCTGCACAGGTGGCTGGTGTGGCAGCAAGTGAAACTATTTTTTATTAGATTGGGTGGTGGCATCAGATTGGTGAATCATGTGTGGTTAACATGTTTGGACGCTGTGGAATGTGGGTGGCTGCAGGGCTGCCACATAAAAGCAGTCAACTAAAGAGTGGCATAGTGGCCAAGACGTTGACGGTTCTGCCAGCTTGTGCCTGACCCTGACGCCACCCAACTCACCCCAATGTATTTAGTTTTTGTGCCCAGGTTACTACAGTTTGATTGCATTTTTATGTTGCATTAACAAAGCATCACTCTTTCAGCCCATTCAACAAAATCATGCTTGTGGCGTCATATCAGATTTTTGACAAAAAATTACTTTTACCACAACAGAATTTCTAACATTTGTGCTCACAACGTGTGCAAGGTTTTCTGATTCATTTGTGCAGAATTCAAGGAATGTCGACAGTGTCTAATCTGACAAACAGGAAGCCTTTTGCAAGGCTTAGGTTCAGAGACGTGTGATAAGGGCTTGAGTTGAGGTCCTCACCTCAGCACAGTAATTAGCCGTGCCTTATTATGTGTTCTTGCTCTGAGGTCGGAAATGACATATTTTGTTCATTTGCAACCAATTTTCTTCTTCAGGCAAATTAATCACATTGTTTGACCACTCCTGACATTTTGTTGCCTCGTTTATTGAACCAAGACCTTAGACCTCAGAGGTTTTCCGAAGGTCAACCTGAAGAAGACTAATTTCTGTATTTGATGCTCCATGAAAGTTAGTCTTTACGTAACTGAATTGTGCAAAGAAGTCCAGCAATAATTCAACTGGGGACAATTGATTTTCTAAGCCCTTCTCCGAGTCTGAACATTCATCACTCTCACAGTATATCTACAGACATATATGAGTGAGCAAACATAAATAGCATTTGGGGAAACATTCTGTGTCGAGTACAACTTGTACCATAGCACGTCTTACGCGCTTCTCTTTGAAAAAGGATTCTGGCCGTTTGCCACCATCTTCATAAAGGACATGCAGGAACCCAGAGGCATGAAGACCATGTCTGGGTGGAGTGCCTTTCCCTCGGTTTCTATGGTCTGGGAACCAGTAAATCGTGGATGTTCCTCTGGGTTTTTAGAGTGGGTGCAGTCCTGTGGTTGTTGAGAAGGTAGTTGTTCTAGTTGTATGCTGTGAGAAGGATCTTAATGTTTCTGCACAAGAAAATGAGACTGAGTTTGTGCAATTGTGGTAAATTGAGAACTTTATGTCTGCATGTAGTTTCTACAGTGGCCCAGTAGTGTACAACACAACGAAATTTAAAAGCAAACATAAGTTCACAACACAACGAAATGAACACACAACACAACTGAAATGAGCCACAACACAACGGAAAATGTACTTTGTCAACACAATGACATAAAGCCGCAACTGCTCCCGACCACTCAGAGGGCTCTCGAAGCGTGAAAAAGTCATTTTTTCATGCCACTGTTCTATAGAGTCAGCAGTCTAAAAAATATATCAACACCACGATTAGTTTTAACAGTATAGGGCCCTATTTTAACGATCTAAAACGCAAGTGTCAAAGCGCAAAGCGCAAGGAACTTTGTGGGCGGATCCCGGCGCTGTTGCTATTTTCCTGGCGGGATAAATGTCTCTTGCGCCTGGCGCAAATCTAAAAGGGGTTGGTCTGGAGTAGCTTCATTATTCATTGGTGTGGTTTGGGCGTAACGGAAATAAACCAATAAGAGCATCATATCACATTCCCTTTAAGAGCATGATGAACGAGGTGCGCTTGTTCTATGGCACAATTCTATTTTAACAGCGCATTTATCAGGCGCGCTTCAGCATCGATTCACAGCCGAGGAGATCGATGTTCTCGTCAGGGCCGTAAAAGAAAAAGAAGGGACATTGGGGATGGGACAAACCCACCCAAATTAGCTTCGGTTAAACATGCATATAATAATTTGGGTAAATATGTAAGCTTTATGCCTATTTTTCCCATCGTCATGGACACAACAATGATTTCCCTTATTTTATATTTTCCTTATAATAATGTATCATTTGCAAAAAGCAAAATGCATTTGTGTTGATGAGAGAATCATCTACAGTGTATGCGCCTTGTTCACACTCTGTATTATGGCCAAGCATGCGCGCTTAAAATAGCATCTGAATGTACGCGCACAGCACTGACTTTAGACCAGTTTTTCTGGTCAGTGGCGCAATTGTTTTCTGGAAGTGTAAAATAGCACCAGGGATTGTTTGCGTCAACACACGTCTCCTTTTTGCACCGACACGCCCAGGGAGCTGACTTCATTTCCTAGTTTACCGACGTTCGTCTGTGGAGAAAAAAAGCCGCTTTGCAGCGAGTGCAAAATAGGAATTAGAAATGCGTCAGTGTATAAAGTAATTTGCGCCGGGTGCAGGATAGAGCCCTATGTTATGGAAGCTTGTTTCCGCCACTGAATAGAAAAAATAAATTAAATAATTGTGACTTTTTATCTCACAATTGCGAGTTATATATCTCACAATTCTGACTTTATTTCTCAGAATTGCGAGATAAAAAGTCAGAATTGCGTGATAAAAAGTCGCAATACGAGTTATAAAGTCAGAATTGCGAGATATAAAGTCAGAAATTGCGTGATATAAAGTCGCAATTCAGTGTAATAAAGTCACAATTGCGTGATATAAAGTCAGAATTGCAACATATGAAGTCAGAATTACATGATATAAAGTCAGAATTACGAGATATAAAGTCAGGAATTGTGTGATATAAAGTCAGAATTGTGTGATATAAAGTCAGAATTGCGAGATATAAAGTCAGAATTGTGTGATATAAAGTCAGAATTGCGACTTATCAGGCCAATTCCAAGGGGAAAAAAGACTAACTTTTTTCCCCTCAGAATAATTTAAATCTCACAATTCTGACTTTATATCTCACAATTCTGACTTTATATCATGCATTTCTGACTTTATAACACGCAATTGCAACTTTATGTTAGCAATTCTGACTTTATATATTCGCAATTCTGACTTTAAATCACAGCAATTCTGACTTTATAACTCGCAATTCTGACTTTATATCTACGCAATTCTGACTTTATATCTACGCAATTCTGACTTTATAACTCGCAATTCTGACTTTATATCTCGCAATTCTGACTTTATATCTCGCAATTCTGACTTTATATCTCGCAATTCTGACTTTATATCTCGCAATTGCTGACTTTATATCACGCAATTCTGACTTTCCATCTCGCAATTCTGAGAAATAATGTCAGAATTGCAAGAAGTAAACTCGCAATTGTGAGAAAAAAGAGTCAGAATTGTGAGATAAAAAGTCGCAATTACCTTTTATATTTTTCATTCTATGGCGGAAACAAGCTTCCATACTATGTAGCTAATTGTATATCAACATAAAATATACTTCAAAATCACCTGTATGTACATTATAGCTGCATTTATACTATAGAATGCTTTGACGCAATACCACAGTGTATCATTTGTATTAATTTAAAATACTTTTAACATTCAAAAACAGACATTTTCCAAATCCAAAAGCTTAATTGCACTGGTAGGAGACTGACTTACTTTTAGCTGACTTTTTTCCAATATCTCCCTTCATGTATTTACAGTAAACAATTATTTTTTAGGAAATATCTGTAATATAATAATTTTTTTTTCAAGTTTTCAAAGGTTGTAGTTTCTATTAACCAGATGACTTACAACAGGTGAAAAAAAGGTCAGTTTATGTCGCGTTTCAGAATGAAATTCAAATTGAGAGTGAGAACGTGCATCATGTTTATTTTCTTCATTTTATGAAAAACACAACATTTTGTTTTTAATATGAGTGCACACAAAGACATTTAACAGTTTTAAATGATATGGAACACTTTTATGTAAGATCAAAATCAATAGAGTAATTTGAGTCTCTTTTGCACTGATAAGGAAAAAAGTGAGTTGGGTATTAGATGGTGATACTGTCAACCCCAAAGGGTTAAAGACACCTATTATGAAGTATGAAGGAATTATTGGGTTATAAAGTACACACACACATACAAACACACACATACAAACACACACACACACACACACATATATATATATATATATATATATATATGTGTATATATATATATATATATATATATATATATATATATACACACTGTTAGTATGTTTTTAAATGTTCAAAATTATACATGTAAAAGTTACTTATGAATGCTCAGATCAGGCTGGCTTGAGATAATATTGCAGCCACTGATTCAAGTACAGTATATTTAAGTGCATTGAAGGTGGTATGGCAAGGGTTCATTCAACTCATGTCAAAACAGCACATTATATGTGAGGGCTGGACCCCCAAATGGTGCATATCAAATGACCTCAATTACTCCAGACTGCCGTCCAGTAGCACACAACATGCTGCACTTTGCACGAAAGCATCTCATTTGAAGTACACACTTGCAAATTATTCCAGAGCCAAAACCAAAATTATATGAACTGCAACAAATCTACGGGTTTTGTGTGGATGGTAAATTCCTTCAATTCTTGTGGCCACTTCTGAAGGTTTAGTTTTTTTTTTTTTTTTTATAAAAAGCACTTGTGGCAGCGGAGCAGGACTGGTGCATTGTAATTGGATGCATATAAAGAGCATGATGTGATCTTCACTCTTGTTGGTCACAAGAAATGTCCTGCAGACATCGAAGAGACGTTTTGCCATTGTTGGAATACTAAAGCAAATAATTTCTTCCTTTGAACTGCTGAAACTCTGTGGCCCACTTCACTGATGCATTGCAAAGAGCAGCCGTTCATTTCCCTCTGCTACTTTAAAAAAAAAATACATAGAATCAAATGCGCATGGCCTGTACCAATAAAGAAATATATTACAGCTGTTTCTGTTGTCACTCACTTAGATGGACAGCAGGGGCTCATAGACTTTAGCCGGGCTAATGTTATTATGGATAAATAAAGAGGTCTACCTATACCTGTTATTATCCCATTTGCAACCTGACCCTGGCCTACAGTCTTCAGAAACATTTAGACCTCAACTGTTTGTTCTGGGACGTATTTATAGCTTCCCCCTTGTGACTAATAGTATGTCCTATAAGCAGACAGAATATGTCAGTGAGAAGCTGAGAGATGCCAGGCCAAAAATGGCCGCTGCACCTCCCCTTTCACTTTAACACTATTTACAGAGGCAGTACACACGAGCCCTGAGCTTTAGCTTCAATATGGAAAGTGTTCCCAGAAGCCGGCTGTAATTTGCTCTGTTGCTGCCCAGTGGATCCGGCTCAGACCGCTCTCGCCCCAAATCTGCCACACACACACACACATACACACACAGACCCCTCTCACCCATCTCACACAAATGCTCATCTTTAAGACTCAGTTCAAGACCTCCACTAAAACAAACGACATTCTGTCCAATAGCTGACACATTAAGCCTTCTATTTTTTTTTCTTTGGTTTGCTAGGAAGCTTCAGTACTTACACTTAACTGAACAAAACTATACTCTGATCCAGAGATCCCAAACATGCTTAATGGGTGACATGTCCGGTGATGTTGCTGGCCGTGCAAGAACTGGGATGTTTTCAGCTACCAGGAATTATGTACAGATCCTAGCAACATGAAGCCATACAGTATCATGCTGCAACATGAGGTGATGGTCGTGGATGAATAGCACAACAATGGGCCTCGGGATCTCATCACGGTATTTCTGTCCATTCAAAATGCCATCAATAAAATGCATTCGTTGCATTTTGTGTCGATTGTCCATAACATGCGCCTGCTAATACCATAACCCAACTGCCACCATGGGCCACTCCATCCCACGACGTTGACATCAAACCACCCATACACGCTGTCTGCCATCTGCCCTGTACAGTGAAAACCAGGCTTCATGGGTAAAGAGAACACCTCTCCAAAGTGCCAGACGCCATGCATCGAATGTAAGCATTTGCCCACTTAAGTCGCAGTGAGGTCGAGACTCAGATGAGGACGACGATCATGCAGATCCAATCGGTCCATGAGTTGGAGGCTCTGGTGGATCATCCTGCAGTCAGCCTGCCGATCTGCACACTCCCTCGGGACTTGCCATGTCGCTGCCATTGTGCTGTGTCGACTGGGAGTGCAGCATTTTCAAGAGTGGCCTTTTAGGCCCTGTTTACACAAGAACCTTCGCGAGGTGAGAAACGTACAAATATTTTCACGGATGTGCCTTCGTTTACGCTAGACGGCATTTTTGAGGCTTGAGATGAGCAAAAAAGTGAAACCACCTCCAGAGTGGAAATCTTAAA